>CM065921.1:45174857-45614857 GCA_033439105.1 Magallana nippona
TCACGAAAATTTAAGTTTAAATTTTGACCAATCACATTACAGCCAAGTAGATCATCGAGGTTATTTTTAAAAACATATTTTCTTAAATAAACTATATTATTTTGTTTAAACGATTGTTATAAAACTTAATTTTAATTAAACAATTTTGTATCTCTATTTCATTGTTCACAATCCTTTAATTAGTTGACTGATTATCAGATATCGGCATTTCCGGTTTTAAGAGCCGCCATTTTGAATAAATTTTAACAACATGTGGGAAATTCAAAAATAAAATGTATTCTATTCCCAGGCTTCCAAATAACGGTTGAATATGCAAAGGGGGTTATAACATCGTTTTGAAATACATCATTATGCTTCCCAAAGTATTAAACAAAGTTTTTAGCCATCAGAATATTTCGGTTGTCCATTGAACATGAGAAAGGGAAAACATACTTTGGGATTTAATTAATAGTTTTTTGCCAATATATCATACGTATATTTCAATAACCGTTTAAAATACGGTGAAACATCCTTCCATGAACAGCATACACCCCCGTCCCCACCATCACCGCATACATACGAAGATAATAGAAATTAAATATGCATGCAATAATGGATTTCATCAATAGTCTGAATTGATTATTAAATATAACAATCTATCCATTATTTAAGTTGTATTGTGTCTACAATTTCGTTTTTTACTAGAAAGTAGTTAAATGAACTGCTTCTGCATAGTATATAATGGATTCCATAATGTCTAACGATATTCAACATAAACACAGAGAAATTACGTATGAACAAGCAATTGTTTTCCACTGGTCTTATTATACACAAAACTTCTGCATTGAGTTCTTTTTATCTTAAACAAACACCAGTGTCATCACAGCACGGACTAATCATGACCTCTTTAGACACCCTTTACTGTTAACCTGGGATGTGTGTGCGTTCAGGCGGAAAAGTGATTTCCTGAGTTTCGTGTCTTATATAAACAATGGAATTTGGAACAGGTGTTTTTTTAATTTTTTGATAAACTGAGTTATATTATACAATATTTAAAAAACAAACATCTAATGCTTTTCTTGATTATTATTACCTACCCTACCCCATAGCCCTTACAAAAATATGTAATAGGAAAGGAGGAATGTAAACTTAGATGGGTTTTTTTTTTATTCAAAGAATTAGCTTGCTGCTAAGTTGAATGTGAAAAGGCTTTTTGCTTGACTCTAAAAAAATTTTTTCACAATAAATGAATTTTAACTACTGCAAACCCCTTAAATATTAATCATCAATTCATCATATGTAGAAAGAAAGTGCATAAAAATACATATAGGTTGGTAAAAATACTACATGTAAGTCCAAACTGTCTTTGCAATAAAAAATTTTAAGTCCTACAAAAGTATGCTGAAAAAATACAAAGTTAAAACAGAGCAGATTAAAATAATGATGTGAAAAATTCTAAGTCCAAGAAAAGTACAGAAAAAATACACTGTAAAAAAACTAAGTCCAACAAAAGCACAAAAAAGTATGTTGAAAAAAAAACTAAGTCCAAAACAGTACAAAAAAAGTAGAGTGGAAAAATTCTAAGTCCAAAAAAAGTACAGAAAAAGGTCTTTAGATCTGAGGACCTGTTTGACAAAGTACTAAAAAAGTATACTTTTTCTGTACTTTTTCGAAAAAGTACTAAAAAGACTGTACTAAAAGCACGAAAAAAGTATACTTTTTTGTACTGTTTTTTGGTATGGGATAGCGTGGGCCATAAACCAGTAGTCAAATGACCTCATATATAATTTTGTGTGTTCCTGTTTTGCACACATATGATAATTAGATGTGAATTGTGGTTTGATAACAATTATAGTCTGTTCTCCACCTGGAGCTAAGATGCAACTGCACTGCACTTGTATTCTGTATAATGCATTGTAAATACTAGATCTTACCGAATGCTGCAGTTATATGGGCCATAATTAAAAAAAATATTGAATAGGATCAACCAAACGGCAAAGCCTCTGCCAGCCCTCTTCTCTTAAACAGACCTAAAACTAAATAATGGTAATCAAATTTAAAGCTGCATGATCCAATGTTTGATTAGTATTAAATAATTTATATCTGAACAAAAATTCCTACACAGATTCATCTACATTTCTTGATAAATCATTCCACTATTTTTAAGGTACGCATGCATGTTAAATATGGGATTACAAAAAAAAAAATATGTTCAGCATGTACACAGAAAGAGAGAGAGAGAGAGAGAGAGAGAGAGAGAGAGAGAGAGAGAGAGAGAGAGAGAGAGAGAGAGAGAGAGAGAGAGAAAGAAAGAGGAGAGGAGAGAGAGAATATACCTGTTGAGGAGAGAAAGTGAGATATATAGGGGAAAAAATGAACATAGAAAGTCTGAGAGAGAGAAAAAGAGTGCAAAAGAACATGTTGAAGAGAGAGAGACTGCAGTGGAGAGAAAAGGAATGGAATTAGATTAAAGGAAAAATGGTTTTTACAGCAGAAGAAATCAGAGTGAAATATTACATGTTTAGCAGAGAAAGTATTGCATTGTATCAATGGGAGACAGCAAGATAGATAAATCTGAGAGAGAGAGAGAGAGAGAGAGAAAGAGAGAGAGAGAGAGAGAGAGAGAGAGATTATATGGTACATGTTTAACAGAGAAAGTTAGAAAAATAGAGAAAGTCTGACAGAAAGAGTTCTTGTTTAATTAGTTTAGAATTTCTAAGAGATTGAGAAAGAGGGAGAGATAGAGGGAGAGTATATGTCTGAGAAATAGAGATATTTATATTTAGTATATGTTTGAGAATATATGAGAAGAAATTGTTAGTGTTGATTGATCAAGCTTTTAGATATCTGGGCGATTTTTTTTGGTTCTATTTCTCAACAGAAATCAACCGTAACAATCGCCTAGGTCTAAAATATTGCGTGCCTTAAAGTTTTATTTATCTTAAATTTCTGGTTTTTTTTCTTTAATTCTCTTACGTAAATAAATGAATATTTTAATTTTTAAGTTTTATTCTTTAATCCTCCATTTTTCACAGGTAAATACCGCATGTTACACCCTGTAACTGTCCGTTTTGCATCATGTCGCACCATGTTTTTTCTCGTTTTGAGGCCGTAACAGAGAACAATAGATCAAAGGTACCGACACTTCCACGCTCATCGTGGACTTTTAAACACGATTGTCAGTGTTTTTGTCGGGATACTCGTGAGCTGTATTGCATACATGTAGTTTATTTGTTATTTTTTCCTGATTACCGATGAAACAGAATGTAAGGATAACTACTGCACTCTGAATAAATCGTTCATCATGCGTTCACCGTTCACTTTGTGCTCGCGTTTGTGCTCTGCGTTTCCTCACTGTTCCCCATTCATTAGCGCTCACCAAATTTCGTTCAGCATGTGCTCACCATTCTCTTAAAATGCACTCACCGTTCGCTCAACGTGTGCTCACCATTCAAGTGGGAAAAAAGAACGTTTCAGGGACTGTATACATGTTGAGGAGAGAAAGTGAGAGAGATAAAAGATAGTACATGTTGAGAAGAGAAAATCTGACAGAGAGAGAAATAGAGAAAGAGATAGAGAGATCAATAGCACATATTGAGGAGGGATAGTCTGACAGAGAGAGAGATAGAGAGAGAGAGATAGTACACATTGAGGAGAGATAGTCTGAGAGAGAGAGAGATAGAGAGAGAGAGAAATAGTACACATTGAGGACAGATAGTCTGACAGAGAGAGAGAGAGAGAGAGAGAAATAGTACACATTGAGGAGAGATAGTCTGACAGAGAGAGAGATAGAGAGAGAGATAGTACACATTGAGGACAGATAGTCTGACAGAGAGAGAGAGAGAGAGAGATAGTACATATGTACACATTGAGGAGAGATAGTCTGACAGAGAGAGAGATAGAGAGAGAGATAGTACACATTGAGGACAGATAGTCTGACAGAGAGAGAGATAGTACACATTGAGGACAGATAGTCTGACAGAGAGAGAAAGAGAGAGAGAGAGAGATAGTACACATTGAGGAGAGATAGTCTGACAGAGAGAGAGATAGAGAGAGAGAGAAATAGTACACATTGAGGACAGATAGTCTGACAGAGAGAGAGATAGAGAGAGATAGAGAGAGAGAAATAGTACACATTGAGGAGAGATAGTCTGACAGAGAGAGAGATAGAGAGAGAGAGAAATAGTACACATTGAGGACAGATAGTCTGACAGAGAGAGAGATAGAGAGAGAGAGAGAGAGAAATAGTACACATTGAGGAGAGATAGTCTGACAGAGAGAGAAAGAGAGAGAGAGAGAGAGATAGTACATATGTACACATTGAGGAGAGATAGTCTGACAGAGAGAGAGATAGAGAGAGAGAAATACTACACATTGAAGAGAGATAGTCTGACAGAGAGAGAGATAGAGAGAGAGAGATAGTACACATTGAGGACAGATAGTCTGACAGAGAGAGAGAGAGAGAGAGAGAGAGAGAGAGAGAGATAGTACACATTGAGGAAAGATAGTCTGACAGAGAGAGAGAGAGAGAGAGAGAGAGAGAGAAATACTACACATTGAGGAGAAAGTGAAATAGAGATTATTAGTACAAGTTGAGGAGAGAAAGTCTGAGAGAGAGATGAGAGAGATTTGAAGCATGTTGAGGAAAGAAATTCTGAAAGAAAGATAGATAGTAGTGTTGAGGAGAGAAAGTCTGAGAGATAGATAGATAGTACATGAACATGTTGAGTAGTGAAAGTCAGAGAGAAAGAGAGAGAGATATATAGTACATGTTGAGGAGAGAAAGTCAGACAGAGAGAGATAGATAGTGCATGTTGAGGAGAGAAAGTCAAAGAGAGAAGGAGATATCAATAGTACATATTAAGGAGAGAAAGTTGCAGAGAATAACAGATTGTACATGTTGAGGAGAGAAAGTCTGTTAGAGAGAGATGGAGAGAGATGGTACATGTTGAGAAGAGAAAGACTGAGAGAGAGATAGTACACGTTGAGGAGAGAAAGTCTGAGAAAGTAAAAGAGAGATTATTAATTAGTACAAGTTGACGAGAGAAAGTCCGAGAGATAGATATGAGAAGAGATATAAAACATGTTGAGGAAAGAAAGTCTGAGAAAGAGAGATAGATAGTACATGTTGAGGAGAGAAAGTCTGAGAGAGATAGATAGTACATGTTGAGGAGAGAAAGTCTGAGAGAGATAGATAGATAGTACATTTTGCGGAGAGAAAGTCTGAGAGAGAGAGAGAGAGAGAGAGAGAGTACATGTTGAGGAGAGAAAGTCTGAGAGAGAGAGATAGAGAGAGTACATGTTGAAGAGAGAAAGTGTGAGAGAGAGAGAAGGAGAGATCAATAGTACATATTAAGGAGAGAAAGTTGCAGAGAATAACAGATTGTACATGTTGAGGAGAGAAAGTCAGAGAGAGAGAGAGAGAGAGAGAGATACAGAAATACAGAGATCAATAGAACATATTGAGGAGAGATAGTCTGGGAGAGATAAAGAGAGAGATTAAAAAATTGCAATTTCCAGCACACAAAAAATTGCACTAGTTTTTGACTGATTTATCTTATTTTCGAGCACATTCTGTACAAATTTTTGATTCCCAAAAAATTCTCAAGACATTTTATTACAGATATAGTCACTTTACTTGCCGCTGATATTCTTTAAAACACCATCACCAGCCCCGTAAGCCCCATGTCGAGGAGAAGGAGAAAGAGAAAGAGAGAGAGAAATTGCAACAAAATGTTTACATTTGCAAATATGCTTCCTTATATGAAACTATAGAATAACGAAAACTTTCAACTGTGTGAAACTTTTCATGACGTCACAGTGATTACTGCACGCGCTTATCGTTTGATGTTGCAGTATTGCAAACCTAAAAACACGATTACGTTAATAAATGTTAATATAAGTAATAAACAGAAAGTTAAAAAGTTCACTAGGATATGAACTTGGTTGGTACGTGATCAAATCTTCACAGGCTTTGATCACTTGACCAACCAAGTTCAAACCCAGGTAAACTTTTTAACTTGCTGTTTATTTCTTAAGTACCTGTTTAGTAAAAAGTTATAAAAATAGTGAGAGAGAAAGAGAAAAAGAAAGCAAGAGCATATGTTTTGCAAAGAAAGTCTAAGTAAGGGAATGAGAAAGAGATCAAAAATACAGAAGTCAGAGAGAGAGAGAAATTGCAAATCTAAGTACACGTTTAATAAAGAATTATAAAAATATGGAGAGAAAGTACATTTGCAGGGAAAATCAGAGAGAGAGAGAGAAAGAGAGAGAGAGAGACAACATGTTTAGCAACGAGTTTCAGAGACAGAAAAGGGAGAAAGCAAGAATCCACGTTAGAAAAATTATGAGAGAGAGAAATCAATCAGAGCAAGCAAGAGTCCATGTTTAGCATTTTTAGAGAGAGAGAGAGAGAGAGAGAGAGAGAGAGAGAGAGAGAGAGAGAGAGAGAGAGAGTACACATTTATTATATGACTGAAAGAGAGAACAAAAAGTTAGTATAGCAAGTCTGAAAGAGATAGAGAGAAAGAGACAGAAGGAAAGAGAACATGTTTAGCAGAGAAAGTCTGATAGAGATAGAAAGAACATGGTCATGCACACTGAAAGTTTTCCTAAATTCTGAGTTTCAACTTGTGTTTATGATCAAACTGGCTCAGAGATAATACATTTTTAGCAGAGAAAGTCTCTCTCTCATTTTCCCTTCAAAGGTACTTTGCTCTCTCTCTCTCTCTCTCTCTCTCTCTCTCTCTCTCTCTCTCTCTCTCTCTTCCACATACACTAAAATATCAATCATTTTTGGGGGGTATTTTTTCTACTGTTTGAGCACTCTGTAATCAGTACCAGAATGATGAACCATCATTTATCTATAAAGAGAAAATATATTATTACTTTAAAGTAACATCTGTTTAAATTAAAATTTTGTTAAAATTTGCTATTATAACTATAAAACTGTTTGATTGAAAGTAGTGTATGTAATTGACTTTGATTGACATTATACTTTATTCATGCAGGTTATGATTTAAAGACCTAGACCCTCCAGACCATGGACCCAGCAAGTACAACATGTAGAGTACATCAGTGTTCTAAGTGTCTGGGGGATACAGAGTACTATTGCGAAACGTGTCCATGTGATCTGTGTCAAAAGTGTAAAGAAAACCATGTGAAAAACCTCAAAACAACAGACCATAATGTTGTGTCACATCATGAGAAATTCAACAACATCCCAAAACAAGAGATCTGTGTGAGACATCCTGGTAAAGTTTATATGAAGTACTGTGAACCTTGTCAAGTTCCTGTGTGTGATTCTTGCTTTGGACATAAATCTCACAGATTCCCTGTTTCTCTCTTTCGACAAAGTAAGCACAAGATTCTAAGCATACAAGGAGCTTATAAAACAAAGCGACAACAACACAGAGGAACCATTCACACCATCAGTGAGGCTCTGTTTTACAGACCTGTTCTCCTGCCAGGAATCACAGATGATATCAAAACCTGTCACACAGAATTCTCCCTCTATCAATCCGAGATGTTAACAAAGGCCCAGAAACTGAGGGATCTCATTGACAAAGTGCTATATGATCTATTGAACAATGTGTTTTGTGACTTTGATTTCAAACACAGATGTTTAAAACAGAAGATAGAAACAAACAGGCATGTTGTCAGCCTACAGAGATATGTACACATGTATGAACAGTCAACATTCAGTGCGCTATAATTCCTCTCCTCCATAAAGACAGCCCTCCCCCAGATACATCCTACACTCCACACCAGCCAGCTCTCCATGACTGAGTCATTCAACAAGGAGGATGTGATGGAGTCACTGAGTGCAATCCAAATCACAGAGAGAGGAAACCGACGCGTAGGAAACCAGTGTCTGCTGAAACTGACGTCTGGTGCTGAGTTCCATCAATCTCTCACACTGACAGGTGTTGATGGTTGTGTACACATTTCCTGTGTGACATCAGACCGGGTCTGGGTCAGTGATGATAGAAACAATCTCATCTTGACAGACACAACAGGTGTCCCTCTACATCATGTGAAGGATTCATGGAGTGGTGATATACTTGGTAATGGATTACACACAGTGAACAGTGAGAGTGAACTGATTTATATAGATAGGAAATATAACATTAAGAAACGATCAAAGGATATGAACACAACCAAGACATTGATAATGAAAAAAATATTCTCTAAATGGAGACCACGGTGTGTGTACTGGTCCCCGTCCACTGGGGATCTACTGGTCGGGATGTATAGAAAGAAACCAAGGACAGGCAAGGTAACCCGGTACAACCAGAGCGGACAACTGACACAAACCATAGAACATGACAACACAGGACTGGGACTGTATAGTGTACCTAGCTATATAACAGAGAACAACAATGGGGATGTCGTGGTGTCTGACTTTGACTATTGGCCTGGTGCTGTAGTGGTGACAGAGCGTGGAGGAAGACATCGTTTCTCCTACACAGGACATCCATCAGGATCAGGACTACTGCCATGTGGAATCTGTACTGACGCACTGTCACACATCCTGGTGTGTGATTATAGAACCAACACAGTACAGATGATAGACAGGGACGGTCAGTTCCTGTCACATCTACTGATAAGACCATCAGGGATATTCACACCATGGAGCCTGAGTTATGATGTCAACACTCACCGTCTCTGGGTCGGATCACTGTACAACAACACGGTGGTTATATACAGGTATATCACCAGACAGGACGCTCTGACAGGTAAGTCTGAGTCACTATTGGTTACAATCATGTAGAAGTATAATATATTTTGTATTGATTGATTTGTTTGAGACATACAAGTACACACTTAGCAAGTTGTCTTTAACAGCGTATTTATATTAGTTCATTAACTTTGTGTACAAGTTTTTAACTGTTGATGGCTAGTTAAATGCAAATAACACACTCAGGAATATGCTATTTTAATTAGTTATTTATAGATACTTCTGTGTATGATCTAAATTAATCAATTAATTAAATACAATTACATGACATTGTAATTAATTGATATAAGCTGCATTTAAACTGTTTATGTCTGATGTTTGCACATTTTATTGCAGCCACTGCTGATGTGATGGAGTCACTGAGTGAAATCCCAACCACAGACACAGAAAAACCACAGCAAGGAAACCAGTGTCTGCTGAAACTGATGTCTCCCCCAGAGTTAATTCACTCTCTCACAGTGACAGGTGTTGGTCGTTGTTATCGTATTTCCTGTGTGACATCAGACCGGGTCTGGGTCAGTGATGAAAACAATCTCATGTTGACAGACACAACAGGTGTCCCTCTACATCGTGTGGAGGATTCATGGAGTGATTTATATAAAGGATTACACACAGTGAACAGTGAGAGTGAACTGATTTATATAGATAGGAATTATAACATCAACAAACTGTCAAAGGATATGAAAACAACCACCACATTTATAGAGAGAACAAACTATACATGGGAACCACAGTGTGTGTACTGGTCCCCGTCCACTGGGGATCTACTGGTCGGGATGTATAACTATAGGACAGGCAAGGTAACCCGGTACAACCAGAGCGGACAACTGACACAAACCATAGAACATGACAACACAGGACTGGCACTGTATAGTGAACCTCATTATATAACAGAGAACAACAATGGGGATGTCGTGGTGTCTGACTCTGAATATGGGTCTGGTGCTGTAGTGGTGACAGAGCGTGGAGGAAGACATCGTTTCTCCTACACAGGACATCCATCAGGATCAGGACTAGAGCCACGTGGAATCTGTACTGACGCGCTGTCACACATCCTGGTGTGTGATGATAGAACCGAAACAGTACAGATGGTAGACAAGGACGGTCAGTTCCTGTCACATCTACTGACAAAATCACAAGAGATGGGTAGACCATGGAGCCTGAGTTATGATGTCAACACTCACCGTCTCTGGGTCGGATCACGGAACAACAACACGGTGGTTATATACAGGTATATCACCAGACAGGACGCTCTGATAGGTAAGTCTGAGTCATTATCATTCACATTAATTAGATATAGATAACTAAGACACACAGTCTGTGTTATTTATCAGTCATTAAGATACATGTAAGACATGTTTATCTGTGTGATTGTTTGTCAATATAAACAGATCTTTGTTACAGAATTAGTGGCATCTACCAGACATTGCAAATTATAACTTCAAATAAATTTGTAGAAAGCAGATATATTAATTCAATAATTGGATGTTATTGTACAGTACCATTGTAATGTATTTAGTTGATTTAATTAATTGGAGGTCAGTTTAATTAGGTAATAAGACATAATGTCACATATATTGGTAATTATGGGTTTTGTTGCAGCTCAATTTAACTAATTTAATTGACTAGATAGAAAACTAAAGAATTTGACAATGTAGTTGGTTTAAACTTTTTTTGTGAACGGAGCTTTATCAATATATATATACTGTATAATATCTATCAATTAACAGCTAATTGATAATTGTTGTAGATGAGGATACACACTCAACTGATGAGGATGTCTTTTCCATCTCAACACCAGTTATAGAATGGAGATAGCTTGGATATTGACAGGTTGTAAATGTTTCTGTACAAATCTAGTCTGCTCTCAAAACTACACATGTTGTTTGTCACTTTGTTCAACATCTGCAGCTGAAATTGACCTGTGTATAATTCACATGGACTGTAATACTGACTCCTGTTTATTTCACACTTTGTGATCATCCAATCATGGCTTTCTGTTGCTATATAGGGAGAAAGATCTATCAGATATTCAAATAAGGTTGATGTAGCAAAATTAAACTTTATAGATTTGAGAATTAATTTTAACCCTCCTAGATATGCCATCATGTGATCATATTGTAATCATATTGATAAATAATAATCATATACAAAATCATTAATTGTTATTTCTGTTTTATTCAGGTGAGCCAACGTTTTGTCCATGCCTTGTAGTGGAGTAACTGCAGCTCGACTTGTTACAAAGAAAAGAAAAAATTCTATCTATTCTAGCTGACTTGCACTGGCTTCCAGTAGAATTCCTCCCTATATACAATACCCTTGTATATGCCCACTTAGCATTGCTTGGATTTGCTCCAGAACAAGAACTGATTACTATCCGTAAAATAATCTGAACCCTACGATCAGATGGAAGCTTGCTACTTAATTTATTGAGGGTGTGCACTTGAAAGACAAGTTATCCATGGTGATCATCCCTTTTTCTGACCCAGTATTCCGATGTGTATTCCTCACGCCAAATCCGTCCAGTGTTTTTTAAAAGACAATTGAAAACCCAATTTTCTAATTAGCATTTCTTTAATTTTTGAGATTTATGTATCTTGTGATTTTTTTTGTTTAATTTTTAATTATCCTTATTTTTATTTGTTGTAAAATAATGTTCAATACTAATTTTTTTAAGCTACCTATACATGTGCAACATTTTATGTCATGTCCATTTTATATAAAGTTCGCTAGAGTGATAATGTTATTATAATAGAGCGCTACAAAAATTATTTATTAATTACTATTTTATTACATGTATTATGGTATAAAGTGTCACCAAAGGACTTTGTGTTTTTCGTATATGACTTACGCAGTAATCAGTGATTGTAATTTTTCATCAGTTTTATCTACGTATAACTTCTGTAGATTGTAATCGGTATATTATCAGTATTTATATACTTTTGCCCTATATTTGAATACTTTGAAATCTTTTATAAGGCCAGGTGCAATTTGGTAAAAGGAAAAAGCTATCCCTTGTCATTTTTGCTGTGTGTTTTATTTTTCATTTTTTTGTGCTACACAGGAAATCATGCATATCAATTAAATGTCATAGTCAAAGGGGAATAACTCAAATTTGTAAATTTCAATTTTAAGGTGGTATGGGACACCTCCATGTTGTGACGTACTATTTATCGAAATAAACAATAAAATGAAGTGTAATTTGATAAATATTTTTTGTTCTTAAAATTGTCACCTAAAAGCGTGGCGCAATGGATTAGAGCGTTCACTACGAATCTGTAAGTCATGAATTCGAATCCTGCTGGGAATTTTAAAATTTTTACCATTCCAAAAATTTTTAAAATATATTTTAGCTCACCGAGACGAAGTTGGGGAGAGCTTATGCTATACCCTCGGCGTCGGCGTCCAGACTTGGTTAAAGTTTTTGTTGCAGGTCCTGTATCTAAGTTATTACTTGTCCTGTCTTCACCAAACCTGCATGGATGATGCATCTGGACCTACTTATGTACTTGAAAGACTTGGATGCTGAATCTGAGCCATGAATTTCAGATGCTGGAGGAGGTTAAGGTTTTTGGAGCAGGTTAAAGTTTTTGATGCAGGTGCCCTTTGATAGCAATTTCTAAGTTACTGCTGATCTTATCTTCACAAACTTGCATTGATGGTGCGTCTTATGATACTGATGCACCTGACAGGCTTGAATGCTGAATCTGAACCATAGATTTCGGATGCTGGGGGAGGTTAAGGTTTTTAGAGCTGGTTAAAGTTTTCGGAGCAGGTGCCCTCTGATGATTATATCTTAGTTATTATTGGTCCTAACTTCACCAAACTTGCATGGATGGTATGTCATGATACTTATGCACTTGAAAGGCTTAGATGCTGAATCTGAGCCATAGGTTTCGGATGCTGAATGAGGTATAGGTTTTTGGAGCTGATTAAAGTTTTTGGAGCAGGTGCTCTCTGATGATTATATCTTAGTTATTACTGGTCCCAACTTCACCAAACTTGCGTGGATGGTGCTTCTTATGATACTGATGCATTTGACAGGCTTGGATGCTGAATTAGAGCCATAGGTTTCGGATGCTGAATGAGGTATAGGTTTTTGGAGCTGATTAAAGTTTTTGGAGCAGGTGCTCTCTGATGATTATATCTTAGTTATTACTGGTCCCAACTTCACCAAACTTGCATGGATGGTGCTTCTTATGATACTGATGCATTTGACAGGCTTGGATTCTGAATTAGAGCCATAGGTTTCAGATGCTGGATGAGGTTTATGTTTTTGAGCTGGGTAAAGTTTTTAGAACAGGTGCCCTTTGATAGACAAATCTTAGTTATTATTGTTTTAGTATTTATCAAACTTGAATAGATGATGCACCTTGTGATTCTGATACACTCCACAGGTGTGGATGCTGAATTAGAGCCATAGGTTTCAGATGCTGGAGGGGTTTAGTTTTTTGGAACAGGCCACATGTTTATATAGATAATAGTACTATTTCAAACTTGCATGGTTGATTTAACTATATAAATGAATCGCAGAGGTAGCTTCAGATATAGAGAGTGATCTTGATTATCTAGATGCTTAGGCAGATTTTGTAACAACTCAAATTGTGTTAGACTCTTGGAGCTGGTTATAAAATAAAGTAAATTCTGCTCATACATAGTCAGACTTAAACAGCTAATATTACTTTGGATGTGTAAATAGAGGTAGCTTCAGATACAGAGCTTGATCTTGATTATCTTAGGTAGTACGGGACAGTTTTTTTTATTCAATTCATTGTAACCAGGGGATGTGTGTCTTCGGAACTCTGTAACTAAAATTTCCTCAGATCCCATTCAGAACAAATACCTTTAATTCACTCTTTATAAGGCCAATCACCAATTTCTGAGAAAAATTACTAGTCGGAAACTCTAAAAATTTTTACATGCTGGTTTTTCTGAGATTTTGACCCTTTCATATTTCGCCCACTTTTCATGATTTTTCAGCTTTTTAGACCTCCCCCAGCTTATTCCCAGCAGAGGGATGACATTCCGTACCGTGTGCATGTTGCACCATCACATGTCAGAAACTCAACAGTGTATAGTTTACTATGTCCCATCCACCTACTTTTCGCGTTATTTTACCTCCCGTCTGTAACTTGCAAATTCACTGTGCAAAGTGCGAAGTTTTAGCCGCAAGTTTCTCATTTTACTTCTGATTCCCATGTACTTAACTTTAGGGGCCTACGTATTGCATAATGTACCGATTTCAACAAGAGACATCCCTCTAACTGATAATTATCATTAAAAATCATTCCATAAATTTTAGCAACACTCATAGCCCTTCAAGTATAGCAACTCTCAATTGTACAAAAATATTGACAGGTGCTTTATCCGAAACTACCCCTTGCTACCTTTATCTTTCCCTATCATTCTATGAAAAGTCATTTTGTCTAAGAATTAGAAAGCTTATGCAATTCTGAGAAAAAGTATACCATATATTGCCAATTCCATTGAGGTTTAAGAAAAATATGGCCATTTAAATGAACCCACCATTTCCACTTTCCTCTATTTAACACAGATTCACAGGGCTCTCCTTAAGTAAAACATCTTTACCTTATCTTTTAGAGGTCAATTGTTGTTCATCCTCCTTTAATAAGAAACCTTATTCAATACTACATACATCTACATGATATTATCATGATAAAAGCATCACATCACTTAGAAATACTCTTACATTAATCCCCCCCCCCCCCCCCCCCCCCCCATCTATTGAATTTCATAAAAAGCATTAGTTTGAAATATTTTACCTAATATTAATATGAAACTTATGACAATCTCCTTGAGTCATTTCTCACACATATTTGAAAACAACCATCACTGATCCTAAAAATTGATCTTTTTTGGTAAATGGATGATTTGTAGCATTTTTATTCACAAAAAGACATGTCGCCCTGCATGTGATTTCTTGTTTCCATGAAAAAAGTAAGCTTATAATCATATTTAGTGAAAATCTTATCTATTCTGGTTTCTAGTCTCCTTTTAACCATGCTTAACCAGTAAGACCTACAAGTGCGATGCCTGCCTTTAATGAGAATGAAATTCAAACACACCCGGGTAGCTGGAGACGGATGAGAATTCCATTAAAAATGTTCAAATTTTACACGTTAATTCTACATTTTTGATGCATATATGCAATAAAAGGGTAGGTTTCTTGTTCATTTCAAAAGTAATTATCATAGCAGATGTTATATCAAGGTTAAATGTACATAAAACTATATATAACAATTCTTCGTTTGAAGGAAAATAAAAGACAATCCAGGAAAGGAGTGGCTTGATCACAGCTCCCCCTTCCCCCCACTAATTTACAACATTGCCAGATCAGATAGTCTGAATTACTCTAAATTAATTTTGCACTATTTGTTTAAATAAATTTCGTTCGATGTTATAAATCTAAGTCTCTTTTACAACCACTACCACCACCTCGCTTGCGAATCCATTTTTAGCATTCACTGGTGCGCTGTCCTAGCTACATGTATATTCCTAGTCTGCTCGTGTTCTAAAGTGTATATATTAGGCACGTAGCATCTGTTTTGAAAGTGGGTGCCAGAATTATCCGATATCTTGACAAGCAAATACTTTTTTTTTAAATTATAAAAAATCTTCAAATTCATAAATATCATAAAAATTCAATAATTCTTTAAAGCCGTATTTAACTCAATTAAATTTGTTTATTGATCCTTAAGGGCCCTCAAAGGGGTAACAGGAAGAATGTACAATAAACATTCAAAATGCACAATAAACGCATCCAGAGGGAACGAGTTCTATGGTTAAAAGGAGTATACATGTATATTTATATACTTAATATTTATATTTATATGTACAGTTATTAAACACCCATATATACATGTAAATATGTCAAAATACATACAAATTTTAAATAATTTATCACATGATGAGAAATTAATATTATAATAATTATTAATTGATTCCGAAATACAAACTAAGGCAATATCCATTAAATAAATTCTATGTGATGGGGAAGCTTTAGTCTTGGCATCTACCAAGTTTAATTTTACACTCGTACAAATTCCGTTTTTAAGCCTTATTTTTGAAAGTTGACTAGTAAATATAGTAAGTTTCAATTTGGAAATAATATATTATACATCATATGGCATACGAATCGTTATAAAATAACACACAATGTGACCTCCAGTATATGTATTGATAGATAACACAAGTCGATCAAAGATAATATTAATTTAATTTTAGAAAATATTAATTTAAATACTTGTTTTACCTCGTTCACGTGATTAAAGAACATATTACGTAACCTCTTGTTTCGTTATCAATTTTATACACTATAAAAATAAAGAAAGTTCTTCATACATATAAATGGTATTACATGTAATACCTAAATTTATTAACCTTTGCTCACTTTCAGAGTGATAGTGTTGACTTTCAATATTTAATTTAAAAAAGGGTTAAGATGACTGTTGTTGTAATTGTAATAAATTAATGTCCTAACATTCACAATAATAACTCCTTCTTAAATATCAATTATTTTCACTAATTACTAGTACACATTTTGACAAAAGAAAATATGAATATGTAAGTCACCTCCTGTCATGTATTCCGATTATAACCATTTATATGAAATTTGCTATTTCAAAAAGCTTTCTACAAATATGTCTGTTACTGGTCGTGTAAACCCAATTAAGAAATAAACAGCAAGTTTACCGGGATATGAAGTTGGTTGGTCACGTGATCAAATCCTGTGAAGCCCGAAGGGCTTCTCAGAAGATTTGATCATGTACATGTACCAACCAACTTCATAGCTCGGTGAACTTTTAAACATTGCTGTTTATTACTTATATTTACGTTTGAAAAAGAAAAACCGTTTAGAATCATTTAAATAAACGTGTTTTTACGTTTGATATGATGCAACCGTCAAGCAATAAGCGCGTTCGATAATCTTTGTGACGTCATGAAAAAGTTCACTTTTAAAAGAGATAAACAGCAATTTAAAAAGTTCACCGGGATATGAAGTTGGTTGGTCACATGATCAAATCCTGTAAAGCCCGAAGGGCTTCTCGGTAGATTTGATCACGTACACCATATAAAGTTGGTTGGTCACGCGATCAAATCCTGTGAAGCCCGAAGAGCATCTCACTAAATTTGATAATGTACCAACCAACTTCATATCCCGGTTAACTTTCTTATGTTACTAATTAACTCCATCCGTGATCTGAAATTTGTATCGATTTATTTAAGTAAATAATTGATTTCAACAGTAAGGGAATGTAAATATAAGCATTAACTGATTTATATTTGACGTCGTCGTGTCAACAAATGCCGTCAGTTGAGCAGACAAATATTCATAACGCGCTAACGCGCGTTATTCAATTTGTCTGCTCACCTGACGGCAGTTATTGACACGACGTCGTCAAAAATAAATCATTCAATGCTATATTGAACGTTTTCGTTATTCTATAGGTTCATATAAGCAAATATATTTGCAAATGTAAATATTTAAGAAATAATCAGCAATTTAAAAAGTTCATCGGGATATGAAGTTGGTTGGTCACGTGATCAAATCCTGTGAAGCCCAAAGCGCTTCTCAAAAGATTTGATCACGTACCAACCAACTTCATATCCCGGTGAACTTTTTAACATTGCTGTTTATTACATATATTTACCTTTGAGAATGACAAATAATTCAGAATCATTAATATAACGATGTTTTTACAAACGATAAGCCCGTGCGATTATCATTGTGACGTCATGAAAATGTTCGCACAGAATTGAACGTTTTCGCTATCCTATAGGTTCATATAAGGAAGCATATATGCAAATGTAAATATTTCTTTTTAAGGGCCGATTGGACAGCCAGTCTCTTGAATGATATTCCCAGTAGTGGCAGTACAACTGTATTATACGAAATTTCCTATTTTCACCAGGCTAACTATGCCTGTTACTGGTCGTGTAAACTCAATTTCTTTTGAGGGTCGACTGGACTCTCCCGGGGCCCCATGCTTAACGAACATGAAGCCCAAAATATGGGATACAGGGTGTTAACCAGCCCCTTGAAAGATATTCCCATTACAATTGTATTATACAGAATTTCCCATTTTCACCAGGCTAGTTAAGCCTGTTACTGGTCGTGTAAACTAAATTCTATTTGAGGGTCGACTGGTCTTACTCAGGGCCCCATTCCCACCAAATACGAAGCCCCAAATATGGGATACAAGGTGTTAGCCAGCCCCTTGAAAGATATTCCCATTATAACTGTATTATACGAATTTTCCTATTTTCACCAGGCTAGCTATACCGGTTACTGGTCGTGTAAACCCAATTCCATTTGAAGGTCGACTGGACTTTTCTGGGGCCCCATTCCCACGGAATATGAAGCCTCAAATATGGGATTAAGGGTGTGAGCCAACCCCGTGAATACTATTCTCATTACAACAGAATATGATGATTTTCTTACCTTCTCGTCAAGCTAGCTAATTATGTCAATGTTCAGGTCATGTCAGCAAGTAATAATATTTACTATATTAGTGTTTCTTTCGATTAAAAAACTTAAGGAAATTTATGAGAAGTTTGAATTTACGTTTATTAACATATTTACGGTAATTTGAATAGCGAAACGACCACAGAATACTATTCGCTATTCGAATAGTGAATAGTGAAAAGCGAATAGAAATAAACTTCTTTTAGTTTAAATGTAAAAACATAAGTGTTGTTTGCTGGGTTCGAGCCTGCGAGGTTTTGGTTGTTGGGCCGTCGTATGTTCCAATCGGCCTCTCACACTGTATTTTTCTGGGTATTTAAATGTTTCAGTCGTGTGTGTTACATTATAAGTACTATATCGTGTATCGTAGTCATTTAAGGGTACTTGGGTTCTATGGTATTTAAATCCAGGAATCGGTCATAGTAATCATTCGACATTAGTTAGCCAGACGACTGACAAGTTACTAAGTTACTCTCTTTATTATTATAAAATTGAGTTTTATTTTCAGATAAATAAGCGTTGGGAATAAATTTCAGTCTTCTACAGTTGCCATGGTTTTTGCTGCACAGGATCCAATCAATGTTAACTCTATGGAAGTTGACTTGCCCTCCTAAGGACTTTTGCGCAATTTGTGGTTTAATAAATGGCTAACTACGTCTATCTATATTATGTGTTAGTTTTATTTTATTAGAATAGGAAATAATTTATTTTCGGCTGAGCGAAGCGAAATAGAACATGACTCAAACTTCTGAATTAATGCCTCTGGTATCATCGTGACTATTTCGTGCAGTCTGTGATTTTTCTAAGGTTGCTGAATGTTTCAACCGATCGATGAACTGGTTAGAACTAGATCGTGTAGATTTCAGTCCTGTCAGTTTCTATACAGCTGTAAATTACAATCAATTTTCGTTAAGAAATAGAGGGAATCATACTTAGTGGATGTAACTATAAATCTATAAAAATAAGATGACATTTGTTTGAGAATTTTTTCTCTCAAATCAACTGTCCACATTTTTGTTGTTGTGACTTGACATTGAGACAGTCTAAGCTGATTTTTTTCATCTGTAATTTTATGATAAGTGTTGATAACTAATAAAAGAGAAGAAAAATCAGGAAAATAATTTAACACCATATTACATGCTAATTTCAAAAACAGCTATTGATTTTGGACTTGCTTCAGAACTAGAAGATATTAAAAAGTAACATCGGTAAATATGCGATAAAATGTCGGTGCAAAAAGTTGATCAAAAGGAATAAACATTCCCCTTTTTGAAAATAAACATCTTGTTATTTTAATAATACCCTAAAAGTGCGGAAACATAAACATTGACTTTGACCATCTTTATTTATGCATTTTTGTTAAATGTTTGTTAATTAGCTCCTCGGCAGTTTAAGGTAGTACAAAACAGATAAGCTAAAATTTTCCTACAATTCAATTTTTCTGAATGTGTATATTTTGTTCTTTGGAATGAAAAAAAATCTAACCTCACAATTTTTGCCAACACCGCCCCAAAAAGATCATTTGAATCTCCTTTCAGTGGAGTGTAAAATGAAATAGTCATTGTTATAGTTCCCTATGCCATTAGTTATTTTTCAAGATATTACAAACGTTTGTGCTGCTATTTATACAAAAGACCTTCTTGTTACTTAGAGACACTGAAATAAATTCTAACTGGTAACTTAAGGTAATTTCTTATGCGATATAATATAAAACTAGCGCTTGTGAATTCTCTTTTAGGACAAAAATTTGCAGCGTTTAACGGTCGGAGGTGAAAATTGATAAAAATCCTAGATGACGTCACCATATTTGACCTTTTAACTGTTGATGTGACCTTGAAATTTATTGAACATAAAGCCTAAACACTGGTGGTGGTTGTATCCAAATTTCAGGGGTCCTTACTTTGAAAAGAACACACAAGTTACGCATTTTTAAATGATATAAGGCTAATATATCCAAATATATGTTTCAAAAATTATCAATTTTTTTGGCATTGAGTAATTGATGTATGATTTATATTTTTTTCTTAAGATAACGGATTGAAAATAATTTTTACATAATATTAAGTCATTATTTTGTGTATTTGAAAAAAATATATCAAATAAATAATTTCAGGGGTGTTTCGTACTACCTTTAATAACTTTGATGTATTCAAAGATTGGGGAGAAGTTTGATATTTGTTTGCTTTAAATATCTTTTATCTATCTATCATATTTTTTTTTTTGGGGGGGGGGGGTTCGATTGCATGTGTATTCACCGAAAGAGTGTCTGGATTAGCTGCAGAACTGTAGCTATATTTGGATATTCAAATCGTTTTATTCTCTTTTGCTATATAGTTAGACATGTACAATTGTAGATAATTATTGATTTTTCTTCAAACAATTAAAGACGATTAAAGGAAGTAATGAAAAAAAAAATGAAAAACAAAATTTGACGTTCGTGACGTCGTGGCGTTTTCGACGAGGTCGTCAAAGTAGTGTTAGCATGTCTTACTAAAATTGTCATAAAATGCTTAAAACATTCAAGATCTTGGATATCTTTGCATATTTATATTCAGAAAGATTCGGAACTTACAAAAAAAATGAGTTTGTGTAATTTTGACCGTAAGGGCCTTTTTCCCGTGTCGGCATTCATATAATTTTTACCAAGTGCACTCTTAATTATATTAAAAAAAGTAATCTATGAACTGTATTGGACATTACAAAAATCGATTCGTAGTATTTATCACAGACAAAGACACTGGAAAATATACAAATATTAAATCAATTATGCTGCACCCGTAAACATATTATGCAGAATAATTGCACGCGAGGGTGATATTATTTGAAATTTCAAGAGGAAAGAAAAAATTATACAAAACTTGCTGATTTAGAGTCTTCAGCTCGGCGAAAAATGTACTACGAGGGTAGTTAAATCAAATTATTGAGCGACAAAACAGCAACGATTGTTTTATTTTACGATTCAGCGACGAATTGATACATGCATCGTTATTAAGCCGTTGTGATGAATGATTATTTTCAAGAAATTGCTTTGTGTTGATATATTCGTTTACTTAAAGAAATGTTCCTAACGCGCGGTATTCAATTTGTCTGCACGGCTTGCTGTGTTTTAGGACCGACGATGTACAAAAATAAGCATTCAATGCTTCTATATTGACCTGGGCTTAAAATTGAAATAGGAGTCATTTTTCAACGTTGAACATTGACCCGGGGAGGGGGGGGGGGGGGTTATCAACGTAGAAAATGGGGACTTGAAGTCGTAAAATTTATATCCGGGGTACAGCTTGAAATATTTTTCTTATCTCTGAATATCTGCACCAGCTGAAAAGTTGAGAAGTTGTTGATAATTCACCCCAACAACAAAGTTTTGAATTGTCTTTAAACTGGAACTTGCTCTACGCGATTTGAATAAAACAAAACTACTTGAAATTTCCCGTGGGCGGGGTATTGGACATTCGCCGTATACAACCCCTAACGCGGGGGAGTCGACAAAAAGTATGGGGGAGTCGATTTCAACGTATGGGGGAGTCGATTTTCTCCGCTTCGGAGACGGAAGAAATTTAGGTCACGCCTTATGTAGGTATTCATAATAAGTATTTCTAAAATAATATATATCGCACGGAAGCCAGCGATAGTCAAACTTTGTGTTGGTCATTGGTTCGAGTGCTCTATGCGTCTAGACGAAACTATTTGGCAGATTTCAAATTCACGGTAATCGAGTGGTCAACATATATATGCATGACTTGTAGAATATACGACTTGATTTGGGTTACAGACAGTTGAAACAGTTAAAAGAATAATCACCCTTGTACGTGCAATGATCAAATCTTAACAAATGTTTGGGAAAAAAAGAATCGGGGCTTTTTATGTTCAGATGTAACGGTAACATAAGGGGGAGTCGTTTTTCGGAAAACAGAACGTACGGGGGAGCAGAAAATATTGCATATTTAATACATTGAACGTTTATCATTTTGCAAACTGTATTTGATATTAATGGTCAAAAGATAAAGTATACACGTAGAATATATAAAGGGTTTTATAAACAGTAGGTAGAAATGCAAAATATGTGTTCAAATAAAAATATATAATATTTATAACTTGACTTCTTCTCTTTTCTTATAATTTGTGTATCTCAAGCCATATCAAAGGCACATGGGGTACAAAGCAACATTCACAAAACTCCTAGATCAAGCAACATGTAACTGTTGTAGTTTGTCATTTTCCTGTGGGTTTTTTTTCTGTAATTCCATTGTTTTCATTCATATAAGCACACCAATAAAGGGGGTATAATTTAACATGCTGCATTTGTTTTTGTCATTATGGGCCGCCAGAAGGCGGTCCGTTATTTAATATACATTTAAATACTGTAACTGCGTTTCTGCGGGATAGTTTTTTTTAATAAAATTAATTTTATGTTTATTTTAATGAATTAAAAGTAAATTTGCATGTAGAAATATGTTTTATGCCTTTAAAAAATATTACATGTTTCTTGTTTTACTCGTAAATGTAAAGTACGACATAGACTGTCGTGATAGGCACGCTTTAATCGAGACTATAATCTATTCGGAAAATTTCGGAGTCTTTCATTCTATTCAAAACAATGTATCCGGATCGGGATACGGGACATTCTAAAGACCTGAAATACTAAAGACCTGAATGACATGAAGTTTCATATAAATGATATATTTGAATTTCTATCTTCTGCGTCAAATAAAATGACTTTGTGTGTGTATTCATTATATTTCGATTTGAAATGTGGTAGAAAAATATCATGAAATGACATCCATATCAATTATTTACGCAAAAACAAGAAAGACCTTAAAATTTAAATTTGAGCTAACCTGTTTTATTTTTAATTCTTTTGAGAACCTCATGCAATTAAATAACGATGATTATGTTCATAAACTGAAATGTAGATAAGAGTTATAATTCCATTTAAGAAAAAAATTATTCGGCTTATTTATTACCTTTAAAATTGTGCAGTTTCTCCTGGATGAGCATGATCTTACATGTACCTTTAAAATAATCAATTTCTATTATTATAATATATATTATATATTTTATATATATATTATATATGATAATTTCTATTATGTGGTCCCTTGAAATCATATAAACTAATTCATTAAGTTTTAATTCAAAACAATGCAACAAAAAAATCGAAATGGTTTGAAATACATAATCTCCAAGAGAATAATGATGAGTTGAACTTTGTATTAGAATAATGTACAGATCAATCTGTTCTCCATTACTTCATACTATGACAATGGCCATACAATTACCGTTAGAAATGATTAGAGTAACGAACTCGGTTCTTAATAATAATAGTAAAAGGTTAAACTTCAAAATATGTTGCTGAAAATATATTAAAATTTACCATAAAAATTAGTACAACCAACTCGTTATTTTCTTCTTCGTGGTGGGTTTTTTATGTAAAGAATCAATGATGATTCATACAACAATTATATTTTTTGCGGCCCATTTGACGCTTGCATCAATATGTTCTCTTGTTTGTACATCATAATTTATACGTATTTGCTACATGTATCATCGTCCGGTTTCTTCTCTCTATCACAATCTCCATGATAGAAGCGTAATTGAATTCTCTGCCGCTTTGGTGTTCTTTGAAGGAAGCGAAGGGCGGTTAGTGGGTGCTCTTGTCAATGTGATTATCTAGTAAGGCGTCGATGACTTGTAGAATTTGTTTTGTGCTGTCTGCAAACTAGTTGTATTCCTGTTGACTGCATGTAAACAGAATGCCTGCTGCTTTTTTTCTTTTTGGGGCCGATTGAAGCATAGTGTAGATAAATTAGAAATTGAATACTTAGTATTTGACTGTTGAATTACAAATACATGTTTGTTCACCTATTGCACCCCAAATACATGCTTCTTACAAGTATAGTCACCAACTATGTTTATTCAAACAATAAAATGCTTTCTTTGGTGATTCATATGGGTATGATGGTAGCTAGCATTGAAGAAAAGTACATAACCCGAGTTTAATTCAAGAAGTAGTTTATTCAATATATAAATGCATTAAATTGGATCAAACAGCGGGCAAAATGCCTGTAGATGTTCTCTCCTGTTAACCCGAATTGTCGCTTTACGTATGTATATTTCCTGACATGCTTGCTACCATCATGGCCCTATGAATCACCAAAGAAAGTATTTTACTGTTTATATATATATATATATATATATATATATATATATATATATATATATATATATATATATATATCTACCTATGATTTTATGTTATCAGTTATTCATAAAAAGTTATTAAAAGTACGTTAGATATACGATTACTGTCGAAACGTTACAAAGAAGGAACAGTCCATTTTCCTTACATGTGAAAGTTACCATCATGGTAATGATAACTACAGCTACTTGGAAGTTTTAGTTCAGCCCGTGCAAGTCCGTGCAGTCCGTGCACTCGATGTTGCTTTAAAAGTATTACTCAATCAAGACAAAAAATCATGCAAATTCAACTCCAAAAGTACAAAAAGACATCATACAACAATGTAAAAATCATTATAGCTCTTCAGATAATTTTAAAAATTTAATCAGCTTAACAATGCATTTAAAAGTAGTTAATGAAAGTTATTTAAAATTTTTATAAATACATTAACATAGTTCGTGTCACTGGGTCCCGTAAATGTCTATTTTCTTAAGAAATAGAAGGAAAATACCATTTAATTAATGCATTTTCTTTTAATTTAATCTTTTTTTCTGAAAAATAAAAACAAAATATGAAATTAATGGAAAACATGAGTACTGCATGCACTTAAACAAATTGTGTTTATTGCTTAAATATCTGTAAATAATTAAAACCATTTCATTTATGAGATAAAGACGACTTTTATAAACCTCGTTTGTATGTTATTTATTTTGTCAGAACAAGTTCAACGTCCCCGATAAAGTGCATTAAATTTTATTTTGCTACTCCCCCGTACCATTCTTTATAAGTTGTTTATCAAAACCGACTGACCCAAATTTTTAGAAAACGGGAAAACAAATAAAAATAATAAAGAATAAAAATCAACATATTTTCATAAAATAAGATTTCAAAAGGGGGATTAACAATTGATATGTCATTAATCTTCGTACAGGGTTGGATTGGAGTCGGTGGTTGTATTACTATTACATTTATAGCTTTATATCAAAATATTTTTTTTATTTCGATTTTGGAAAAAGACTTGAAAAACAACTAATGAAAATTATGACCTAAGCTAATGAAAAATACCGATTTTCAAGAAATGCGTTTGAAAATGTTATTGTCAGTGATAATTATGTAAACCTATCGTTTACGCTAGTACATAATATATTAGAGAAAAAACGAAGGTTAAATAATATTCATTGTCAGATATAGTAGTTAAATGAATATTTACAGGTTTTATTTAGAAGAAAATTTTTAAATTTCCCAAAAAAAAAAAAAAAAAAATGAATGATAGGAAAATATTGAATTCTCTGTTGTGTTAATAAATGGTGTAGTGTATGAGACGTGATTTGTAATACGTTAGATATATATTTGCGGGACATCGGGAATATTATATACGAGAATACCACCATCTTAACACAATTCTTTTCAGAAATGCTAATAAAACATTCACTTTATGAAGGGGGTCTTCAAATAGTGATAAAATAACCCACTGCATTATTCCTTGAGACTAGAGTATCATATTTATCAAATTTTATTAAAATATAAAAAATTTAAATAAATTTATAAATATCTTGGTATTTAAACGTCATAGGAGAAAATGACCATTTGGTTTGTGCAAGATAAAATCGAAAACTTTCAAATACCTACATATTAATTCAGACTATCAGCCTCTCAAATAGAGAACAAGTAACCACCACGACCATGAAGAGATAAGGAGGTTTATATTCGAGCTGGATGACACCTGAGTTTTAAGTATACACCACGATATCAATTCTTTGAGCCGATGTATCAAGAACACCACACATTTCTATGTCAGTAGAGAAAAGTACTGTATTGACTCTAAGGAAAATAATCTGTTAACCATATTGTTTCGAATTGTAACATGTAATAATTATAATCAACATTTTACTTTTGCATGTACTGTGTTTACTTTCACGAATGTATTATTCTCCTTCTTATGGCTTTTCTCAAACTTTTTGAAAATGATACAAAGTAGCAATTGCACTAGGAAAGCAGCGTTTGGTTTTTAAAATAAACAAGAGGCCCATGGTCCACATCGCTCACCTGGGCAACAATGGGCATGGTAAAATCAGCCAAATGGAGTCATAACGCAAAATACCTGGACATTGTGGTGTAATACATGTAGATCCTCTATAAATAAAAATCTATTTCCCCCTAGATATTCTTCTGTTTATAACCAAGTCCTTTTTTTCTAACAGGATGATTTAATAGTCATATCACATGTTGAGCATTGCAGTTCTCAAAAAGATCCTAAACAATTGTTTATATATGGATAGAAACCTACATCAAACTCTGAACCCCTTGTGAGCCCAGGAATCGTCCATGGGCCAGAGTCTAAAAAATTTGAAAGAATCAGCAATATGTCAAAATGCTTGCATATAAGTAAACCATATATATAATAACATTTCAGTTTTTGTGAATAAAAAATGTTTTCCTTTGTACCACTGGATCCCCAATGTGTCCCCACCCTACACCTCAAGATTTTGATTATAATGAATTTTGAATTTACACTATCTGAAGTTGCTTTCACTAAAGTTACAGCTTTTCTAAGCAAATGGGTTTTTAAGAAGATTTTTAAAGATTATTCTCTGTACATTCCTATGTAAAAATTTGTCTCCCCCCCCCCCCCCCGTTGTGACCCCATCCTACCCACGTGGATCATGATTTGAACAAACTTCAATCTATATTACCTGAGGATGCTTCCACATAAGTTTCAGCTTTTCTGGCCAATTGGTTTCTGACAAAAAGATTTTTGAAGACTTTTCTCTATATATTCTTATGTAAAATTCGACCCCCAAATTGTTGCCCCACCCCTATCCCCGGGCGTCATGACTTTAAATCTACACTGCCTGAAAATGCTTCCACATAAGTTTCAGCTTTCCTGGTTGATACATTTCTGAGAAATTCTAATTCTAAATATTAACTCTATATATTCTTATGTAAAAATTCGACCCTCCCCCATTATGGCCCCACCCTACCCCCGGGGGTCGTGATTTTCATAACTTTAAATCTACACTGCCTGAAGATGCTTCCCTTCAAGTTTCAGCTTTCCTGGCTTATTGGTTTCTGAGATGAAGATTTTCAAAGATTT
Organism: Magallana nippona; assembly: GCA_033439105.1. Taxonomy (NCBI): domain Eukaryota; kingdom Metazoa; phylum Mollusca; class Bivalvia; order Ostreida; family Ostreidae; genus Magallana; species Magallana nippona. The sequence goes on from CM065921.1 coordinate 45,202,336, forward strand.
ACACTTTATATCCCTATGTAAAAATTCGACCCCCCATTGTGGCCCCATCCTACCCCTAGGGGTCTTGATTTTCACAACTTTGAATCTACACTTACTGAGGATACTTCCAAATAAGTTTAAGCTTTCCTGGCTGATTGGTTTCTGAGAAGTAGATTTTCAAAGATTTACACTATACATGTATATCCCTATGTAAGAATTCGACCCCCCAATTGTTGCCACACCCTACCCCCGGGAATCATGACTTTCACAACTTTTAATCAACACTACGTGAGGATGCTTCCACATAAGTTTCAGCTTTCCTGGCTGATTGGTTTCTGAGAAGAAGATTTTTAAAGATTTACTATATATATTTCAATGTAAAAATTCGACCCCCAAATTGTTATCCCACCCTACCCCCGAGGGTTATGATTTTCACAACTGTGAATATACACTACCTGAGGATGCTTCCACATAATTTTCAGCTTTCCTGTCTTATTGGTTTCTGAGAAGGAGATTTTCAAAGATTCACTCTATATATTTCTATGTAAGAATTCGACCCCTCCATTGTGGCCCCACCTTTTCCCCCGGGGTCAGATTTTCACAACTTTGAATCTACACTACCTGAGGGTGCCTTCACATAAGTTTCAGTCTTCCTGGCCAAAATGTTCTTGAAAATAAGATTTTTGAAAATTTCTTAAAAATTTTCAAAAATTCCTAATTATTTCCCCTTGTAAGAAAGCATTTTCCTTTATTTTCACAACTTTGAATCCCCCTTGCCAAATGATGTTTTGTGCCGAGTTTTCTTGAAATCGGCCCAATGGTTCTGGAGAAGATGTTGAAAATGTGAAAAGTTTACAGACGGACAGACAGACAGATAGACGGACGACAGACAGATAGACAGAGACAGGTGAGCTAAAAAGGACGGAGTATGAGTATGCAAATGTTGTATTAAGACAACAATTGTAAAAATGTATGGAACGAATGTATAGTGCATATATATTGGCGTATGTGATTATATAGAACGTCATAGATTGAATTATAAAATTTATGGAATAATCGATAACGTACGGTTATCCGAGTATAAATCGTGTTCATGAGCGAATTGTTCGAATTACCAGTTTTGATAAGCGCAAGATTGTATATAAGATCCAAAAGATGGGGATCTTCTCAGTTTTATCTCAATATCAGGTAAGACAGCTATTCAACTTAATCATTTAAATTCTATAAATATCACTCTGTATTTTTTGTTTTGCTATGTTTTGTTATGTTGTGAGCCAAAGTACACGATGTTCCGGATCTAACTCATGTTATTTACATTTTTCAGTGTCTTTGTCTGTAATAACACTATGAATGAATTTTGACCGCGTAAACCACTGCAATGTCTATTACTATAAACATACTTAGCAAAACCATCGTTTAAAACATGCACAAAATGTGACATAAAATCGGACAAAGCAGCTTTAAGAAAACGTTATTTCTGTATGATAACGCATCATTTTAAATAGAATTTTTTCCCTTGCAAACTTGTAAAAATATATATCTTTAGGCTCCTAAAATATTCAATGAAAAGATATCAGAACACTTTTAACAAAATAAGATAAATCTGTGCACTTGTTTGTTTATGCAATGTCTGTAGAATGAGGACCCTGGTGCTGTTCCTGGTCTGTCTTCCTTGTCTATTTGCATCTACGGCTGACGATGCTGCTCTGGAGAACTACAAAAGAATGACTCCAGAGGAACGCGTGTCAGGTAAATACAAAAAAAACAACAATGAATAATCATTGGTTATCGTCCCTTCCTGATAATTTCTCTCAATAAGGTGTTTTTTGCATTGCCCGCAAAATGTAGTTCTTATTTTTAATAGAATATGTATACATTAAATATTTCTTTTTTATTTTGATTATTTTCTGTCCCGAGAATATATGGATATAATATATAGCACATATGGACGAGTTTTAATAAAATACATGATCCCCGAGAAAAAAGGTGAATTTAAATCGATTAGATGGAATATATCCAAGAAATCTTCATTGACACATATTGTTTTTTACTCGAACGAAAAAAGATTTCTTACGGGATAATGGGAAATGTTGACATCTTTTTTTCCATTCGAACGTCAGTCAGAATTCCTCGCACATTTTTTTTCAACATTATCATTAGGGTACTTTCATCTCACTTGCATTGAAAACTCCTCGTAGACTTTTCATTTTTAACCGTGTATCCAGACCTGATAAGCTAATTGAGTTTTTTTAGAGAAATCTGGGGAATGATTCATACTATTGAATAAACATCGTTTGAACCCGAGGTATTTATAAATATGTACAGACTGTGGACAAAAGTATTCGCACGATGACGGCGGCCATTTTGTTTTTCTAAAACAATTGCCTGTAATAAAACATATTTTTGTACTATTTGGATTCCACAAATAAATTGAAATGTGCATAAAACTGCAGAAAAATATACAATATTTTTAGAAAGATCAATAAAATGAAGAAAACAGTGTGTTACCTTAATATTTTGTGATGTACCCGCGGGCCTGTTGAACTCGGCGAACTCTTGTCGGAACTGATGCCTACAGGTTTTTTACAATTATTACAATACAATAGTCCACGGGAAATGAAGTCCAAATATTTCCTCATGCAGTTCATGAACTGATTTAATAGTGTGAATATGACTTTGAAGTTTTCTTTTAATTTCTAACCAAATATTTTCTATGGATTTAAATTGGATGACTGTGCGGGCCATTCCAGCATTGGGATGTTGTTGTTAATTTTGTAAGTTGTGTACAGATGAGACTGATGAACAGGTGCATTTTCATCCATAAATAGTTATTATCGGGGAACACACAGGTAACAAGTTATTATCTAAAATATCTATGTATTTCTCGGTGTTGATGTTGTCATTTAATCTACACAGTGTACCATGCAACGCCATTATACGTAATTACATCCCCAGATCATGACACTGATTTTCTTACTAGTTCCAGGGAAATACAGCCTGACAGCCAGAATTCGTCACTTGTTCTCCATATGTAAACCCTACAGCCATTTCCAATGACAATTTTACTTTCATCAGAGAAAATTACTTTTTCCCAGTCATTTTCAATGGTCCAAGTTCTTTTACTTGCACACCTACGCACTCGTTTCACACGATTTGCCACTCGGATCCGTATTTTCTTTTTACAAACACATCCTCTGTAACCAAAACGTTTCCAACTACGCCAGATTGTTTTTGATGACACATTGGCATTGTTGTTCTCGTTAAACTTACTTGTCACATCTGATAGAGGCCGTTTTCTATCCACCCGATTCTGTCTCCCAAGTCTCCGTACTGCACGCTCATCCACTAAATTGCTGAGTCCACTCCTGTGTTTATTTTCTACCGAACCATGTACCGAAATTTTTTCCACACACTATACACAGTTGATTTAGGTATTTTCAACAAACTTGCAACTTTTCCAAAGCTTTTACCACCCTGTAACAATGTTACGGTGTTTTCTTTACAGCCCTGATTAAGTTCAGTTGATTTTCGACCCATAATTTCCCTCTCACCAACTCTTGTTATTACAGTGAAGCAGACGAAAAAAGATAAAATACGTCACTGTTAATGACCTTGACTTTCTACATATATCTTGGGTGATGGGTTGAATGATCAACTTGATTCGTGCCTATGCCAAGAAAGACAACCCGAATTGTACAATGCGTTCAAAAAATGACGCTATCGTGTGAATACTTTTGTCCACAGTCTGTAGTTTTTATACAGTGTTTATTTGAACACTGTTCGAATGAGGCATAAATGAGAGATATATTATAGATAAGAAAACTTCTTTTTTATGTCTTTTACAACTTCATATAAAAAGAAATGCATTCCATTATGAATGATATTACAATCGGTAATTAATTTTTATTGTGACGTAATTTCCTACGTTCAGTTCACGAGGCTGTTGATGTCATCAAACACTGGTTTGCGTCACACGGAACTCAACTGACTGCTGGAGCCTGCACTGTGTTTTGTGCTACAACCACCGCTGTAGAGACCCTGGGGATCTCAGCACCAGTGTGCGCCGCGGCATGTGCACTGTAAGCTTACCAATTTACATAGCGCCGATATATATTGACCGGCCCATATTCTTTTTTTTAAAATTGTTAATTGTCAAGCTGGAATTTATATCCATATATATATATCCATTTATATTACTTGTCTTTACAGGATTGGTCTCATTGGTTAATTAGATCTGCTTAAACACGTCTTATGTTAAACATGTATTCATAATTATACACATACAATAAAATACAGAAATATATATACATTTTTTTTTTACTTTGATTGACGATAAAACAATTTGGACATCTAAATCAATAATCATCAAAAGCACAAACACATATATAGACATATTTTTTAGTATGATTGACTATCACGCAGTATGGAGACAAAAATCAATTTCAACAACATATAAGATATATTATGCAAAACAAGGAGTCAATGTTCAGAGGTCATCAAAACACTGACGTGCAATCTTCAGGAAGACCTACTCTGTATGTTGAAGTTTAGTAAAAAAAAAAAAAATCAAAGATTGTATGGAGGACAAAAGTGGTATCGACTGGAAAGGATTAAGACTGAACGTCCTGCTTTATCAACTTGTTTGTCAGTAGCTTGCTTCGCCTTAGAAACTGTTCATGCGAAGAGCATGCCCTTGCGTATCGAATTAACTGAGAGACAAAACACCATATGCAGGTGATGAAGGTATATTGCTAGACAAGTAAGGAAAGTTGACTATAGAAAAATAGAAGTCATCGCGTTTATCATAAAGTTTTGTTGTCAGATTACTATCAATGACAATTTCCAGTAAAATATCCAAATATGAAACAGATGACCATAATCTGTGGTATTTATCAAAATACTTTAAATTTACGACCAAGTAATTCAATGTGAAAAAAAATCTGTTGTTTGTTTGTTTTTATATTTTCTGTTTTCCAAGATTATTATATTTCAACAAGGTTAAAATTTTTAATTCCTCTTTGCAAGCAAACGAGCAATGCCTTAAAAATCAACTCAGGTAAAATATCAAAATACCTTAAATTTTCGAACAAGTTATTCAATGTGAAAAACAACTTGATCTCAATATTTTCTGTGTTTTTTTTTTAGATTATTATATTTTAACAAGGTTTTTAATTCTTTTTTGCAAGGAAACGAGCACTGTCTTAAAAATCAACGCACTATATTTTCTGCTTTCCTTCATAAGAGATAAGGTGTGCATAAGTATAGTCCAATGTGATAGTCATTTCTTAATATATTTATAAGGCTCGATCAGCGAAATCATTCTTGGAAACAACTTCTCTTAGGTAGCTGTGTCAGAACACACGAAGCATTAGTTATTCTTTTTATTTTTTTTTTACATTAATCAATCATTGATAATACAAGGGATAAGTAAAGATTTTTAGCCAAAATGTTTGTATTTAATTAAAGCAACATTAAGAAATGTATAAACAAAATACAAAACTTCCATAAACGAACTGAACGAAACGGGTTCTCATTTATGCTCTGTCTTCACATAAGCATACTTCTGGCATTGGTTGCAGAATACAAGTAAAAACGATTGGTACTTTCAAAACCACTTGTCACTCAAATTGCACAAGAATATTGGAATCCCTCATTTCTTCCTTGAAGATAGCATCAAAATTTTCATTCATAGCAACAGTGAAATGATTCTTCCAGTCCCCGATTTCTCCTGAAACAGAATAACATATTTCTTAGTTTTAAAAGTGTTCATCAATAGCCAAATCAGTTTGTATATATAAAAATACATAAATCAAAGATTGAAAAAAAACTACTCTCTTGCAGAATGGTTATAGTATAAAGTAGACAATATTTGTTTGATTACATGGTAATAAAGTCACAACGAATACCAAGCACTACTGTTGATCTTAGACACACTACAAAGAGTGCCATAAGATGACATACCGTCAACTCTTTTGACAGGACTTAATACAGCAATATACAATAATATCGTAATGCCTTCGTATTTTATCCAACTCTATGCACGTTCTCTATTCCTTTGCGAAGAGCAACGGATGGAAAACACAAGTGTTGTTAGATAAAACTTATCATTCCAAAAAATAGGTTATATTCGTAGAGAAACCAGGAATTTGTGTGTGTATGATTCCACACCTTTTCTATGAACATGCGGTTCCGTCTTTTTAAATAGTTCAACCTCCGCAATTAACGAGTTGTCTTTGACGGTCTGACTGGCCAGCTGTAGCTTCTTGAAGCTACATTTATCCGATATTTCGGTGATGTCCTCGTCACTAAGCTCAACATTCAAAAACCTGGCCAATCGTTTGGTTTCTTGAACTGGATTCTGAAATGTAAACATTAATTACGTCTTCGTAAGTTTCAATAAATCATGATATAATTTTTATTAGTTTGTTATTCTAAGAGTCAAATTAGAAATATTCAAAACCATTTAAGAAAGAAAAAAAAAGAAAAGAGGGCAAATTGCTTTTTTCTTTTTGATTTCTATTTATTCATATAATGGTCAATTAATTCTGAAAAGATTGATACCATCTCCAAGGACCATTTAAAGCAAATAAACTGAAAGCTGCTCGTTCCGAACATATGTCGAACTTAATTTCTGTACGCTTTAAAACGATTGTTGTGTTTAATATGTGTATAATAATTGGCATTACATTTGTTTTTTCCGGTCATTTAAGACATATTTCAATGGGAAAACGATATGCAAAATTTCGTTACAAAACAAAATCTGTATATTAAGAGGATGTCGCGTTATATCGCTATTTATGATGATTCGCCCCTGACGCCTAGACGGATGTGATTGTATTATGACTTCAGCATTTGGTGTAGATAAAGAAAATAAGTTTAAAATATGCTTTGTCAAATCATGATTAATTATTGATACCTTTTTCTACTTTCACAATCAGCTTTTATAGACCCAATCAATTTACGAAACCAAACGCCTTACATGTACTTTCTGAACACGCCCATGATCCTGGTGTTTAAGGAAAATATTTTGATTCTTTGATTGCAAAAAAACATGCACCCATCAGCTTTAAATAGAAATCACCTTTTTCAAGCTCTCATAATGAACAGTGATAATAGCTCCAAGTTTGTCGTTCTTTTCTGCTTCTTCAAAGTCTTTCTCAAACTTAAACCATCCATCCATAAATTTAGCTGTCAATTAGAATATGAATTAGTATCTGCTTTCTTTATTGACCTATAGAAGAAGAAAATCAATTTTTTTTAAATTGTAAACTCTGAAACCAACGTTAATCGATAAACATCTTTTTCATATATTCGCTCTTTCAGCATTTTCCTTTGTCATACCTTTGGGACTCATGAACATTTTTTCGAAATAAATTTGAAAGTTCCCGACATCGCCAAGCAGCCCAACATTTTTAAAATGGTGATACATTGACGCAGCGATATCTTTAGGATTTCTTAGAACGTGCACAATTTTCCCGCCATTCTTAATATGCTGCTTTGGAAACCATCGAATAGGAATGTGCGTGTTGAAGATCCTAGGAGATGGCAAACCATGCACAAAGTTGAAATCTGGCATAGCTTCCAAAAAGAAACACTCCATGGGTTCCTTTGAGTATTCCGCTCTTTGTTTCAGTAACATGGATACTATTTCCCAGGCCCAATGCGTGCCTAAAACAAACCAGAAAAAAAACATACGTAAATAATTTTTTTTAATTTACGCTGGTTTTATATATTTCTTATATTATAATACATATACTATGTTTTTAAAAGAATTATCATATGTTACGTTACATATTTCTTTAAATGGTTAAGCGTTAAATAAGTGTTTACCGTGGTGACGTAAAATTATTATATCTAAAGCCTTAGTATTTATTTAAAAGATGCTACGTACAGTCAACGCTAAAGTATCCCTCTAAGGAAACTTTGAAATCCTTAAGCTAAACTGTAAACACTCAAATACACACGAAGATACAATAGGTGTAACATAATTAAAAAAATAAATCAAGTCATGTTTTTTTTTTTCAATTAGAAATATTTACTGACCATAAATAAACAAATTCCTCTTTTTCTGCCTAGACTTTGTCTAAACAAATAAGAATCCTGTTATACTCAGTCACATAAAATATATTTATATCGCATACACGTACACATGAACACGTTCCCATTATTTACCTTATTATGTAATCGACCCAGTTATTTTACAAGACGACGTTTTTCACCAGAAATAAGGTCACATTATGTTTACACCACGCACTGTTGTTTGCTTTAGGACGTTCCATAACACTAAGCAAATTCTACTTTAATAATTATGTATTGCCACTGAATATCCAATGTTCATCAACCATAAAGTGTTTCTATTACATAATTTTTCTAAAGGTTACAGACCAGGATATAACACAATAAATAAACCTGTCTCCTCTGAATACTGTCAAATGAGTAGCATTAATTTGAATTTAAAAAAAAATCTTCTTTATGGATAACTAGAATTTGTTTACGTCAAGCTGCTCTTGCAAAAAATAAAATTACCTGATTTTGGATAAGTGACTACGATAACGTCGTCTTTCCGGCATTCCATGTCTTTTATTTCCCCGAATCGTTTCCCGGCATCTTGTATGAGTGATGGGAAAGGCGGAACGACCATTCCATCAAACACAATGGGTCCGGTAGGTTTTAGTTTGGATGTAACTTCTTCCATATTTGATAGAACTGCGTAGCAATCCCACTATGTGTGTTAAATTTAACTGAATGCCAAAAAAAAAAAAATACCCGAATAAATTGACCAACTTTTCGGTTGTGTTCGTAAGAAATGACGACTGAATTTGCATTGTGATAAAAAATGAGAATGATAAACATCTAATAAATGATTTGAAAGAGTATTTAAGATCTTTTGAGACATTATGATGTCATAATTAATTGATATATTTTTCCCGTACTTTATGACTACTAGGGAATTGTGTCGAACATAAAATATTTTCTTGACATTCAATATGAAATCCTATAAAGCGTATTCACGATGCCTGGTATCAACATCCGGGACCGTCTGAATCGCTGATCTGACTAGGGAAGGTCTTTAAGGATGACTGGGAGTTCGGATTATCACCGTCATCTGTATTAGATGAAAAAGAATCCAAAGGATCATCAATGTTTATGTCTGAACCCGCAAAACTGCTGTATAAATCGTTACCGGATGAATCACTGTCGCTGTCACGGTAAGCCATGTTAATTTTCCGCGCTGTTTACATTGTTGCTATACAACCAACATGTGGAGTAAATTTTTATTTTTAGAAACTGAACCTTGCTTAACCTGTCGTGAATCTGTATTTTTTTAAAATCTAATCATTTGTAGCAAAGTAGTTCTTTTTTTATAACGCTTTATCAAAGCGAATAGAATGTCATTATTTCTTTTGGAGCAAGCTTTTTTTTTGTAATCTATTTTGCACGATCGGAACAACCGATTTTTATTCGATATCTTTTTTTATTTTTATTCATGCACGATAGGAAAATTGTAGTAAAATTCTTAATCGTTTTATATATGGTATTTTCAACTAGAACATTTGCTTAGAAAATTAAGTTTGGTTAATTACAAATCAGCCAAAATTCTCCATATTTCATAACGTTTGACTGCTGTTCTGCATATTTCAATCAATATTTGTGCATATTTCAATCATATTTTTTGATATTTAGATGACCTTACACAAAAAAAAAATATGTTGAATAAACAATCATGTTTTAAACGTTGCGATTGGTCAGCTACTTGCAGCTGCAGCTATTAATAAAACAGAGCTTTTCACGAAATTAATTTTCGAGTGCATGTACATGTAACACTGATACAAATTTAATATTTCATTTTACAAATGAAAAACACTGAAAATCAACGCCAAATAAAACCCAACAAAAAACCCCCACAAACATCGGTAATTGAAGAAACAGGATTAAAAAAATAATATTAGATTCCATACATTCTCTAGTTTTAACAAGCGGGTGAATACTAACTTTGTATATATATATATATATATATATATATATATATATATATATATATATATATATATATATAACCGTTAACATGAAATTGTGTTTTATTTAACGAACCTATCAACCACTCTGTTATTTTAGCACTGACTAGCTAGTAACAAGGGATTGAGTAACATATCGTTGCCATTTAGCCACCTTTCAAAACCCTTCAGTTTAACAGTCCATTGGCAATATGACTTAGGTGCATTTTGTGTTTATCTTATCTGTTAGTACATGTAGTGTTGCATTCATTAACGTGTACTGGTGATCTGATTTTGAGTGGATAATTGATAATTGAATGAAAGGCGGTATCCTTTACTTCCGATATAGTTTACCTTTTTGTTGTGAAAATTGAAGGATTTATTTTTATAAAAGAATCACAAATTTTATACTGCAAATTCCAGCCCAGTAGAGACTACAAAAGATATGTTCCCTGAGAAGATACCATTTTCATTATTACAGAGACGTAAGGTGAAATATATATATCTGAAAAAACCAGCACAATGTCAATATCGTGAAGAGAACACGGGTTTTAACGAAAAATTGTGCTGATGATCAAAGTTTGTACTTGGTCAGATAACCTTTGCCATGTAGTGATATATAAGACGCCAAGAACTACAACAATCTCCTCACAGAGACTGAGACTCGATATCAGGTAAGGTCAATTTACAATTTTAAAGGAAATCAATGAATGCCTAAGTTTTCAAGGAACTTCTGAAAGGCAAATGTATGTGAACTTTTGACCGAGGACAGTTCCAGCCAGTAAAAGGCTTCTTGTTAATTTCTTGCAAAACAGCTTAATCCGAAAGTGTACGTGTTTTTGGAATGTCATTTACATGCTCACAGACTGGGCATATGGATGTATCATATTGATGAATTGTGTTACTTGAATTATATCTTAGTCACAATACCAATTCATTTTAATCCGAAAGACCCTGACAGACGACCAAATCACATACTACATGTAAAACACCAAATATTGTTCATAATATTTTGTAGTCACGTCCAGGAAAAACTTTTAATTTATTATTTACATTCATAACAAGCCTGTATTCTAACACACAATGAAGAACAACAGACGTACTAAAACCCCATCCAATGATCATAATGATATTAGATATTTTTGTTCATATTTTACCTCGCGCACTTGGTTTTATTTGATACATATATTTGCAAATGTAAGCAGTCTTTGTTATGCGTTATCAACACGGTGTTTCAATGGACAGCAAATCTATATGGATTATATTTCCTCTGACAATTGATGATTTCGTTTAAGCCATTAATGAAAAAAATGACATGTGGTGATAATAACGAACAGTGTCCAAATTCAAAAGTCCAAAGGAAAATTACAAAACAGGAGCAGAGCAAACACGGACCTCTTAAAAAAAATGGAGGTAGGATCAGGTGCCATGGAGGAGTGAGCATCCTCTGCTGACCGGTCACAGCCGCCGTGTGCTCTTTGTCGTAATCGGGAAAAACCTAGAGTCCGTAGACAATTAGGTGATTAATTATGGTCTAATAAATAGTATGAAAAACGTCAGTCAGCATGGGATCCATTGGAAGATTGTATTTGCAAATAAATATTAATATTCAAGGAAAATATTAACCAATATGAAAAATTTTGTCAGGATATCAGGAGGTGTGACCGGTCAGCAGAGGACGCTCACTCCTCCATGGCACCTGATCCTACCTCCATTTTTTTAAGAGTTCCGTGTTTGCTCTGCTCCTGTTTTTTATTTTTCCTATGGACCTTTGATTTTGAACACTGTTCGTTATCACATTTCATTTCATACCAAACAATAATGGTGAATGTTTGTCCTTTGAATATAATTAGAAAAATCACTTTAAAGTCCAGATTAGAAATCTGTATGATATCGACTGTCTTCAAAACAAAATAAATTGTAGGTCTATAAATATTTTAATAATTTGCAGAATACATAAACATTATTTCATTGTTGTTCTGTAAATTCGTCCTATAGTCAAAGTACTTTAAGTACAAATATCCGGACTTATTTGGTATGCATTAAAACGTTTTTATGAAATAGCATTATTGCAGACTAAATAGACATGATGTGTCTTTGCTAGTGTATTAGCGTATCAATGAAACATGTATACCCTTTTATATTGACATCCCTCCATGGCACCTGATCCTACCTCTATTTTTTAAGAGGTCCGTGTTTGCTCCTGCTTTATAATTTTACTTTGGACTTTTGAATTTGAACACTGTACGTTATTACCACATGTCATCGTAAATAAAACCTAGAGGTACTGTGAGCAAGCTCACAAACGATACACCTCCTAAGAAAATAAAATTACTCTCAGAGCTAATAATGTGTTTCTCTAACGAAAAAACTGAAAGCACCGTTATAAATGACCAAAATTCAAGAAACATTTTCTTGTCACAGCAATCGTTGTGTCAATTTTTAGCTTTTAGTCAATTACAAAATACAAGATATGGCCTAGACAGGAATTATAAATGTATTTTTTTTAAAACAAAGACCTTAAACTTTCAGAAATGACACTGGGTCACGTTCATGACAATCCTCAATTTACAAGCAATCTTTTTTTTAGCAGAAACTTCAAATGTTTCTTCATAAGAAAGCTTTAAAGCAGACACACCTTATGAATTTCTTTTTTTTTTCATTGCCTTTGCATTTGCAAAAATGACCTTGGGTCAAAATCATCTCTTTTAAGATCATAAACAATCTCTGTGTGTAGTAAGAACTTCTGATTTTTTTTCCTAAAGAAAAATAAAAACCGGACACAAAATTTGCACTTTTTCTTTCAGTGACCTTGAACTTCCCCAAATTACCTTAAAAATCATGAGACTTCCTCAGGTCAAAAGCAATCCTCGTGTGACGTAAGAACTATCAATGTTTCACAATAAGAAAGATATGGACTAGACACGATTGCACAGATATACGGACAGACGGACAAAGTTATTCCTACATACCCCTCCCCACCACAAACTTTGTTTTTGGGGGTATGAGAGATTCGTTGGAAGGTCACCCCAACTAATAGTAACTTTTACATGCTCTTAACACATTTCCCACAACATTCTACATCAACTTGATATTGGGTTCTTAGAATTTATTGGGTATTAGTGTAAATAATGTTTTCTGATGTTCAGCAACTTTACATTGCAAACTCGACGTCTTTGGAATGGTAAAAAACGAGATAATCATGTGATGTTGAAATAAAACAAATGTAAACTTCCAGTGATAAACTGATATGCTATCCATTCTACATCCTCCTGAAGTTAGAACTACATTTCTTTGCAAAGCAGGATTTCAACTCTCGTTCAGTCATCATTAGGTAATCCATACACCGTTTTTATAGCCGCGCCAGTGATTTTGCAATGACCCTGGCTAAAAATAAAAGATAGGAAACCTGTAATGTTTGTGACTTCTAGATATCGTTATTGGAATTCAATGAACATTGAAATTTGAATTTTATCTTAGGCAGAAATACCCCAAATGTAAACAATCGTTTTTACGTATACATTGTACATAATTCAAGGTTTATTTCCATTATTTTTTATTTGAACTTTACTTTCATATTAACATTAGGATGAAGGCTGCATTCGTTCTTCTTTTCTGTCTTCCTTGTCTCTTTGCTGAGACGGCCAGTGATGCCGCTCTAGACGCTTACAAAAGGATGACTCCAGAGGATAGAATGTCTGGTAAGGTGAAACTACAAAATCACAATACTGACTACGGTTTTACATTTGGACACCTTTAAGTTGTATTTGCCCATGACAAATTCCAAAAAAGTTCTTCTCTAAATGTGTTACAGAAGACAAGTGCACAAAGACAGCACAGATCAATTCCATCAGATTTCAATTTAGATTTTTCCTTCTTGCCTTTGCACAAACTCAATATATCAGGCTTATTTTACCCCTGCTCCGAAGGAGAAGGGGGTATACTGTTTTACCCTTGTGTGTCTGTCTGTCTATCTGTCTGTCTGTCTGTCTGTCCGTAACAAAAATTTCTGTCGCATTTTTCTAAGCAACTCATCGCATGTGCTTGAAATTTTAACACAATATTTGTTAAGGCATGCCATATCGTGGGATATATTTTTGTACCAATCGGACGTCAACGTCCTGTTAAATGACGTCTTTGTTTATGTTAAGCCTAAATTTTCAATTAAAATTTCGTCAAAGATTTCTCAGCAACTATTTATCGCAGATGCTTGAAATTTTAACACAATATTTGTTTTGGCATGCCTTATCGTAGGATGTTTTTTGTACAAATCGGACGTCAACTTCCTGTTGAATGACGTCTGTTTATTTTTAGCCAAAATTTTCAAACAAATTTTCGTCAAAGATTTCTCAGCAACTATTTATCACAGATGCTTGAGATTTTAAGAAACTATTTGTTTTGGCATGCCATATCATGTGATCTATTTTTGTACTAATCGGATGCCAACTTCCTTTTAAATGTCGACTTTGCTTATTTTGCATATTCAAATCAGAGCGGGGGTATTACTAGTGAGCATTGGCTTACAGATATCTTGTTCTTGTTTGTTATAACTGTTTTGATGTTGATTAAAACAAAAATGTAATACTTGTGCTGTGTGACCCAGTGAAACCGGAGGTCTTGAAAAATGATTCCTGATACATGTAAATTTAGAAGAAGACAAGGTTTGATCTTTTTTTTAATTGTTGAAAGGTTTTAGAAATTTAGTGATTCTAATAATTCATTATACCCACTCATGCATTTTCCGTAGGCGGTAATGATTACGTTAGGGTTCATAGCTGAGGTCCTAAATTTCGTTCAGCAACAAATGAACCCTTCAATGAGAGCTCATCAAATTGTCTCTCTCCTTTTAAAATTTCATGGTGTGAAGGCAGATTCGTTTTCTGGAAAGACGCGTCTGTATTGAAGAACTCTGAAAATGAAAGTAAAAGTAGGGAGTTTCCAATTTTGGAAATTGTAAGTCCTCTTTCCTGACATGTGTCAAGGATTATGATTTAAAATGACAAAATAAATGGATATACACTTTGCAAAAATAGGAACTATTTTTCTTAAAGGCACTTCTTTGTTGTGCTAACAATTCTAAAATTACTTAAAGGGGTATACCCAAATGCTCTTTTTTTTATTCTACTCCTTCCACAATTTATTATGTATGCACAATTACACGAACAAAATTACATCGATACAGTGTACCTCTGATATACCAATGTCAGGGAGTAATAAGGAATATCCATAAATGTTTATCTTATTCTATTAATGTAGTTAAGTGGCATGGGACACCTCCATATTGTGACATACTTCCTATCGAAATAAATAATAAAATCGAGTATAATTTCATATAATAGTTTACCTCACACAATGTGACCTTACAGCGAACCGCAATGGGTTTGAGCGTTAACTACGTATCTGTAAGTCATGAGTTCGAATCTTGCTGCGCCTTTTAAAATTGTTTCCTTTATAAACAATTTTTAAACACTTTTTTCGTCAAATACTGTTAAAATTTGAAAAAAGGTGAAAGTTGTTCTTTTTATCATAATGAACTTTCGTCACTATTAATATCGACAGGTGTCCTGTACTACATTATCGCCTTTGCACAATACTGCAAGTAGGGAAAATCAAAAAGAATATATTGATACAAGTTTCTTTAATGGTGTACGAACATTTGCACAAACCCGCTCAAATATTTATTTTTCCTCGGACTGAAATGTCACACTTTCATTGGTTTAAACATGGCACGTTACTGTCTCATATATCTCTATGTAGGTTCAGTGAAAATTAATATTAGGCAATATGGCCGTTATTGGCCGCCTCTTCGCCTACTCATCTCGATATTTCATATTATTTAACACAAAAACCGTGTTCCGTATGTTCTTTAAATATTTGAAATAGTTGCCCTTCGGAATTATTTTCAAATAAGAGTAGTTACCCTTTGAATTGACGTCACATTGTTGTGCCTGGGGTAGAATAAAATGTCAGCGTCGAGATTTGCTCAGGAGTCTGCAGAGGGAAGGGGGAAAACGTTTAAAGTTGAATAGCAACAAAATATTTAAGTAAACATGGGTGAAGAGAAGAATTTCAAAGAGTATTTGAAAGGTGAGATTAATAATTTTGACGAGTTTAAATGAGTTAAATTGGACGAGATGTTAAGCAACTTGTGCATGGGTTTGCCTAGAACATTGCGTTTTGTGAATAAATGTGTCATTTGATAGTCCTCGGGAAAACAAAACACTAATTAGGTTTGTTACTGACTGACTACAGAAATATATCGGGTTGAACAATCTCATAGATGGCGAGGCTCAACATTTATGAGATTAATCAACCCAATATATTTCTTTAGTCAGTCAGTAGCAAACCTAATAAGTAATAATATTGATCGATGCAACAGCCCTCAAAGAACAAGATGTGTGAGTAAATAATCATAATTCTTAAATATTTTTTAATTCAACAACACAACATGTTTTTATTGAACATTATCTAGTTGTTTAAGTAAATGTTCTGTTACGTTTTTTCTTACATTCAGTTCACGAGGCCGTTGACGTCATCAAACACTGGTTTGCGTCACATGGAACCCAACTGAGTGCCAGTGCCTGTACTGTGTTCTGTGCAACCGCCACCGCCGTAGAGACCCTGGGAATATCAGCTCCAATCTGCGCTGCAGCTTGTGCTCTGTAAGTTCATGAATAAAAAAGAATAGAAAAATTGTTCATAGCGTAAGAGTTTCAAAATAAATGCTGATTTTTTATATGATGACCTCTTGTATAATACTTGTCTCTTTCTTTTCATTAACGAATTAAGGACAACAGTAAAAACAACTGGTATAATCTTGATATTTTTAGTATTATCAATATTTATTACTTTTCAGCATTGGACTCATTGGTTAGAAGTTGAGAAAAAATGGTACACAGATAACAATTGTATACAATATATTTGGTTGAATTTGTTATAATTATTAAAGAAAATAAGAAAATCTGCAATGTTTTTTCTGACAAAAATATGATGATCATCGTTCATGGTTTTTAAGTGTCTAATTGGTAACATCAATCTACAAAGCGACGCATTTTCAGTTGTATATATATGTATATATCAAGCGATCGATGCATGTTTATGAATCTTATCTGATTTTGAATGTGTCTGATTGGTAGAATTAACTTGACACGGCCATTTCTTTGTTCACGGCAATATGAGTGACTACAGAGGCCCTTCCTTGTATTCAGACGAATATATATCAAATGGCCCAGTTATTGCATTCAACAGATATCATGATAACACTGTCCTGTAAGGGTTTCAATCGTTTGTTCTACCTTACATCTTTTATAAATAAAAAAATTCCAATTAGCACTCTAAACAAAATAAAAAATATAATGTGGCTACATTGCATTTCAAAGTGCCCATGTGTTACATGTACTAGTATACCCGTTCAAAAACAAAACCGGTATCATCCGAGTTTCAGCATTGTATTGACAACTAAAGATTTATTTCAAACATTTGTCAACTTGAGTCAACATACTGTCGTGTCCCATCAACTGAATCAGTTCTTGCTCTTTGTGTCCACGGGTTCCCTATTTTGACCATTATTTTACTGTATTGATAGATGACGCAGCGAATCAGTGTCAACAGGTTCCCTATTTTGACCATTATTTTATTGTATTGATAGATGACGCAGCGAATCAGTGTCAACAGCGCCCAACAGGCACGATCTAATATAACTTTAGGAATAGTAGATTGCTGTTCAACAACAAGTTAGCTTGGACCTACCAAGGGGTGTGTCAGAAAGTACTTTTTAAATGCTTATTATACCGATATAAAAAAAATTCTTTAGTCCAGAATCCTCCGTGTGTCGTAAATAACGTAACATAGCGTAAGTAATGCAAGTAACATAACGTAATACTATGCTGATATGGATATATATATATATATATATATATATATATATATATATATATATATATATATATATATATATATATATATATATTTATATATATATATATATATATATATATATATATATATATATATGAGAAAAACTGTCATTCCCATTGCACTGGATTACTAGAATTGCTAATTTTATCTTTTAATATCGTATCAAATTATTCATTTATAGCAAAGGTAAAAGGGTTTTATATTTTATCCACTACTTACACTTAAACAATACTTTATTGTTATTAGCGTTTTTTAATGTCTCCATCTAAGTCAACGGAATGTTCAACGAACGCTCTGCATATGTGACTGAATGACACAGTTGGCTTTTAAGTCTGTAAAAGTCCCTTTCAGTTGTATTTCAGTTAACCGAATGACAAAAGTTCCTCCAGATATTAAAACAATTGGTTAGTTGAGAAGACAGAAATGTAAAACAGAAATGTTATGTTAAAATGTGTAAATTTGCATCTTTCAAATATAAACATAAATGTAAATAGTACATATGCGACCAAGTACTAAACGTGTACCATAATACAACAAATGAAATACTAAAAAATGAATTTAGTTTCATTTTACAACTCTTAACACACTGTAATCTTTTCTCGTCAAAAATAATTTTCATTTGCAATACATAATAAACATGCTAATTTACCAATATGCCAGAGCCAATTTGGACCTGTTAAAATGTCAATAACAAGGATTCCAAAAAATGGTGCCATATTACAAAAAACTCAGCATTGAAACAAAACTTATCTACTTAAAACTATGACTTACATTATAAGTACATGTAAAGCTACATTCAATGAGAATAATTATGAAAAACCTTCATTAAAGTATTGTCTACTTTTCACTTTATTTCCTTATTAACTGGAAACGCAAACACGGTGTAAGGTCCTCGTCATCTCTAACAACAAAAGTGAAAATTATACATCATTTTTTTTTTCATAACTGCGGATAATCAAAAAGGGAAACGATTTTTTTTTGTGCAAACTATTAACGAAAGTTATGAATTTATATATTTTACCTTCGAACAATGCACCCTTGGATCGTTTTCAATATTAAAAACATATAAGATATGCTTATATTAGGTTTAAGTTTCTTTTCATTATGTGAAGGAAAAAAAACCAAATAAATATATATACCTCTTTAAATCCACATGCATTAATTGTGTAATATCATAATTTGAATATTAATTTTACCTTTATAAGAAACAATTCTTCATCAAAATCTATAAGGTTTCTCTCTCCTTCTCTGTCATTCAATTTTTTATGGAATCACATTCCTCTACATATATTGGAAGCTGGTAAAGAAATTTAAGAACTTGAAGGAATTAATTGGGCTTTGTTTATCGTATCTGAATGTACTCAATAAAATCTTATCATAAACATGCGTAATTCATTTGTAAAAAGTTCAATTTTATGATTATATGTTCATCATTAGAAGGCGAAGCTCCGCCTAAAGTCAACACGTGTAATTACATGTACCAACATTATTGAAATAACACTATCTTCCTATGATCTTGAAAAACCTTTTCCATGATGGAGGAAAAACTTCACGTGCAGTGACATCATCGGAAGCCATGTTGAATTCTGAATCTTGTACTAACTACTCTTTTGGTGATGATTATTGTTATTGTTTAATGAGTAATAAATGCATTCAAATTTACCCATTTTTGTTTTATAAAATCAATTCTCGATTAAGAAAACAAATGATTTCATTTCCTACAACTTATGACAGTTGCATTAGATGCGATCATATTAAATTGTTGCTATTAACAACTCTTTCTGGAGTGCATTATAAAGAGGTTTTGTTTGGTGAATCGTACGTCATAACACATTGAATATTTTGTACGTTTTATTATTTTTATCTTTATCTTTATATCTATTTATATTTATATCTCGCACTGTTAAAATATATTTTGTCCTCATATGATACTTGTTTTAAACAATAAGTCTGCGTCAATGTTTAGTCAATTAAATCAAAATTTAAATCCTGCTTTTTTAACATCGTCACTAATTTACTGCAAACATAGCCCAGCGCATCACTTAGCCATTATTGATAATACATATTGTTAATCAATGACTTACATCTTTCTAGTATATCTAGATCTCAATTATAAGTAACGAAGATCAGGACTGATAACAAATGACCGAGTTAATTAAAACGGTAATGTAGTATACCAGGCAGTCCTAGACGTAGGAGGGTTCAAGGTTCAAGGTTAAGATAAGACAGGGGCTTCTTATATAAGGCCGGAATCTCTTTTCAATTACAGTTCGTTTGTAGATCTGCATCAGGTAAGAAAGCACTCAATAGACAATTAATCCAAGGCAAGATTATGAAATTCATTAAAACTTTTTGAATAAAAGTATCTGTAAGAATTAATGTGAAATCAAAGAAAACTGATTTTCAACTTAAAAAAAATATATTTAATTCCATATATTAAAAAAAGCAAGGATTGCAATTTTAATGCAATTATACAATCCTTTTTTATACAAACGAGCTGTCTGTGATTGTATCGATGGTTGATTCGATGATTCATTCGATGATTCATTCGATGATTAAACAATGGCAGCAATTTTACTCACAATTGTTAATGCCAATGCTTACAATTCATCAATTTTTAATTTTACACTTAAACTTAAACTTATAATTCATTTCCTTATATCTTTAACTATCAATAACAATCAATTCATTTATAATTACAAAATAAAATATTAAAAGGTTCTTTCATTGAGTATTTTTTTCATTCAAAATATTGATATCCGATAAAAAGATTTCAGTGTAATACAATCACTTAATTAAAATATCAAGATTCGCTAAAAAATTACATAGACGTTTTTCCAAAAGTCACAAGTGCAAAACGGTGTGTAAATGAGGCAATCGCTAGTAGTGTTTATATGCCTTCTTTTTCTTTTCTCCAGAATGAAAGCCGCCTTCATCCTTCTCGTGTGTTTTCCTTTCTTGTTTGCCGGACCGGCCGAGGAAGCCGTCCTCAAAGAGTATAAAAGAATGACCCCTGAAGAAAGGCTTTCACGTCAGTAAATCCGCAGATAATCACTTAATCAGTATATATCATCATACATGTATCTAGAAGGTCAATCATAGTTAAAACAACATTTTTGTGACCTATATTAGGATCTAAAATCAGACGAAACATCTATATTTGATATATTTGAAACTAATAGTTACATAGTTACAATCCACTAATGTTACAATCTGATAGTTAAAAAAACCAAACATGTAACATTCGGTCAGTATACTATCTACATGTAAGCACAATATATGTTTTAAATTAACATTAAATCTTTAAATTAGTGCATTTTAAATTAAGAGTTTCTCCTTGTCTATGAAAGCAAAGTAAAGCTAGTGCAGGGAAAATGATATGCTCATGATCAGATATACAATACACTATACATAATAGAATAAACCGAATGCAGATAATATCAAAATTATTCTCATTTTTACTTAGTCAAACGAGTCGTTAATGCTATTAAGGACGACGGACCTACTTAATTTCTACAATACTGATTTTCATGCAAATTGAATATAAGTAAGAGTAATTTAGGATATTACAATATCAATCAAAATAACACAAAACATGAATTAAATGAATTAAATTTAAGCAGGGACCATTTCAAAAAGTGTTTGTACATGTATAACATTACTTTGCCAATTGCCCGACATTGGGAAAAGGTTCTTGGGAGAGAAAAAATAATAATTTGGAATAAATGTCATTACAAAAATAACTGTCATTGACATCGTTTTTAAGAGAAAGCCTGCCAAGGTGCAATGACATTTTCAATTTTTTATAAAAAGTACTATGCGAACTCCAAGAAACAGGTTTATGTCCATCATTTTGAGGTTAATTTATGAAAACAAACAATTACAAGAGTGTGATGCATATGTTGTATGATTAAATACTTAAAAACTTAATCACAGGAAAGTTTTAACTATATTTCAATACTTAAGTACATTGAATGCGGCTTGTTAATTTGTTCTTTGGTACAAATTCTTCAAACTAATTATTGTTAATCGTTTTATATAACTTAAGCAAATATAAAAACTGCCACAGAAGTGTTGACATTCCTCAAAAAATGTATCAAATAAAAATAATGTTGAAATACGATTGTTATAAAGTTTATTAAGTTAAAGCAAAGCAGAGTATCCTTGCACCATATAAAGTGTGTTATGATGAATGAAAAGCGCTAAAAATAGCGTCAGAAGCGAATTTTGTTAAGTTTTAGTGATTTTGACGTAATAGTGAAAATTTGATGCTAGTAAAAATTACTCATTTTAGGTGCGCAGCATATATGCGCAAAGCAGATTAAGTCCGTCGTCTTTAAGGTATCTCAATGGTAACGTTTTGAATTCATTGCGCACCATTGTCATTATATTTAAAATAAATATGATTTTATCTATTTAATCATCACAAAATGATTTTTAATTCACAATCGCGCAACATTCATAAAGAAAACCCATTTTGATACAATAAACAAACAAGTTTTAGAGGGAATTATTTTTTTGTTGCGGAGGGATTTTTAGACAAAAATGACAGAAACAAGCTTTTCTTTTTATTATGTTTTTTCACTGCGCACATTTATAACTTCTGATAGGCTTGGAACATTTTCTATAGGTTTTGCTTGACTTGTACAAAATTAAATCTTGAGGGTGTAATGGAATTTAAGCATAAAATCATGCACTTTTTTAAGCCAAATTTTACAAGATATTTATCTTTGAAGCCCTTAATCTACAATTTGACATCACTTACCCCCATATTTTATGATGTCAAAATAATACTGAATACATATCTAGACAAACTGGATTTATCTAATAAAATTCTTGATATTCAAAAAGTTTTTATTACAAATCAAATTGTTACTACTGTAGATTCCAAATTAAACGCAACGAATTAATACTCGCTTAAAATCGCGAGAAGCACATTTCGCAGATTTTAAGATATCGCTTTCATTTTTTAAGCAGATGTTAACTAAATGAAACTAAAAGAATTCGGAGTTTGCGATTTTATATTCTTATTATATATCATATATTGCAAAACGGTATAATCGCAGAATTGAGTACTCGCACAAAATAAGGAATCAACAGCACTGTCTATTTAAAGTGCAAAAAGGTCACGAAAAAATTGATGCATCATCATATTTTTTTCGTTATCTCTCTATTCAGTCTGGTCATTGGGCATACATGTAAATGAAAGCAATATTTGAGGAACTAAATTTACTTAATCAAAAATACTGGCAATAAATGCTAATCCAGCTAAAATTGCATTTTAGGTGCAGAAAGGTCAAATTAAATGGGTCATAACTCAGAGGGATGAAAACTGATCCCCCTTTCTTTGTTGATTTTTAGTATGTTTTGTCTACAAATTTCAATAATATACTCCACAAGAAATTATTGATACAACAACATTAAGCACTGGTTTGCCTGCAATGAATCCGCCATCTCAACAGTTTAAATTGTTGAAAAATAAAATGTCCAAGATCAACTATTTGTCAGGTCTAGCTCTTTATGAAGGCAAAAAAACCAAAGACAAATAATAAAAAGTTTTCTTTTATAGTCCACCAGGCCGTTGAATCTATCAAGCACTGGTTTGCCAGCCACGGAACTGCTCTCTCTGCTGGATCCTGTAGCATCGTGTGCGCCTCCGCCACAGCTCTGGAAACCATGGGGATGTCAGCTCCAATCTGCGCTGCAGCATGCGCTTTGTAAGTCATGATGAAATATATCATTTAAAAATTCTCTGGTTTCGTCAACGTTTGATGAATACCATTTTTGTTGCTTCCATTGTTGAGCTGGTCGACTAAATTTTAAATTCATTAAATGCATTATCATTTTACATTGAATCTATACATGAATGAGCACCAATGAATTCATCCTTCAAAAAGTATTTTTTTAAAAGTTATGCCGCTTATGAATGATAACGAAACCACAATACAAATTAACATAAACAAGAAGGTTTACACTTATTTGTCCATATCATATGTATTAGACATTGTTTACTAATTATGTGTCTATTTATTTCAGGATCGGACTCATTGGCTAAGAACAATTCACAAAATAAACTATTACAAAACATTTATTGGGTTTTGTTTTCCATTAAAAATGGAAAATTTTCTTAAGCATCAGGCTTGAAATACAATGTATTTTCATATATCTTATGGGTTGTATTGGTTTTTTTTGTCCATATGTATAGATGTCCATCCGTGCATTTTCATGTTGTGATAAATTTAGTTTTTTTGCCCAGGTAATGTCCTGTGTTCAGTAAGATGATTGTGTTGAAACAGTTGAGGGATTTCTTTTGTAATACACTATTGAAATCCCACAAATCCAGGGGTCATTAAATGATCACTGATGGATCTTTATCACATTATGACCAAACTGTTCAAGTAAATAGTTCCGTTGCAACATAACAAGGATCACCTCGACATTATTTTGGAATCAACGGCCAAGCATTTTCAAGTCGTGTTCGCCTGTTCTTAACGATAAAAGACCTTGCTCCGACAAGGGAGGTAAGCTAGTGCATCATATTTAGTTTTATCTTTTGTTATTGTAATATTGACCTTTTATCGACGATTACGTAAACCTAATAACACCAGGTTTTGGTTTTAGGCTTTCAAATCATCCGCTTCAAATATAAATGAAATTGAAGAGTCTTAGTATAATACACAATATAAGTATCAAGTAATTAAATAGATCAAACAAAATTCGTTAACAAGTCTACCTAGCTAAATATAGTTTACTTCAATCATATCACCTAATACGCGTGGTACAGACTAATATCAATATGAAATATCTGTTAAATTTACACCAGGTAAACAAGTAAACAACGTTAACGCAACGTCCGTGTAAAACGTGGACGCCAAATGATTTTTTGCATCCTTTGAGATACATGTACATGTAATACATGTGAGCTCATGAGACACATTTATCCCTTTCTACAAGTAGACTCATTTACATTAAGATCAATTCTATGTAAAAATCAAAATTGTATAAAGAGGTTCCGGCACGCATAGTCACCAATTTTCTTTATATTGCATACAATGATACATATTGATGTAATAAGTAGCAAGATGCCATAAATTTGTTGCTAAGGGACCAAAGATAGAAAATTGGCAAATCTTAGCAACTTCAAAATAGAAAGTAATTGCAGCTTATCTAAGTTTTGAAATATAAAATATCTAGTTGGATATATAGTCAATTTTCATATTATAGAAAAACATTGGTGAGCAAAATGTTTTAAGAATATTACCATGGAAACCGAAAATTATTTTCATCATTTTCATATAGTTTAAATATCATAGAAGTTATCATTGAACCAAACTCAGATTTCTTGCTGTATTCAAAATATACATGTTAGATAGAAAATTGACACTTGTTGCTATGGTAGCAAGGTTAAAAATAAGAAAAAATAAAGAAAACCATAGTGATTCTGTCAAGCGAAAATGCTTGTTTTAAAAACAATTTAGAACCATTTTTTGTTGCTATTTGTGAGAAACATGCCAAATACTTATATCATATAGATTCAAGCATTATTCAGCATATTAAAACTGCCGTTGCTAAGGAAATATGTGGAATTAAGAAACTAATACAGAAATTCCTAATTGTTCAAAACGTCATAGCAACGGATATTCCCTTTGCCAAAATGCAACTTCAACTGATATTGCATTAAAGTTGAGGACATGTTTAGTCATTCCGATCAATTTATTTTAAAGTACCATTGCATTAAAGTTGATGACATGTTTAGTCATTCCGATCAATTTATTTTAAAGTATCATGATCCAGGTAGGAGTAAAAAGTCTTCAAAAGTACCTCAAAATATGCAGAATTTTGTGATTTTTAGTTGTTGCTACCATAGCAACGAATTTCAATTTTCAGTTATTAATACCTTTGTTGCCAAGCTAAAACAACAGTTTAAATTTTCCATTTAAAACTATTTTTGTTCAAATAAAATTAAAAAAAGCTATTTTTGAAATGTTGTTTAGTAACCATGGTAACTCTATTAAACTATTCATTTGCCCATGAAAAAATTTCAATAATTTAAAATTTCACACTATTTTGTATGCAATTATTTTATTTTGTATAGCTGAAACTGCTGCAATCTCTTACAATGTGTGTTCAAAAGAGCTTAAAATGGCCATTTTCAATCTTTTGCTTCTGTTACCATGGCAACCGGTCCCCATAGCAACCTTTTAAGGCTGTCTTGCATCTTTTTTCACCAAAGGGTATCAAATTACAAAATAGGAAGAAAATCGGTGACTATGCGTGGCCACCGAATTTTGATATTTAAAGAGAAAAAGAGCTAAAAGAGAAAATATACTTAACTGGTGTATTTTAAGGGTTTTTACATACATGTACGGGGCGGAGCTAAATGCATATGGACATTTTAAGTTGTGTAATCTACCCTCACCATAGATAAAGCCGAATGTGGACATTGTATGCTGTACAATTCACCTCTACCTCTTCCATAGATAAAGATTTAGATTGAAGGTATTCAATTGTTTATCTTGGATTAAAAAAGTATTCTAAAAGGGAATGAAGGTTAATGTATTATTAATTTAATTTCACTAATGCACGCAAAATGAAACTTAGTTAAGAAATAAATTTTTTTTGTTTTTTTACCATAGGTAAAATTTTTAATATGACATCAATTATAGGTTTTGTTTGATATTTTTCTTAATAAATTTAAATATTTTATATACATGTAGTTGATATGTTATACTTCAAAGGTTTTGTTTTATTTGTTTTATTGAATATCAATTAAAATTATCAATTACTTGTTTATTTGCCATAAACTTAAAATTGATTTTTAATTGTCAATTTATTTTTTTCATACGACACATTGCAGGAAATAAAACGTCAATCGTACTGCTTAAATCGAAAGTAAGGGGAAATCCATGAAAAAATAGGAATGCGTGATGGATAATGTTCAATATTTTGAAGCCTTCAATTAGTCTGTTGAACATGTTTACGTCAATTAAACAGTATAACAACAATTGCCATTGGTCATGTATACCTATTCATCAATAGATACATTGTCATCCAATTCATCTTAGTTAAAGAAAATTCCTAAATAAAGCTACTTAAAAGACATCTATTTTATTTGTATTCGTCTTACATTCTCAACTGCAGGCAATGCAGTTATAAATCCAAAGGTTGGAACATTGAAAGATGCCATGTTTCGAAGCATATTGATTCTGTGTCTTGGTGTTTGTGTGTCTGTAAGCTTTGCGTGCTACCCTAGTGTCAGACACGATCAACAAACATTCTGCGACTCAAGATATGGTAAGTCATTTTTGTTAATTTTTCATAATACGAATTATAAAAAAAAGCATGAATAACAATTGTACTTTTAGGCGATGTGTTCCCCGTATCAAATATATATTTGTTACAATTTTTATGCTGATCTAGACAAAGAACACGTAGATTTTGGATAATGTTATGATTTGTTTTGAGATATTAAGGATTATTAGGGTGCTGCAAACAATTCCCTTTTAAGAACGAAAACTTCTAATTGTAGCCCTAGTGTTGTGGTATTTTTCGCTTTCAATTAACTCGGTCAATGACGTATTTTTATGCTTGTGATCATTGAATGTTTATCGAAAAATCCGTCTAAAATGTCAAACTTTACAAAAATGTTCTTACCAATCTATAAGACAATTTATAGGACGAAAATCAGTAAAACTTTAATAGCTTTAACCTTTCATTACATTTTTAAACATACATTTTTAACTTGATTTTTTAATTAATTTTTAATTTCCTCAATCAATGACCAATATTTTACTAAT
Source organism: Magallana nippona (assembly GCA_033439105.1). Classification (NCBI taxonomy): domain Eukaryota; kingdom Metazoa; phylum Mollusca; class Bivalvia; order Ostreida; family Ostreidae; genus Magallana; species Magallana nippona. The sequence continues at coordinate 45,230,024 of CM065921.1, forward strand.
TATTGAGTACTACTAAAAATACCTGACTAATAGGAGCTCCAAATAACGGATTCTTTAAAACTGCATATATTATCTGTATTTTGTTTTCGTTTGTATTTTGTTTATTTTGTGGATGGCTCTTTTATGTTTTTTTTTTACACAAATTTATTCAGCTATCTTTCTTCTTACAGTTTTTTGTTTGCGTGGTTCCCTCCTTCCATTTATCTTTCTTTCTATACTTGTATATCCAGCTTACTTCAAATTCCTTTTACGTTATTTATTGAGGTGGTTCATTCCATCCATATAACTACGATCGCTCTCTATAAGTATATTCAACTAACTTTCTTCGCATGATATTTTTTGGACTGCCTCCGTCCTTCCATTTATCTTTCTTTGTATACAAGTATATTCAGTGATACTTCCTTTCACAATATTTGTTTAGGTGGTCAATTTCATTCATTTATTTATCTTTCTATATAGGTTTATATAGTTAACTTTCCCTTTTTAGCATTTCTTAGGGTGCCTCTATCCTTCCATTTATCTATCTCTATATACAAGTATACCCATCTATCCTTCCTTTTTTAGTATCAGTTGGGGTAGCTCCACATGTATCCAATTATTCATCTAAGTATACTAGTATATTAAGCTACGGCACCTTTCTTTTACAGTATTTGTTGGGGTTGTGCAGCGGACAATTGACCTGAGATCTGAACGAGCCTTTCTTGTGTCAGTGCAGTCAAACCTCAAAGTAAAACAATCAAAATTATTCTATTTTTTTTTCCTGTTAGAAAATAGTTGTTTTGTAAAACCTAACAACATGCACATTACTTATCCATCAGGGGATTCTTATTTCTGACCAGATAGAAGCCTATAACGAAGAAATGGGAATGTTGAAATATTTTATTCAAAGAACAATATTTATTTCACCAGACAAAAGATGTGTCAGGAAGCATTGATTATTTAAATTCTTTTGAGACTTTTATTATGTTCCTGTCTTGATATTGTGTCAGGGAACAATTGGATATCCAGGATCTTCCATATACGTGTTTGGCTTTGGGAGACTTATCTCGTGTGGTCCCACAGAGTTGCAACATGGACAACGGTATATTTTATATGGTATGCATTTCTTAAAAGTTTGACCCGTTTGATGCTATTCATTGAAAGAAAACATTAATTTCTCCTGAACAAACATCGCTTGTAGATTCGAGAAACATCACTTGTTGATTAGAAAAAAGAATATTAGATTTTTAAATAATGCAACCGTAGATACCGATGTAATTGAATTTATACAGGTATGTTTATTGATATTTTTCGTTATATCATAGGCGACAATGATAGTCTCGAGCCACGAAAAATTAGTCTGGTACACCATGAATTTCTCTCTACGTACAACATCAACAAATTGCGGAACTATGACTGCTCTTGTAGGGTATGCATAAGGATACATACATGTACAATTTGTGCTTTGTCTTATTTTTATTTTTAATTTATTTCACGCAACACTGTTTTATATTTATATTTGATATATTTTTCTTTTATTTTATTTAACCTAACATAGCAGGTCTACAAATAAAATCAATTTTGAGTTAATATGTTTATGAAGAGCAATGTATGTATTTTTTCTACAAGATCTCCATAGGAAATCGACGCTTGAGTGATCTTAATCCAATCAATATCGAAGTTCTTCAAAATGGAGTTTCCCCACGAGACCAATGCAGTGTAGTGCATGACAGCTGGAGTTGCGCCTTCAGAACCGGATATTGCGAAAGACGACAAACTCCATATGGACGTATCTGTCTTTACCAAGTGCCATTGTCAAACTGTGTTGATAGAAACCTCGCTTAGATATTCTGTACAAAAAGTTTGACCCGTTTAAGTAATAAATTGAGAATATGCATAATGTTGACTTTTGTGTCACAGTTATAGAACCGGATCTTCATCATATTGTTTTCTGGTGAGCATGGGTAAGTATTAAACTCGTTAGTTTTTTTTTTATATCAAAGAATACAAGGAAGATAAAACCCTTAAATATTAAAAACAACATGTAAACTGATAAATATAACAAAAACTATTTTAAAAATGAGGTTTCGGAGTACCCAATGTCAAAACGAAAACGACATCTTAAGAGATTATGCTGATTACTCAAAAACTAAATTAAACACCGTTGTTCAAAACGTATTTATTTTAAAAAGGATGTCATGCAAATTTAATGTGCATACCGGATATCTACAAATGAACAAAAATCCAATATAATACATACATACATACATACATACATACATACATACATACATACATACATACATACATACAAATCACATAAGCATTAGTTAAATCCCAATAAGAAAAAACCCATGAAACACAATCGCAAAATGTTCACATAAAAAAAACGAAAAAACCTATCAGTTAAATTGCAACGCTGATTAATTGCAAAATACAAATTTAAACAAACCCTGGTCTTTCCCATTTTAGTAATAATTGAAATTATTAAACAAACCATCATTATGCATACTTACTTCTGATTTTGTTTACATTTTCTACTTTGTACGTCTTTTCTTATTCCCTTAAATACTAATATTTCAATACAAAAAGCAAAAGAAAAAAATTACAAGTATGATTTTAAATTAAAAAAAAAAGAATGTGTAGCAAATTGATAAGGTAATTTTGTAAACTCGTTTATGTGGAATAATTAATTCCAGATTGTATTATCTCTTGGTACCTTCATGGGAACAAGTATACTTTATTATAGAATTTTTTCATGAAATAAATGCAATAAATTGCTTCTACCCGTTTCTAAAACTGTGGGATTCATTTGATAATTAACTTCTTCAAACTTCGAAGCTATTTCAGTTCCATTCTAGCTATTCCCCACCCCACCTTAGCCCAATTCCCAAGGGTTTTCAAACACGCTTGAAAACGTAAATTATATACATGTGTCTCAGATTTTTTTCGAGATGGTTAGATGACCATAGTCGTTTTAAGATATTATTAATTTCCTTATAAAAGATCGCTGTATAAAGATGTATGAAATACTCAAATTTTGAAGCTAAAACATATGAAAATTTTTGTTACTAAGTTAGGTAAATAAAACAAATATCAAAACGTTTAACGTAAATCTCATGGGATATTTGTTAATCTTAATCATTCCGATATTGAAAGAAATATACTATTGTTTAGTTGTCATATAACTTTCTTTGATTTATCTATTACTACATGTATATTGCTGTGGAATCTTCCAACTTCTGGGACACTTTTTCAGACAAAAGAAGTGTGTGGTATTCATGACAAGTACTATTTGTTTCTTTATCAACGACATTATCTGTACAGTTGCTTTCAACGTTACCACGGTCACCGTTATTTGCGTTATTCATCGCATCATCTTTGAGAAGGTTATCATTAACGTTGCTGATCGCAATTGTAACATCTGTTATGTTTGGATCATCTCTAATATTGTTGTTCCTAGTATCCATATCATTGCTGGTTGTATTCAACATACGATCGCTGTTGGGACAATCTTTGGCATATTTATTTTGAGTACCACAGATTTCGGTGGTGATAGTTACAATACTACTGTTGTTTTGGTTTTCAATACTATCACGGCTATGGTTGTGAGTATTATGGTTGTCCGCGCATTCTTTGTTCTTCTCTAACACAAAATAAGTCCCAGTTTGCTCGATGAAAGTTATTTGAGTTGCCGACCTCTGATCTCCACATGAACCTGAAGATGACATTCGAGCATTAGATTCGGAGTTGTAATTTGAGGTATGTTCAATCGATTTGTCTTCTTCGATTCCAAAATAATGATCGGGTGTAGTTTCTCTGGGTTGCTCTTTGTTTAAAGTTGGAGCTTCGTGACCTACTTTGTTTGGACGTGTTAAGCGGCAATGTGCTTCGCAATCTCTATAAATTGGCTAAAACATCATGAAACAAACAATTAATTCACACAGCAAACTTGTTGGCAAGAATAATAAACGAAGATCCGTACGACATTGATATATATGTATATCACTAGAAATTCCAAAACAATTTTCATCATAAAGTTATTGACCTATGAAATGAATAAATAAATAAATAAATAAATGAAAAACCAGCAAACTTACTACATAAAGCACATATAATGTCCTTAAGTAAATTTGACATTTCTAATGTTGTCCATGACATGTGTTGATATATAATGTCCTTAAGTAAATTTGACATTTCTAATGGTGTGCATGACATGTGTTGATAACGAACATAGTTCAAATTCAAACGTCAAAGGAAAATTACAAAACAGGAACAGAGCAAACACGGACCTCTAAAATAGAGGTAGGATCAGGTTCATTGAGGAGTGAACATCCTCTGCTGACCTGTCACACCCGCCGTGCACTCTTTGTCGTAATCGGGAAAAACGGAAAAGTCCGTAGACAATTAGGTGATTAATTATGGTCTAACAATTAGTATGAAAACCGTCATCTTAAAATGAGATATATATTACTTACAATCATTTCATACTCGTCAATGTCTTCATAAACAGTGGCCATCTGTTTTTTGTTTTTCTTATCTTTAGTTTGTTCTTTTCTCCTGAAAAAAAAAGATAAGAAAAAACGTATCATATCACATTTATGCATTTAAAATGAACAACATTGTCAACTTTAAAATATGACGAAATACTTCTTTGAAGTAAATAATATGATTTACTCCATCACATTTTGTTTTATTCAGCCTATTTTTTTCCTCTGAGAGTCTTGAAACTAAATAATCAGTTAAAACTAAGAAACATCAAAACAGAACTTTAAAATAAAGACCTTGTTTTCCAATTGGATATACGAGGTGATTTTAACTATAAAAGATTTGGTTGCTAATTTGATATTTCATGTGAAGATTGCATATACCTTTGTTTGTAAGAGTTGTATATCCAGACTAATAGGAGAATCAAAGCGGAAGTGAAGAAACCCAGGGCAGCACCACCTGCGAACCAGCCAATACTCGTAATTGTAGTCTATTAAAAGAAACCTATCATTAATGATAAATTGTTACAGTACACAGAACAAGGTATAAATCTTGTTGATGGCTAATTAAAAAAGTGATACATGTTTTTAATTCATGTGTCACCAATTATTCAAATATTGCTGAAAATGAATAATCGGAAAACACATTATTAGACTGGTGGGGTGGGTTTTTTTCGAATAAGTAATGAACATGACATTTGCTTTTTGTCTTTACCCGTAGGTGCAAAACATTAAGCGTGTCAACCAACTTAAGTGTATGTAAAGTGTATATTTAAATATCATTGTTTGAATTTGAGTATGTGCCTTAATTTTTAGGAGGTATATTTTGACCTTAAAAAATTCCTTACATTTATTGCATTTCTGCTGACGTTGAACTGGTATGCACTCTGTGTAAAGGTGTTGGTGATAGCACTTTGTGTAGATATCAGACGATGCTTGACATCTACAGAGCAACTAATGATATCCCCACCTTCATTTTCTCCAAAAAACTTTTTTGCCTTGGAATTTCCCAGATGATTTCCAATCGACATTTTATGTAAGCAAATTTCATTGACTCCTCCCGGAACCGGTTGATCCAGTTCCTCAGAAAAACACAAGGATAATTGTTTGGTTGTGTTCCGTACTATAACTCTTAGGTGTGATTTCCTGCTAATTTCCTGGAAAAACGTCATCACTGCTGCTGTTTTACAAAAATAAATAATATAGCAGCTGATAGAAGCAGTCACAATGCTCTTATTCCAACAAAGGGAAAATATTCAATTTAATACTTATACATTATATAAAATACTCAGTAAAAATACAAGTACTCATATTTAAACTTTTAAGGAAAAGGAATCATTAGGCACGCTAATTTTAGCTTAACTAAGTGTTCACCAGTTTACACATGTGTAAACATATTGTATTGTGTATCAGATCCACTTAAATGGTGTGGTGTAGGAAAGTTAAGTATAGATCTTGCTGACAAGGATGCTGTTTTAACAGAGGATCTAATGCCAGGAACAATTAGAAGTAGATTTTTATATATATATGCAATACATATACATAACAAATGAAATGGCTTTCCACAAGACAACTTTAATTTGACTTTTGACTTAATTTAACTTCTAATACGGTATATTACTTATAATCATCCGTAACGTTTCTTATAGTAACATTCATCCGCCATATTGGTGTAGAAAAGTGTATACCCGGTGTACTCCTAAACGCTACACTAGTGCACTCGATTAACAAAAGTGTACACTGTGTACACCTCTTTGTACGCCCTTTGTGTAATAATTTTGATCGGGGCGTGATCAAATGAAATAAAGCCTAAATGACTGAAAGAATATTACATGAATATGATGATCCCTTATTACTTATAGCTACATTAATTTTGACCATTGGCAATTAAACATTAAAGAATAAACAGGTTTACGTTGTTTTCGTTTCCTACATAGCTAATTGTGCCACGTACGTTTCACATATGTTAGAACTTAACACATATACAACATACGTTAAACATACGTGACACACACGTGAAGTCAAACCGTACGTTACACATAAGTTGAGAAACGCATGGTTAACATACGTGTGATAACATGCATTCAACATCACATATGTTTAACGTACGTTAGATTTTACATATGTTAAACGTATGTGAAACATATGTTTTACATATGTAGATCTCAACCACATGTTACACATATGTTAATAAACACACGCTTAACATGAATTCTAACAACCGTATGTTACACGTACGTTATCTAACACATGTGATACATGTGTGAAGAAAAGCCTTGTTAATGTGCATGTTTATTGGTTTAAACTTAATTTTATGTCTAGTTATGAATAAATTAAGTTGTTTTATTAACAGAAGCCACGTGTCTTCTTAAAATTAATTTATTAACGAATCCGGATTTAAGACGGAATCGGCTTTAGTTTTGTTGATGACGAAATATACGTCACATTTTTACGTCACGGAGGCAGAAGATCGAACTGCAGGATGTATTAAGCAGAGGTAAGGATTGTCAAGCATTCGTTTTCATTTACTTGAATTTGAAAATTATATCGTACAATTACCGATGGCAAAAGTGTAAACATGTAGCACGGAGCTGTAACTGAGTTCTCCGGGAAAATTCGGGTTGAATTAATGACGATAAAAATGATGTTTCCCCAGAGAGCTACAACTCAGCAGCTATTTGGTTTAGCTAATTTAGAAGAATCAATACTTATGGAAACCCATAAAATATATGTCGATCTTGTATAAGACGCATTTGAAAACTAAAAAATTGAAAGTAGCGAAAAACTAGAGCAAAGCCTATGCAAAGTAACGAGTAGGTCTTCCATTGCACCTATAAGTGAAATGATTACTGAGTTGCATATATTAAGTTTTATTCTTATTGCATGGTAATTGAAACATTGTTATAGGCATGCATTGGCTGCCTGACATATCCCTGGGAGAGGACATCAACTAGCTAACGCAGTCAGTGACATATGTCTCTTTGAATTGATAAAATGTAAGTACACATACCATGGCATTTCACAATTTAAACATTTTTTAAGGTTATCAACACCACTGGGAAAAGTTTTCCACACAAACCCGAACTAATTAATTACTTAAATGTATGGATTTCTAGCATGTGTTTAACTTAAAAAACTTAAATTTTTGGAGAAAAAATAACTTGTAAAATTTTATTGTTATTCATGAAAACAAGATATCCTGCAATATTCGAAATCAGGACCTGTGGGTCAGTAGATTATCATTAAAGCGACAAACGTTGTGCTAAAGATATATACAACTTTTTTGGCAATAGATGTATATACTGTTTCATAATGAGTTAAAATCGCCATGTTGTGACGTACTGTCATAAAAAGTAGAAATCATGGGGTGTTCAGGATCATTAAACTGTTGCATGACATCTACATAAGAATATTTGTATCTCTTAGTAAGTAAGTGTAAAATAAGTTTAAAAAATTTCCTATTCATATTTGTATGCATGAATGTCATCATTTAATTTGATTGATGTTATAATATATTATACAAATGTACTCATTATGCAACTCATTTTGATATATTTAACCATTTATCTATTGTATGTATTATATATTGTAGCAGATGGATATAATACAGAGGTTTCAAAGATCTGTTTTGATGTAGCCTAAATATTTTGTAATGAATGATCCAGGATCCAAAACATTCTTCTTGAGTTCAAAGACAATTGCAATGTGGTTGCTAATTTAGTGACAGATTAAGGTAATTCAATTTAGATAAGGATTAATACAGGCATGTATCCAGTCTCCCCCCACCCCCTATTTTTTTTTTTTTCGCAGCAAAGATTTTTCTTAATTTACATATAAAAAAGTGAATTATCAAGGAGTTGCCCCCCCCCCCCCCCCCCACTTTTTTGGGACTTTGTGAAACTATGTGTAAGTGTACTTTAGAATATCATTTCACCCAAATGATTCAAGCTTATTGGCATCAAGAAAATATTTACCTGTATACATTGTTTTCCGCTTACATGTATGACTTTTGTTTTTGTATCGTGTATTTAAAAACTCTGATTATTGTATGTACTTAACCCTTTAACATTTGGGCATTTTGAAACAAATTGTTAGGGCCGAAACAAGGTTTTGATTTCTGAATGAGTAATGTGAACATCTAAAGATATATGTATCATATATGAAAACGATTGTATTGATATCAAGATATCATGCATGACATAAAATTGGGTTGCCATGGTAAATTTCACGCATAGGCTGGGAAAAGAGCACAAACAATATAAATTTTCTATAAAACCAGACACACTGTCTTAAAAAACATTTAAGTTTGTTTTAACATTTTAGAAAGAAGTTCAAACAAGCATTGTCATGGGAAAACATTAAAAAGTAAGAAGTTAGAGTTCGACAGAAATCAGGATGAATATACTAGAGGTAAAAAATTATTTTGTCAAACTAATACTGTCTTGTGATTGACTTTTCTATTTTGCCTCTCTCTCTCTCTCTCTCTCTCTCTCTCTCTCTCTCTCTCTGAGAGCTTGCAAATAAAAGACAAAGTTATTAACAATTATAAGAGGATAAAAAACTTTCAAAACTTTCTTCATGTTGTATTTGCAATAAAATCTAAATGGATCCTGTTATTCTTTAACAATATCGTTGAATGAAAAAGCGACGAAGGCATTTGTAAATTTAACCTTATCATACAATAAATTTAATGTCAAATTCTTTGTTTTCTTTTTCAGAAACTTTAAAGTACAGAAGACAACAATATCAATCTAAATGTAATCGTTTGAAGAGATTAAATTCATTTTTAATCTCTTAATCTCGAAACTGTCTTTTTTCTTTGACATTTATTTTAGATTAACAAGTAGCTGGAAATGCAAAATGAATGGAATGTTTCCAAAGATCCACTGATAATACTGAGTAATCAGTTGAAGTGATTCAAGCAGCAAGATGAAGTGTATGAAGAATGAACTGAAAAATTGAAAAAATATTTAAGTAATTTAATTTTAAGAAATATACATGTGATACGTATGTAATACATATGAAAAACGTACGTTGGATCCACATACGTTAAATATATGGCATGTATCACGTATGTATAACACACGTGTAACATACGTTTCACATATGTTCGTTAACGTATGTGGTACTTAAATCACGTTAAACGTACGTGACGTCACATACGTATCACATATGTTTAACGTATATGAAACATGTGTGGCACATTTTGCTGTGTATAATTATGCTTTTACGCCCCGACAATACGTCTTTTGCGTCATTGCTAAACCGTCTTGAACTAAATGTTACAACTTGCAATCGTAGTGTTATTATAGACAACACACTGAAAAAAAGTAAATATGTACATTTGTATGAGTAAAACCGAAATAAACTTGTATAATTTATTTGTATGTACAATAGTGGATCATTGAGCAAATAGAAATGGGAGATACTGAACATGAATATAATGAATTGCTAAATATGGTGGTTACCGAACAAATCCTTCAAAAGATACGGTTATGTCTAACTTTCAATGACATTAAATAATAAAATAGGATCAAAGATGACTGTATATGTATGACGTACAAAATAATGCATATTAAAAGGTGATTATAAAGTATATGTTTTTGTTGGGTTTTTTCTTTTCTTTTTTTTTTTTTGGAGGGGGTGGGTGGGTGGGGGTGGACTGGGCTTCATAACTTGCAAAAGGTTTCGCTCCGTCTTAAATTTGCCAAGACACAGTTGTGTTTCAAAAAGGATAGAATTTGTACATCTGAAATCAAGTTTTAAATTTGTCCGTGCTGACAACGAGGGCGAAAGAGGTCAATACAAAACTAGGCGGATATTTCCCTGCATACAGTAGTTATCCTCTGAGGCCCATGATTCGTTACCCTACGAATGTGCCACATTAAGGGCTTGGTTAAAATTGTTACACCTAACTTGTTATAACACCATATAAAGGACTTCTACTTCATAGTAAGACCTTAAATTATATATTCATTATTATTTTTCATCAACCTCGGACTAAACCTCCGACGATATATGTTAGGGTGAAATAAACATCATGACTTATAGATTAAAATTTAAGAAAAAAGGTTACTCATTTATGCTTATCACTTAATCATATTGACTCAAACGATGTGTTTAGATAACTTAAGGCATTACACATTAAAAAAAATACATTTAATTACCAAAAAGGGGGAAATGGCTTTTATCCCGTTAGTAAAAAAAAAGACTGATTACCCTTACGACAATTGGCTTTGAATTCATGTTTCGTTGGGGAAGGTTGTGATACATATCCAACAAGTGTTTCATTGAATTCTTTAAAATATTTTCCGATAGTTTCGAGTCCTTCCATTATATTGTATTCGCTCGATCTGTCAAGAATTCAATATATGTTTAAACAAGCAAGAGTAAGAAATAAAAAAAATATGTATAACGAATATTACTTGAAATAAAATGTTTCGTAATGAGATAAATAAAACAAAACGTTTGTTTTAAAATATTGTATAAACATGAATAAGTTTGATGTCTTGTCTAGACCTCTTGTTTGTTATATGTTTGATAAGAAAAACTTCAGATACCTATCATAGAAATCCTCTGTTTGTATCTTGCTCCTCGCTGGCTGAAGAACAAGGATAGCTGTCAAAAGATAACAATTATCACATGTACAGCTCTGGATAATAAAATACTCAAATCAGACACATGTACAAGGAAATAAATAGCATGTGTATTATTCACTGATGCACCAGTAGTGCAGGTTCATTTTTTCAGGATATTTTTTAACAGGATGTTGAGGTTAGAAGATATCGCTGAAAAAATCGTCATTGTGTAATGATGGAAACAATATGATAACTGTACATGCATTACGTATGTTTTAAACTTGCTAGTTAAATATATAAATTGTAAGAAAGCCGTATATCATTTACGAATTTCGTACAGTTACATTGTTCAGGATATGTTTAGTCGTTCTGTTTTGTTTTCAAAAGAAGTAAATGTTGGTTTAAACCCCTGTAACACCGGGGCTGCGTCCTCAAGGCAATCCTGCTGCGTCCTTAAGAATATAAAACTCCAAGGTATGCCCAGTACAGTCTAATATACATCGCCGCAACAACGCAACGGCATCAACATTTGTCGCGGTGGGGGATCGCCTAGAACATTGTAGTACGCACCGTTGCTTTGCCTTCTGATGATCACGCAGTAGAAACGAAGTGGGGTAGCCATGACAGCGCCGTAAGTATCCAACAGCGCTACTAAAGCTTCGTAGGCGCACCCAAGGAACGCACATAATCGAAGTATAGACTCAGTGATAAGTCAATTGCGCTCGCGCAGAGACCTGTCGGAGTCCTTTGTGGTGTCATTTAGTCTCTATTCCGCTATCACTGCACATCCACAGTGTTTGAATGTATTGTTTTTCCTTTTGCTGCGTTCACACAGCGACCTCAAAGAGCTGTTGCTGCGAGCATTGCACTCTCTTGTCTTCATTCTGTGTTCATTAGCGTTTATACCGCGCCTGCACGGCGTTTCTAGTGCATTGTCAGCTAGACCACAAAAACGTGAACAATGGCTGTTGTACAATAGCAAGCAATTAAGTATTCTCAAACTTGATGTGAATGACTTTGTAAAAAGTATCATTTGCGATATATTTGAATTATAAGAATTCATGCCATTTTGTTCTGATGTCATTAGCCTTTCTATGTTTTCTTACAATTAATAAATCATTTTTGTAGACCGATCTATTAAGATATTTTGTCTTTCACAAAGTATTATAAATTAGTTACGTTTCAATTACAATGAACCTTATGTCACTTAAACAAACATATCAAACACAATGTTTTTATCATTTGTTTACTAGTAATAAAATTCAAATTTCAAATTTCTTGTTTGTTTCCCGTAAATTGTACAAATTAAAACTTACATACCAATAAGTGAAGAACGTCTTGTGCACGCAATCAGCGCGCAAAGCACGCCGTGAACGCGAGGTAAAACCTCTTAGCATGTCATGAGCGCTTGGCGGGTAGTCAGCGAAAGTGCAGTCAATCGCCAAGTAGAACTCTGTAGAAACGCAGTTACACGCCGCGGGAGCTCCGTAGAAACTTCTTGGTCGCCGTAACATCTTCACTTGTAAAAATTTCATACAGGATTGTACATATTTTCCTGAATTTTCCCTGCGATCCTACGGCGATTCGAGGAATCCGTGAACACGCTGTGGGAACGCAACGTGGTGTGACAGGGCTTTTCTTGGAAAGCTTTGATTACTTAAAGATTTTAGTTATTAAAGTCAAAAAATCTTTTACTTACACTTTCTGCAGGGGGAGTTTTGTTACATGTTTACCATAAACTACTTTTTTCATAATTTCCACATTTCGTTCCTGTACTCAACTAATACAAATTTGATAGTGTACTAAAATGATACACTTATTTAAGAATTGCCCTTAAAAAAGAATGATCAGAGATTACGGAAGTTTGCATCCTGTACTGATCAATATCCGTCTGTTATATACATGTACTGTTTGTGGTTTCTTCCGCATTAACTGCATCTTGAAACAAAAAATCCTATATTGTATATGATGCAAGACCGTTTTACTGTTATATTTATTTGGTTAAAAGGCGTGACCATTTTCTAACCAAGTTTGAGAATGGATCAGAGCTGTCCGATGTTTGTACCTATAAATAACAGAACAATGTAAAAAAAAAAATATGCTTACATATTAATTCATTTCTACAACCAGCTGATTGTTGTCTGCTGAGTTAACATTTTAATCTAATTTTTGATACGTGAAACAAACCAGTTTTGTATACTGAAAAGCCGACAAAGAGTGATCCTTATATAATGCATTTGTTTTCTTGCTTTGGGTTTTTTTTTTTCTAAGACATTAAAAGTACAAGTCCTTATTAATTTGATGCTTGCATGTACTTAATATGTAAGTTAATATGTACGATAGGTACGTTGATTATTAAATTAGTTACACTTTTCTTAACAAATTAACAAGTCAGGAATGTATATTAAAATGTTGTAAATTCAACTTTGTTTGTATAATTAACATTTTTCTTTTTAATTTCTTTGGTCGTACATATTCAAGCAATGTAAGGAAAGTTATTTACTGAGATAAGGGCATCTTCACAACGTAAAGGCTTTGTGATTACGGAACTCCACACAAACCCTTGACATAAGTCGCTATTTAAAAGTCGGGCTCAGGCCGTCGTATTTCATTGGTTCCAAGTCTCAATTTGGAGCCAATCAGAATGCTGTTTTCATTCATATCAGAAACGATGTAAACAAATGTGACTGCGCACATGTTGATCCCAGAAAATAACAAGTTTTCGATCTTGTTGTCGCATTTGTATGGATAATACATGTAACCTAAACAAATATTGCTGATTAATTTTTTTTAAATCGACGTTCGTTCACTGTGTTAGAACAGCTTTCTGAAGTTATAAATACGTTGCATACCGTTGGAAAACGATGGAAAGTCACCATACATCAAACGTGCTTAGTTCCAATTAATACGTCCTGGTTATCTATTACATGTAAACATGATATCTCGAGCTTTTGATTTTCAGTGAGACAATTAATATTGTCGCAAATATATCATTTGAGATTTGCTATACATGAGCTCAACCCAAACTACGTTTCAAATGTATAAAACTGGTCAAAAAGTTTGTATAGCTAGAACATTATGTGACACATGTCCTGTAAATATCTTAGAAAAGTTCTTAAGATTGTCAAATGCTGACATGCATTCTTCTCAATACTTGTTTAGATCGGTGTCTTTTTGTAAAAAGTCTAATTCTTATAGACTTAGAACGGATAATCGTCCGATTTCATATACAAGAGCAAGGGAGATAATATTGGACGCACTAGAAAAGATTGGTTTAGAGAAGTCAAAATTTGGTGTACATAGTTTAAGATCGGGCGGTGCTACTTCTGCAGCAGCCGCAGGGGTTTGTGATAGACTGTTTAAAAAGCATGGGCGGTGGCGGTCGGATAGGGCAAAAGATGGCTATGTGAAAGAAAATTTATCTGAAAAACTTAAAGTCACAAAAAATCTTGGCATTTAGCGAGTTTTCTTTTCTTCTTTATCTTCGAATTAATTAAAACTGCACTTTCAGAGCGCTTCACATCCTACTCACGAGTTTGTGTTTATTTCATAAATATTTTATGTTCGTTTGAGTGAAACGAATAAGAACATAAATGTATTTATTAATGTTACTTAAACACGTGGTAGTGTTTGTTTATTCTTTACATCTATTGGTTGTTATTATTGTCACCTAGTCAGGTGACAATATTGATATTCATAGCACGGGCTATGAATGACCGTGAAAGTTATTGTGTACTAGTAAAGCCATTCGAATGCTCTTTTTCGTGCAGTCATGTAAGTCCCACCCACCCGCACTTTGCTTCATATTGTATAATATATAGATGTATCCACTGTCTAAAATTTGCAATTTTATTTTGTAGATGTGGAAGATTTGGTTTTGAAAGAAAGAAATTATTGTTATATTGGAATTAATTAAAACTGTACTTTCAGAGCGCTTCACATCCTACTCACGAGTTTGTGTTTATTTCATAAATATTTTATGTTCGTTTGAGTGAAACGAATAAGAACATAATGCATGTACTTGGCGGACGGAAATTGAGAATAGAATGGGATGTAAACTTTCGTTTTATGTCCTTATTCAGAACACAAGATATAAATCACATGGGTAAAAACAAAGAAAACAAAATCTAGCAGTACAACGATAAACTGTAAAAAGAACAACAGCTACATTTTAAACAATTTTGATTCACAGTGTTAGAGAAAGTGTTGGCAGTGCGGTCGAACACTCTGGAGTAATCAATCGACTGTTTAATTAAATAATTCGGGTCTAAACCAAAGCGCCGTACGACTTTACCAAGACTAACTAAGATTTTAATGCAGCAAGTTCAAAACATAATCATGTACAGTTATCGTATTGTTTCCATCATTACATAATGACGATTTTTTAAGCTACATTTTCTAGTCTCGACGTCCTGTTAAAAAATATTCTGAAAAAATGAACCTGCAATACTGGTGCATCAGTGAGTAATACACATGCTATTTATTTCCTTGTACATGTGTCTGATTTGAGTATTTATTTTATTATCCAGAGCTGTACATGTGATAATTGTTATCTTCTGACAGCTATCCTTGTTCTTCAGCCAGCGAGGAGCAAGATACAAACAGAGGATTTCTATGATAGGTATCTGAAGTTTTTCTTATCAAACATATAACAAACAAGAGGTCTAGACAAGACATCAAACTTGATCATGTTTATACAATGCATTAAAACAAACATTTGATTTTATTCATCTCAAAACAAAATAGTTTGTTTTGTAGACAAACAAGTAATATTCTTGATATAAATTAATATCACTCAGTGTTGCTTTTTCAATATAAATTGAATTCTTGACAGATCCAGCGAAAGCAATACAATGGAAGGACTGGAAATTATCGGAACATATTTTGATGAATTCCGTGAAACACTTGTTGAATATGTGTCACAACCATACCAAACGAAACATGAATTCAAAGCCAGTTGTCGTAACGGTAACCAATCTTTTCTTATTAAACTAACGAGATGGAAGCCCTTTCCTTCTTTTTGGTATTTAACTAAAGAATAAGGAATCATTCTTTGAGTATTATGAGGTGATAATTTTGGTCGGGGCGTAGTCAAATCCAATAAAGCCCGAAGCTGTAATTGGTATAATTAATTTAGTATGTGTTTATTTGTACGTTATACATATACAGTCATCGTATTATCTTACTATATTATAATGTAATTGGAAGTTAGACATAATATATCGAAGGCTTTGTTTGCTAACCACTATATTTAGCAATGTCTGTTTATCATATTCATGTTCAGTATCTTTCACTTTTATTTTCTCAATGATCCGCTATTGTCCTATCAAATAAAGTTTACAACTATATATCGTTTTATCAATACAAATGTAAATATTGACATTTTATCGTTTTATCAATACAAATGTAAATATTGACATTTTCCAGTGTGTTGTCTATAATAACAATTGAAATCAAATTTGTAACATTTAGTCAATACTGTACCAATGACGCAAATGAGAAATTGTCGGGGAGTAAGTAGGGTTAGCATAATTATAGGAAATGAAAACAACGTAAAAATGTTAATCGTTTAATGTTAAATTGCTTAAAATGGTCTAAATATAAGTAATAAGGGATTATTTTAAAAATTATTCGTTCAGTTCTTAAGGCTTTGTTGGATTTGATTACGCCACAACCAAATTCACCTTATAATAAGTACACATTGAACTTGAACAGTGAAGAAAGTGTACATGTACACCGTGTACTCTTTTGTAAATCAAGAGCAGTGGTGTAGCGTTTAGGTATACACAACGGGTTTACACTTTTCTACACCGAGTCAGGGGCATTTGTTGTTGGGTGTAGTACTGAAACCAATATGGCGGTTGAATATTATGACTAGAAACTTGACAATTGATTTTAAGTAATATAGTGGATAAGAAGTCACATATTAGTTGTCTTTTGTATGAAAGAAATCACATTTGAAATAATTATGTTTATTTTATTGCATTTATATCGAAAAACACATATGATCGTCGCTGGACATCAGATCCTCTGTTAAAAACTGCACCCTTGTCCGCTATATCTATACTAAACTGAGTAATTTATAACATGTATCAGTATTACATTTCCTTTTGTTAGAATATGAACATTGTGACTGCTTCTATCAGCGTTCTTGTTTCTGTAACACAGCAACAGTAAAGAGATTTTTCCAGAAAATCAGCGGGAAATCAAATATAAGAGTTATAGTGCGGAACACAACCAAACAATTATCCTTGTGTTTTTCTGAGGAACTGCATCAACCGGTTCCGGGAGGAGTCAACGAAATTTGCTTACATAAAATGTCGATTGAGAATCATCTGAAAACTTCCAAGTTAAAAAAGTTTTTTGGAGACGATGAAGGTGGTGATATCATCAGTTGCTCTGTAAATGTCAAGCACCGCCTGATATCTACACAAAGTACAAAGGCAATGAATGTAAGCAAAAGCTCTAACAAGGAGACTTGGTGGTCAACAAGCTACTAATTAGATATACCATAGAATTTTGTTTATACTATTACTATCTTTGACCATAGCTATACATTAGTTTAGGAAAAAATCTAAATATGTAAGCTTAAAAATGACATGAAATGATAACAAACAGTGTTCAAATTCAAAGTCCACAGGAAAATTACAAAACAGGAGCAGAGCAAACACGGGCCTGTAAAAGAATAGAGGTAGGATCAGGTACCATAGAGGGGGGGGGGGGCATCCTCTGATGACCGGTCACACCCCCCGTGTGTTCTTTCTCATAATCGGGAAAAACGGAAAAGTCCGTAGACAATTATGTGATTAATTATGATCTAACAATTAGTATGAAAAACGTCAGTCAGCATGCGACCCAGTGGAAGATTGTATTTGCTGACAAGGTCGTTGTTCCTCGAGGAACACCAATTGATACATCTTTTTGAACAGACAATACACCTTTCCATCTTACATTCAGTGTTCTTCAACGAAGATACGACTGAATAAAGAAATTGTTACATATACCAAAAGATAAAAGTTTGTGTAATAATACTTGATGATTGACAGTGTCAAAAGCTTTGCTAAGATCAATAAAAAGAACGCCCGTTAATTTGCCATCATCTATGTTGTTTAACCTTTGTTATTGATGTTATGTAATGCAGTTTCACACGAGTGCTTAGGCCTAAAACCAGATTGGCGTTCAGTTAAAAGATTGTTCGTATTCAAATACTCGTAAAAAGAATTATAAAGACATGTCTTTCTATTATTTTGCTGACAATACATAAAACTGACACAGGTCGAGAATTTAAAAAGAGGGGTAACTCTTGCTTTTTTCCAGTCAGATGCAACCTCACAACTTTTCAAAGACATATTTAAAAAAAATGTCAAAATTTCTGCAATCACCTCTAAACTCAATTTCAACAATTTTACAGAACTGAATTACTATTTTACTAAACTATTAGACATTGAGTTTGACATTGCTTGTATTTCGTTCTTAACAAAATCAACAGAAATGTTGAATTTCGCAATCATTTTGGTTATAAGAACGAAGTTGCACTTTTAATTTCAATTTACATTAATCGTCACTGTTACTTCATTTCTAAACTGAAATTCGTTTAAACTACTCAACTAAACACGAAATTGTCGGAGTGATCTTGTGTACTGCAATACTTGTTTAAATGATGCAACATAAACCCTTTAATTTCCAAGTTGTGAAACCAAATTCCCCCGTAGCTGCTGAGCTACATTTCAACGATTAAATAGAATCTATTGCAAATTGCATAGGACCACTCTTACTATTAAAAAGGAAAATGTTTATCTTACTTACCATTTAGGACTGCAGATAAAAATAGCTCTATTCCAAACTTCTGCCTCGTATGACGTAAAAATGTGTCGCGTTTGTAATATAATATACGAGCTGATTCATTACAATTTTCGCAATTAGTTAATGCATGTTAATGAATTTATTTGCAAAAGGAAATTCCAATAATTCATTTTTTTTCCAGAATGCAAGAAAAAAGATAGCTCATGAGAATAAATCATAATGTTTTTGTATAAATCTTTCATGAAAAAATTAACACTAGAAAATTTAGTTGCGATTTTCATATGCTTAAATTTATGATGTATATATTTAACATATATAACATGGCTTCGAGAGCTTCACACTAGAATAGTTGCCCCCGAGGTGACCAAAATAGTGTTATAACGTCCGATGCCTTCATATAGGCAGAGGGAGACATAACACACCTGGGTTTTCCTGTCACCGAGGAAGTTATTCCCGATTGTCGCCTGAAGATGGTATTGTGTCAATAAACTAAATAAATGATAAATGCGCATTAATCATCGAAATGCATCATCGGGGTGGCCTAAAATTTCAGAACGCTGTTTTAATTTTTCCCTGTAATGGCTAAGTTGGCGTTTGTTATTTTCAGATTGAGTTGCTTACTCTCATTGTATTTACCAATAAAGAATGTCTGTAAAACGAATCGCAGACGTTGTCCTGAAATTTTGATTTTTGGGGAATGTTTATGTGTGCTTAGCAACTGATTTTCTGAATTTCCAAAACGACGTAAATAATATGCACAATAGTTGCAAGCAAGAGTGATATTACAGTTTCTTGAGTACAATATGACTTTTTTCTGTGAAATATAACTGTTTCCAGGAGGGCAATATAACTGTTTCCAGGAGGACAATATAACTGTTTCCAGTGTAATTAATTTGTTGTCCGGACATAGTAATAAAACTATTTCGTTTTTAACAATTTTTTTTCAAAAAATGTTTTAAGCATGTATGTTTCTCATAGCATATAATCATTTTTTTAGCCTACATGTGAATGTTCACAAACAATGAAATGATACTTTTCTATATTTTTGTATTTTGTAAATTACATGTATGTCTAAGATATGATTAAAAGGCGCACATAAATAACTTGCATAACACAACATAACATGCATCGCATATGAAACAAGTTTTACATATGTGCATGTATACATGCGTTAACACAAACATGTTTAATATACATTTTGATATACACGTTTAAAATGAATTTTAAAAAATGCATGATCTACATATGACTCACATGTGTTATACGTACTCAGAACAGTCTTGACAAACGTGAAACATACGTTGCGCATGTTTCTTTGTCTAATAAAGGGAAACCTAGATTGAATTTACATTATAAACATGAATGGTTGCTAGATAAGGAAGCAAAAACAATAATTGAACTTTAAATGATCTCAGATCAAAGTATATTTTTTTAAGTGACGATGTATCTAAGAATTGGTTAATGTTTATTAAAACTTTAAAGTCAACACTTTTCAAAATAAAATAGCGTTGTAATTGAATATGAAGAATATAAGTAAAGATTATGAGCTTTCTGCATGTAAGTGATAAAGACTCTGTATGTTACTTCCGATAAAGAACAGCCCAACGAGAGATACATTTATAAGAAGTGTCGGTATAGTTTCTTACCTCTTACATTTCTTTCACTCTCAAGAATCTATATTAAACGAAGATTAATTTGAGTCAACGTTTACATCAATTTTTACTTGCATTATCGTACCTAAAATATGATTTATTTTTTTTTAGTCTTGATTCATGTCATATGGCATCCTGTCAAATGAAATTTGTAAATCTGTCCGAAAATAGTTACAATGTCTTGGACATTCATAAATCTTTTATCATTAGGTCGTGCTTAACCATATTTCAAAATTGTATGAAAACTTTACAGAAATTATCTGGAAGGAGAAACTATTAACTTGGATTCGGACATATGTATAATTAATCGGTTAAAACTAAAATGTGTTGAGATTTGGGGACAAACAGTTTGTTATTAACATGTGTTATTAAAAAGGTTAGAAGTTAGTGGTCATTTTTACATTATATCAAGGAGGCTTGGTGGCAACAAATAAGCCATCAAATCTCTCTGAGATTTTAAGATTTTAAGATATTGTTTGTTTTGCTATTAACTATCAATTAGTCCATGATGTTTTCCTTTTAAATTCGGGTATTTTTCCTATATTTTCATACAGAGCACTTCTTCTAAAGGAGATGAATACAGTCTTAAAACGGCCACCATAATCCAGCCCCCTTAATCTCCTTGAGAAAAATAGATCGATATTAAAATATAAAAACGTATTCAAGGGCATGCTATTCATATGAACAGTTTCTAAGGCGAGGCAAGCTACTGACAAACAAGTTGATAAAACAGGACTATCAACAGTCTCGTTTGAAGTCATCTTTTCGTACGTTCTTTGGTCGATACAAAGACCTTGTCAGCAAATACAATCTTCCACTGGGTCGCATGCTGACTGACGTTTTTCATACTAATTGTTAGATCATAATTAATTACATAATTGTCTACGGACTTTTCCGTTTTTCCCGATTATGAGAAAGAACACACGGCGGGTGTGACCGGTCATCAGAGGATGCCCCCCCCCCCCCCTCTATGGTACCTGATCCTACCTCTATTTTTTAGAGGTCCGTGTTTGCTCTGCTCCTGTTTTGTAATTTTCCTGTGGACTTTGAATTTAAACACTGTTTGTTATCACTACATGTCATTTTTAAGCTTACATATTTAGATTTTTTCCTAAACTAATGTATAGCTATGGTCAAAGATAGTAATAGTATAAACAAAATTCTATGGTATATCTAATTAGTAGCTTGTTGACCACCAAGTCTCCTTGTTAGAGCTTTTGCTTACATTCATTGCCTTTGTACTTTGTGTGGATATCAGGCGGTGCTTGACATTTACAGAGCAACTGATGATATCACCACCTTCATCGTCTCCAAAAAACTTTTTTAACTTGGAAGTTTTCAGATGATTCTCAATCGACATTTTATGTAAGCAAATTTCGTTGACTCCTCCCGGAACCGGTTGATGCAGTTCCTCAGAAAAACACAAGGATAATTGTTTGGTTGTGTTCCGCACTATAACTCTTATATTTGATTTCCCGCTGATTTTCTGGAAAAATCTCTTTACTGTTGCTGTGTTACAGAAACAAGAACGCTGATAGAAGCAGTCACAATGTTCATATTCTAACAAAAGGAAATGTAATACTGATACATGTTATAAATTACTCAGTTTAGTATAGATATGGCGGACAAGGATGCAGTTTTTAACAGAGGATCTGATGTCCAGCGACGATCATATGTGTTTTTCGATATAAATGCAATAAAATAAACATAATTATTTCAAATGTGATTTCTTTCATACAAAAGACAACTAATATGTGACTTCTTATCCACTATATTACTTAAAATCAATTGTCAAGTTTCTAGTCATAATATTCAACCGCCATATTGGTTTCAGTACTACACCCAACAACAAATGCCCCTGACTCGGTGTAGAAAAGTGTAAACCCGTTGTGTATACCTAAACGCTACACCACTGCTCTTGATTTACAAAAGAGTACACGGTGTACATGTACACTTTCTTCACTGTTCAAGTTCAATGTGTACTTATTATAAGGTGAATTTGGTTGTGGCGTAATCAAATCCAACAAAGCCTTAAGAACTGAACGAATAATTTTTAAAATAATCCCTTATTACTTATATTTAGACCATTTTAAGCAATTTAACATTAAACGATTAACATTTTTACGTTGTTTTCATTTCCTATAATTATGCTAACCCTACTTACTCCCCGACAATTTCTCATTTGCGTCATTGGTACAGTATTGACTAAATGTTACAAATTTGATTTCAATTGTTATTATAGACAACACACTGGAAAATGTCAATAGTTACATTTGTATTGATAAAACGATAAAATGTCAATATTTACATTTGTATTGATAAAACGATATATAGTTGTAAACTTTATTTGATAGGACAATAGCGGATCATTGAGAAAATAAAAGTGAAAGATACTGAACATGAATATGATAAACAGACATTGCTAAATATAGTGGTTAGCAAACAAAGCCTTCGATATATTATGTCTAACTTCCAATTACATTATAATATAGTAAGATAATACGATGACTGTATATGTATAACGTACAAATAAACACATACTAAATTAATTATACCAATTACAGCTTCGGGCTTTATTGGATTTGACTACGCCCCGACCAAAATTATCACCTCATAATACTCAAAGAATGATTCCTTATTCTTTAGTTAAATACCAAAAAGAAGGAAAGGGCTTCCATCTCGTTAGTTTAATAAGAAAAGATTGGTTACCGTTACGACAACTGGCTTTGAATTCATGTTTCGTTTGGTATGGTTGTGACACATATTCAACAAGTGTTTCACGGAATTCATCAAAATATGTTCCGATAATTTCCAGTCCTTCCATTGTATTGCTTTCGCTGGATCTGTCAAGAATTCAATTTATATTGAAAAAGCAACACTGAGTGATATTAATTTATATCAAGAATATTACTTGTTTGTCTACAAAACAAACTATTTTGTTTTGAGATGAATAAAATCAAATGTTTGTTTTAATGCATTGTATAAACATGATCAAGTTTGATGTCTTGTCTAGACCTCTTGTTTGTTATATGTTTGATAAGAAAAACTTCAGATACCTATCATAGAAATCCTCTGTTTGTATCTTGCTCCTCGCTGGCTGAAGAACAAGGATAGCTGTCTAAAGATAACAATTATCACATGTACAGCTCTGGATAATAAAATAAATACTCAAATCAGACACATGTACAAGGAAATAAATAGCATGTGTATTACTCACTGATGCACCAGTATTGCAGGTTCATTTTTTCAGAATATTTTTTAACAGGACGTCGAGACTAGAAAATGTAGCTTAAAAAATCGTCATTATGTAATGATGGAAACAATACGATAACTGTACATGATTATGTTTTGAACTTGCTGCATTAAAATCTTAGTTAGTCTTGGTAAAGTCGTACGGCGCTTTGGTTTAGACCCGAATTATTTAATTAAACAGTCGATTGATTACTCCAGAGTGTTCGACCGCACTGCCAACACTTTCTCTAACACTGTGAATCAAAATTGTTTAAAATGTAGCTGTTGTTCTTTTTACAGTTTATCGTTGTACTGCTAGATTTTGTTTTCTTTGTTTTTACCCATGTGATTTATATCTTGTGTTCTGAATAAGGACATAAAACGAAAGTTTACATCCCATTCTATTCTCAATTTCCGTCCGCCAAGTACATGCATTATGTTCTTATTCGTTTCACTCAAACGAACATAAAATATTTATGAAATAAACACAAACTCGTGAGTAGGATGTGAAGCGCTCTGAAAGTGCAGTTTTAATTAATTCCAATATAACAATAATTTCTTTCTTTCAAAACCAAATCTTCCACATCTACAAAATAAAATTGCAAATTTTAGACAGTGGATACATCTATATATTATACAATATGAAGCAAAGTGCGGGTGGGTGGGACTTACATGACTGCACGAAAAAGAGCATTCGAATGGCTTTACTAGTACACAATAACTTTCACGGTCATTCATAGCCCGTGCTATGAATATCAATATTGTCACCTGACTAGGTGACAATAATAACAACCAATAGATGTAAAGAATAAACAAACACTACCACGTGTTTAAGTAACATTAATAAATACATTTATGTTCTTATTCGTTTCACTCAAACGAACATAAAATATTTATGAAATAAACACAAACTCGTGAGTAGGATGTGAAGCGCTCTGAAAGTGCAGTTTTAATTAATTCGAAGATAAAGAAGAAAAGAAAACTCGCTAAATGCCAAGATTTTTTGTGACTTTAAGTTTTTCAGATAAATTTTCTTTCACATAGCCATCTTTTGCCCTATCCGACCGCCACCGCCCATGCTTTTTAAACAGTCTATCACAAACCCCTGCGGCTGCTGCAGAAGTAGCACCGCCCGATCTTAAACTATGTACACCAAATTTTGACTTCTCTAAACCAATCTTTTCTAGTGCGTCCAATATTATCTCCCTTGCTCTTGTATATGAAATCGGACGATTATCCGTTCTAAGTCTATAAGAATTAGACTTTTTACAAAAAGACACCGATCTAAACAAGTATTGAGAAGAATGCATGTCAGCATTTGACAATCTTAAGAACTTTTCTAAGATATTTACAGGACATGTGTCACAGAATGTTCTAGCTATACAAACTTTTTGACCAGTTTTATACACATCTGTCTTGCTTTTAACAATGTTAATTTCCACACAATTACTCTGTAAACATATATCTAAATAACGAATATTTACAATTTCTGAGAATCTCAGTAACCCAGCAAAACCTAAAAAACACATACACAACGTTCTCAAATTATACAAATTTTCATCCTTTCCAAATGTAGAAACCAGGGCCTTCAAATGTTCTGGCGTAATAGGTTCTTTTTTGGTCACAGGTTTTGATGTTTCTCTGATTGCCCCCTCCTTAAATTTTTTGACGAGGATAGAATCACATGGGTCTACATAGCCTGCTAGGCTATGTGCCCAGCTAATAGCATGTGCAGCTGAATGAATTTTCCCCGATGATTTGTATTGCTTTGCCAAATGAATGATATACAATGCAACGTTGGTTTCCGAAGCAGGAAGAGGAGTAATCACAGGATTAAAGCTGTTACACCATTTACAAAAGGTGTTAAAAGCGTACCTGTATTGTTTTGCTGTGTTGTCAGCCTTGGATGTTATACAATATCGAGGTAGTTCTGATGCGAGTTCCTGAAGACGGCGATCTTTACTTTCGTTGTTAATGCCCATCCATCTGCCCACTTTAAATATATCTGAAAAATGTGTTTGTACAAACAGAACATCAATATCTTCTTCATTTCAAATTACAATATTTGTGGTGTATCAGGACCTTCATCATCTGCAATACACCCTCTGATGTATCAGGACCATTATTCAACTGCAATACATCAACAGTTCGTATTCGCCACATATAAGCAAGTACCATAATTTAAAATAAGATGTACCAGGACCCATGTCATCTGCAATACACCTTCATTCATTACAAATTAGTAGCATCCAATCGTACCACAAGTATTCCAGAACCGAAAAATATAGAACCAAATAAGCAGTTTTTGTTCTGACCTTGAATGATTATCTCCCTTGTATCTTTAAACAATAACACGTCTTTCACATAAGTCTTATAGTATAAATTTTCATCAAATAACATTGGCCAGAAAACAGCAGACGGCCAGTTTGGTACTACAAGAACACCGTAGGCCTTACAATTTAGTAAATGTTTTATTGAAGAGACTATTCAATGAATGGGAGGAACTAGCCAATTATTCTCCCCCTCCCAATTTTTTGTAAAACATTCTACAGCCTCCGATTCAGGATTCCAGAATTTTGAGTTGTATCTAAGCAATTTACGATCATTAAAATTTGCAAATCTGTCTACAGTGAATGGTCCGAACATTAAACTAACAAAATCAAAAAATTCTACAGTAACTCCCCAATCATCATGATCTATGATTTTACTAAGAAAATCTGCTTTGTCGTTTTCTGATCTCGGAATCCACTGAACATCAAGTGAAATTTTGCTATCGGCGCACATTTTGAAAATATTATATGCTATAACTTGTAAATGGTGCTTCATGCTACCAGAGTGTACTATTTTCTCACAACTTTGGTTATCAGTAAACCACTTCACTGTCGTTTCTTGTAATTCATTCTTAAAAGATGCCAACGCCAATTCTATGGCCTTCAACTCTCTCCATGTCGAACTCATATTTTTCTCATCATCTTTCCACATCAAATGGAACACCTTAGAATTAACTTCAACTGTATATGCACTTGATGCTGAGTTGCTTGCATCTGAATAAATGATTACATTTTTTCTCTTAACAGAATGTAGAAATCTTGTATTTTTACAAGGAATACATTTTATCCAGAAATTCAATTCTTCAAAAACTTGATCTCTGTGTTTGAATAATAATTTTGAGTCCCATAATTCTTTTACAGCTATTTCCATAGAAGAAAATCGTGTCATTATATTACACATGTTACCCATTACTGGTGTCGTGGAAATGATTTTTCCAACTACTTGTGCCAGTTCTCTCGCTGTTATATCTGGGAAACGACCAATAACTTTCTTCAAACAACAAACAGCGTCTTCTATTCGTCTATCCGGAACTGAAATGGAAAATGAATTTGAATTCCATGTTAAACCTAACCATTCAATAATTTGCATTGGAATAAACTTTGATTTGTCTATATTGACCACCAGTCCAGTTTCTGACAATGTTTTCTGAATGAGATTAGAATCTAAAATACATTGACTCTCAGTTGAAGCAAATGCTAACCCATCATCTAGATACAATACAATCATTATACCACTTTTTCTCAAAAATTCACCAGAGGTCTTAAACATTTAGTAAAAATAAATGGAGCTGATGAAAGACCAAATGGCAGAACTGTAAAGCAGTAATATTTATTATCCCACTGAAACCCTAGAAAATTATGATATTCTTCAGCTATATCTATATGATGGTATCCTGATTTCAGATCAAATTTTATGCAATAAAAACCCTTTTCGAAATAATCTAATGCCGTCTTCCAGTCTTCAAACTTTATTTTTTCATACTTAACGTACTTATTTAACCTACTGAGATCAAGAATCAACCTCTTTTTGTTTTTATTTTCTGCGACACTCAGGGGACTGCACACAAACGGCTGAAAAGGAACTTCTATAATACGTTTATATTTCAGCAAGTCTGAAATTTCTGAAGAAACAAATTCAACATCATGAATGGCAGATTTGTTATTACGAAAACACATTGTAGGTGGATTTGAAACGAAAGGAATTTCATAGCCAGATTCAATAACTTTCAAAATGAATGGATTTGTACCAATTTCTCTCCATTTACCAATATTTCTTTTCAAACTGTGTTTTATCAATGAACTTTGGTTTAAATAATTGTTCTGAAAGCATTTCACCTGGCCAGCAATAGTAGAATTGCCATAATAACCTTTATACTTATCATTGACTTTGTGACTTGTTTTTGGGACAGTTGGTTTTCCAGTGTCCTGTGGAAAAACAGTTGAAGCACACGTCACTGGGCTGTGGTTGACGCCGTGCAGATTTGCCACGAAAAGGCTGTTGCTGGTATGTGAATGGCTGAAACGAAGTAGCAGAAGGCACAGAAGAACTAAGCTGGGCTGCCGAGCCTGCCGCCGCCGCTGGGGGAGTCTTGTAGGTGCCATATGGGTGAAAACGCCTGTTCTGCCCTTGTTTTTGTTGTCGGAGGGCGCGGTTTTCCTATGATAGTAACTGAGTCGCTATCTTTAGTGTCAAAAGCTCTTGTTTCTAGTTTATCTAGACCCTCGAGAATCTCGGCATTAAATTCGTACTGTGCACGATTCCCTTCAGATTTAATTTTCAAAATAGAATTTTCTTTTAATTTTTTAGTGATAGACTCCGACTGTTCTGCTTTGAGCTGACCTGATAAATTTTGAAATTGGGTCTGTAAAACGCCCGTGACAAGCTTCACCACATCAGCAATATCCAGTGGAGGATTTCCAGCAGCTTCTTTTTGAGTTTGGTTGGTTTCGCTTTGGTTTCGCTTTTTTCTAATAAAGAAATTTCGTCGCCAGAGTCGTCCATGACAAAACGTGTCTTGACTGCACGAAAAAGAGCCTTCGAATGGCTTTACTAGTACACAATAACTTTCACGGTCATTCATAGCCCGTGCTATGAATATCAATATTGTCACCTGACTAGGTGACAATAATAACAACCAATAGATGTAAAGAATAAACAAACACTACCACGTGTTTAAGT
The DNA here is from genome assembly GCA_033439105.1 of Magallana nippona. Classification (NCBI taxonomy): domain Eukaryota; kingdom Metazoa; phylum Mollusca; class Bivalvia; order Ostreida; family Ostreidae; genus Magallana; species Magallana nippona. The sequence continues at coordinate 45,258,764 of CM065921.1, forward strand.
AACATTAATAAATACATTTATGTGTGGCGTCTTCCGCAGTAACACATAACGCGGGTTGTGTATTTTTTCTGCAATGTCGCTACCATCATATCACTAATGAATCACCGAAAGAAGCATGTTTGTGTTTCATGATACGAGACTGTTTTAAGATACCAATGTGTAGAGGATCCAGCCGTTTGACTGGGCGCAGTTTCAAAATATATGTGTTCCATATTAATTTAAGTCTTTCGATTGTAGCACGACTTCATCAGGAACATTCCGGTATAGTTTACCGTTATCTGCTTTAATATTCCTGTAATGTGATTCATTTCGAAATCGATAGTTGTGTTTTAACACACTTTGAGTTACATAAAGTAAATTAACAATTATATTAAACAATTTTGAGAATGGTTTGCGTTGGAATTGCTAAATGCAATGAAAAAAATTGATAAAACCGTCAAAAGCAAACATATACATACACTAAAATGTAACATATTTACCTAACAATTCATTTATTTCATTGCAGTTGTCCGTAGGATTTACAATATATATATATATATATATATATATATATATATATATATATATATATATATATATATATATATATATACTGATGTTTGTGTGTTTCTGTGATGTTTGATAGGGGAGTAGTCGTCGCTATATTTGTTCTGATGCTGCAGCTGTGTTAGTTCCTACAGCATGGGCAAATAATCGCCACATATCAATATTTTAGTTCAATTCTTTTGTTTTTATTTTGATCTTCAAATTTAAACAACATGGGTGAAGAAACCTTAAGATGGAAAATATTTCAGATCTACCTATTCAAAAAAAAAAATAAAAGAAGCGCGGAAAATTTAAAGATTGACATCGTTTATCGTTGGATATTCTTTATCTGCACATTTCATTAACCTTTTGAACCTTTCAATTCGTAAACTACAAAGGGATATTACCCATTCATTATTTTTTTGTTCAGTTTAAACAGAATAGAGTGCATGGTGAATTCCTCAATGCACAGATAACCACATGCGCGGATCTAAGATTTTGGGTGGGGCTAGTTTTTTAAATGTCTTCTCCATATAGCTTCAGACTATTTTTAGTGTCTAGATAACAGGCGTAAGACTCTCTCGAAAAGGAAATAAGAAACCTTTAGAAATGTTTAAGTCCTTAAACCACCGCTGTTTATTAAATATGTAATTTAATATTGCCATATGTTATGAAGTCAGTGTGTCTCTGCCTCGATCAATATAACATGATCTTGCTTAAAAGTGCATCTCTACCATAAAGTCAGGATAATCTATATCATTATAAGATACACAATTCTTTAAAATGTTCTTTAAAGATACACTGATCCTAATATATGTCTAGATTTTCATAACTAATTAAACAAAATTAATTCTCAATAAAAAAGTGCATTTGATCTCAAATGAATACAAATAAATGATACATAATATATTTTTATTTTAAAAAAAAATTCACAACTCATAATTGTAAATTTCTTTAAGCAGCTTTAATTTTCTTTTTACTAATGTCTTAACACATTGAAAATACACCAATGCATGATGATGAGCACTTTCCTTTAGTTCCATCATTTTTATGCATTATCAGATTTAATTTGAATAAAATAGTCTGTAGAACACAGGGAATATGTGGGTAGGGGTGACAGGGTAACCTGACAATTACTGTATGAACATATGCATAGCAAACACATGAATGAGAGAGAGAGAGAGAGAGAGAGAGAGAGAGAGAGAGAGAGAGAGAGAGAGAGGAGGTTTGCTTTACTCATAGTGTGATAGTAAATATTTATTTTATTTTGATATACTGTATTCTCGAGTAATCTTTTAGTATATAGTAATTCCATGACTTCTATATTTGTTTTATTTCAATGAGATGTCCATAATGTCAAATATAACTGAGGTATCTGAGCTCAGTAACAATTAAACCCACATATACATGTATTTGTCTTATCTCAAAACTGTTTGTATACAATGTACACGTGTTTTGCATGATGATTTGTTGCTGCAGATCGCTAAATAAATGCAGTTTGATCACGCAAGCCGCACAGACGGACTTGGACAAAAGTTAACAATGAGCAAAGTTCAAACCATGGCTCACAAATAAGTCGTGCACGATCACCTGCCACATTACGATCGATCGAGGCATTTGGGCTTTTCCAAAGTCGTTTTTATGACAGTCTCGCGTGCTCTCTGATTTAAATTCACACATAAACAATCACACTAACAGCTGACTATCAGAATATCACAATATTATCCACATTAGAACGGTCGGACTTCAGCACTGTTGTTTATAGGTTCTTCTCCGTAATCTTAAACAAATTACGTCTTCACTCTTTTTTTGGTTGCATCATTCGATCATAAAATCAGTGAGTTGACAGTTTTTCATGCATGGTTTTCTATAGGTCTGTGTAATGCCTTAGTCACATTATTCGGCCGGTCGCCGTTGACCGGTGGTAATCGGTGATGTGAGCGATGCCCCAACATCAGTCCTAATCGGCCAAGAATTTATCTGTAGTTCTTATCGAAATTCTTAAGAAGATTTGCAAACAGTAAAATGTCATCTGCATGTGAAATATTTAAATATTTTTAGTACCCTGCTATTTAAATGAAGCATTGTAGACAAGAGAAGAAGATCATTTGAAGTATATTACGAATGTTTTGTGTTTTCTGTATTTCACAAATAAAGAAAGTACTACATGCTACAATCACACGGTGAAAAGATACAGTTTATCTGATACCTCATCGTCATAATAATAATAATGATAATAATAATAATTACCTCATTATTGCTACTTTTAAATTAAATTTTATCACTAAGGTGTAGGTAAGAGTAATTGATTTCCTTCTTTGCCTGGTGTTTGTACCCAGGGGTCACCTGAAATTTTAATTCGACAAGCACAGAATTTTTTAATAATTCCATGTCACATGCAATTGAAAGGTTATAGGCTAAATGTAGCTATAGGCAAAATTGTCTTCATAACCAGCTCCACTAACTGCGACGCTTGTTGTGTAACTGTATATATAAATTATTGCATTAGGCTACACATGTACTGATGCAACAAACAAACCGTCACTTCCCGGGACTACTGCCACCTGTGGGTAAGTAGACATTTCGATAAACCTTTATTCTAGTTCTGATTAACTGGTTTATCTATATTATGAATTATAATTTTTATATTCCTTCTGATTAACGTTGATCCACATCCTGAATTACTTTTATCTATCACTTGATTAACATCTATCCATCATTTGATAAGTTTTATCCACTACTGATAAGTTTTACCCCCTTTCTTAAGAACAAACTCAAGACAACGGTATCTAAATAGTCAACTGAGCTATTTGAATTGAGCTTAGTTATGTGCACGTCTCTACGAAAGGCCAGAAGGCTCATTCGAGATTCGAGATTCAAAATACGAGATTCAAGATTCGAAATCTGAGATTCAATATGTAAATTAACCAACCAAATCAAGGATCTGAAAACGTGAATCCTAGCGACATCAAACTGTTCTAAAATAAATTTATATACAAATAAATGCTACTTTCTCCCTGACTTATAATTATTTGTATTTATTTGTACACAGAATATATAACAAGAGTAGTAATAGACTAGTTTTTTGCGGATCTTAGTGATTTCGTTCGCCCTGTGTGCATTCCCACCTGATGTGTTTGAACACGAGGATATTCCACCATCAATAGTTTAAATCCGAGGTTTATTCACCCCTGTTGTGTGAAAATGCGATTATATTAGTAAAAACAAAAAAATAGAGATTCATAAGGGATATCCAAATTTTATTTTCCGGGGGAGGGGGGGGGAGTCCTAGGCACCCTAAGATTGTTGCACAAGCAATACGTTTCCCGGCACAGCCCCCCCCCTTCCCCCCTTTTGACACATTATTCGTTTCGTTTGCTAAACAGGTGTGGAATAAATTTGGTTCAATTTTTTTTAGAGGACAAACCCGATTAGTAATTAAAAACGAGTTAAGAATTAATTTGTCATCATGTTTAGGTCCATTAGGATTTATTTTGGGTCCATTTGGGTAAAAAGATGCACCAGCGCAGCTCTAATGAAATGATTGAATATGAACTATTTTCAAAAATTAATAAATTTAAAACCAGTGGATAAAAAGTAACGCAAGTCGAACTCGATGAGTGTTGATTGCTGTGCTGAATTAATGGTACAGTAGGATCTGCAAGAAAACGTCCCGTCATCATGCGGGATACCTGTTCATGTCTCGTAAGTGCATCGGAAATTAGATCAGATAGCATGACACTAGTCATTTTTAATATATAATATCAAAAATGATAATTTTGCTGAGCGTGAAAGGACAATATGATCGCGCATCAATCATAAGCAGAAGCACTCCCACACAATTTCATGCACAAAAATAACATTCCACGCATAACGCGAGGGGTAGAGATGCAATATTAAAAAAAAACAGACATCGAATGTACGGATACAAAATAGCAGATTTGCACAGGCAGGAACCGGTAGTCGTTTACCTCAGAACTAAGAATAGTGTACATTTATGTCGATACCAGGTCTTACGTCATAACCATCTAACGACGCGAGGGAAACGTGTCGATTTTCATGGGAAATCGGCGGTATATCAGGAAGTGATGTCATGATGTTACGTCACCTCGTCTACTCCAGCGGTAAATGTATGATGAAGGGTCATGTCTTCTGCTAATTATTCAGAGCATGTATTTGTTCGGATGCACTGTTGGTTTTGGGGGGTTATCATTTGTTTGAAAGAATAAGCAGTTTATTGTATGGTTGAATTACATTGTAGCAATTAGCTTAACAATTTACCTAGTTTTTAACATTAAATTCTTTATTAATTATTGAATTTATTAATTATTAATTACATGCACATTAACATAATATTAATTAAAACCATATGGTCAGTTAGATAAGGAGGAGATTCATTTTTGATAGGAAAATTAATACATTTTAGATCATACATGTATATAAAGTGGTTGATTTTATTATCAGAACGGCTTTAGTTTGGTTTTTCCTAAAGCGTCGCGTTCAAGTCTGTCAGCTACATCGTGCATAAACAATACCCGCTCTTAAACCACAAACTCTCTTATTGGTGGATTCAGCTTACCGCTGATTGGCTGCTGATACAGACTAATTATATATGCAGGGAAAAACAACACTGAAGTTATCAGAGAATGAAAAAATAATCGGGTTACTTTTTACTGTCGGAATTATGGTATTTTTTGAAAGTGTATACTTGTACAAACATACATACGGTACATATAGCTGTAGCTCTACGAAGAAATTTGGGTTAGACTATATATCGCTACAGTGCAGGTATACGCTACTTACGAAAAACTTGCAATTTACGGGGCACGGAATATACGCTAGTTTTTAACAGATAAACATATCGTACCACATTCTGTGAAAATAATCCAATAAAAAATTCTTCATTCAATTTACTACTGTTCATATATGTAAATGTCGCTTAACTTGCCCTAAACTTTCTCCTGTAGTCTGTCCCAAGATTTCTTTGCAGCACAAGATATCTTCATAGACACATTATCATTTTTCACTCGGAAAAACTTACAGAAACGAAAACAGGTTTCTTACGGAGATTAATAATGGAGAATGTTTACATCCAATCGCAACTCCTCGGGCCTTTCCGGCAAGCTCGGAAAACACCTCGAATGTATTGCATATGCGTCCATGACACCCCCCCCCCCTTTCATAAAACTTGATATAAATTCAACACATTCTACAATCTGTTGAGGTGTAAGTTAGATTTCATTAAAGTCAATGATATACCCTAAAATATACCACAGAAGCAACATACAAGGCTGTCCAGCCGATACTTATCTTAATGGAAAGCGACTACATTTTGTATAAAAGTCTAACATCCGGTGATGTTAATGCATTCGAGGTGTTTTTCCGAGCTTGTCGGAAAGCCCGAGAATTTGCGATTGTGTCTTTTCTCCATTCGGAAGTCACTCGGAATACCTCGCGCAATTCTTCAACGTTATCATCCAGGTTTGCTGCAATACAAAATTTTTTAGCTTTGTTTTGAAACCTGATAAGCTTAGGGGCGTTTCAACGGAGAAATCTTGGAAAAGTTTTATACTTTTGAATAAACATCGTTTGAACCCTGGGGTATTTATAAATATCGATTAATTAAGAATTAAGAACTCAGAATGTTGTAGGGTAAAAGTAGAATAAACGAATCGGAAACTTGCCTAGCAATGACGACTCATGTACAGACCCCCTTGTACTTTCTACTTCCGCCTCAAGTTCTTTCATTTCGTTCAATTCGTTTCTTGACTGTTGATTGCTGATCGAGAGGTGTAGAAAGTTTTAACACCGGCAGTGTGTATTGTTTATGCATGACGTAGCTGACTGAATTGATCGTGACGCTATCGGAAAAACCAAACCAAAGCTGAACTGATAATTAACGCAAGCAGAGAGAGAGAGAGAGAGAGAGAGAGAGAGAGAGAGGGGGGGGGGGTTGCAATTGTAACTAAATACATATAGACTGTGACAATATATCATCAAATGTAAATCACGCGAGTTATAGATCGGGACGTGTTTCATTGATTTCTACAACAAAGGGATACAATTTCCGAAATAACAAAAGAAAAACAAAACTATTATAAGAACACTACAAGAACCTCGTTCTCCACCATAACTGGACATTATCACAATGGATGTATTCATTATCCAACAAAAATGGGCAAGGTTGACTCACGGCGGTAATTGTGGGTGACCTTTGATTACCTTTGATTTAAGAAGGTGAAATGAAGCAAACAATTTACTCAGCATGCAGTAGGACGTTTTCTTGTTACAGTCATAGTGAGAGGGGGGGGGGGGGTGAATTGGGGGTTGATAGAAGGTTAAGGTTAACATTTTATGATTTATTGATATATGTAAGTTGTCGTGCCCATGTTTAGACTGTGTTGATCTCCTTTAAAAGGAGAGCTCTATATATATATATAAGAATATAGGAAATTGCCCAAATTTAAAATGTAAAATATAAGGACTTTTTTTTTTTTACTAAATAATAGTTTATAGCTAAATACTTCATATCGAAAAAGAAGATGGGTCAATAAGGCGTGTAAAATGCCAATATGAGAAAAGATAAGACACTGTAAAATTAGAATATCTACAAATCTGATAATTTCTTTTAAAATTATTAAAAACAATATAATTATATTTAACATAAAATCGATTTGTAACCCTTAAATATGTGAAATACTTGAAATATGTTGAACTAGCGTATGCGTGTCAAAACCTTCAAATAGCGTCATTTTTAGAACTTCAATGCGTTTTCTTTTATAGAGAGGGTCTGAGCTCCATATTTTTGTCATAGTCTAAATAAGGTTTAATGGAAATCAAACCGATTTCAATCAACAAAAACGTGGAGAGATGACCCGCTATACTTTAAAAATGTCATTTTGTATATCAACAATTGAACGTTTTAGAAAAATAATACGTCCGTAAACTCGTTGCCAAAGTCGCATATAGCGTTTAAACACCGCACTTTGTAGTGACATAAATGGCTCAGTGGTTAGAGCACCAGACATAAGGTAACCTTATAGAGCTAGGGTTTTAGATTGTGGGTTCGATACCACCAACACTTTAGGGGTTTTTTTTCTTATCATTTGTTAAAATATTCAAAACTGAAAATAATGTTAGAAATTGTCCTTTTGTAAACTTGTATTATAACATTATCAAATATATTTAAGTGGAAAAAAAGAAATTTGAAATTGTATTTTACGACTAACCCAAGTAGGCATTTGCGCTATCTTATTCCCCCATCTTCTTTAAGGAAGATGAGATGGCTAATTTGTTGACCCCCAGCCTCCGTAAGTATGGTTCCTGAAGATGGAGACACGGGTAGCGTTTTATTATTTTTCATCTTTTTAATTGTACCAAGTATAAGTGAATCCAGGAAACGCTTGAATGCACTACATGTGGACATTTCTTCATAGTGATGTATTAACACGTTGATTTTGTTTTTAAAATGACAAAGACGTGCGTTCAATCATAGATATAGACAAAATTTCCCGAAGGGAGCTAGGGGGTAGGGTTCCACTGATAATTTTATTTGCCAGGGTGATAAGGGTCCAACGGCTATTTGCAATACTTTTACTACTATTAATTTTCCACAGGAGCACTGCCTCCGAACCCCCCCCCCCCCCTCCCCCCTCTAGATCTTGATTACCGAAAAAACCGTACACATCCTACATGTACAAAAGTGTACTACGTTACATGTACCAATACATGTAAGTTAGTCAAAATCGTAGTTACATTGTATGTATCGGGCACTTTATACAGATTTATTAATAGCAAGTATTAAATTAAACATCAATGAACGTAAATAAGATTGATAATTGATTAAATCGTAATTTTAGGGTAACTATTGTAGAGTTTTGAATCTTAATTTTAAAGTATATATCATAAAATATGTTATAAACTGAATGTGTCGGTCATGGTCGGTGAATAGAACAGGTAGCTATTTTGACCAAGAAATAAATTGTCTTAGGGTTGAAATTGCCTTATTTAATGTTCTAGCAAAAATATTCATGAAATGTGACTTTAAAAAATGCAATTGATTTTTAGTTCTGTGTTATTTGATTTTGATGTATGGTTGATATTGCTCTTCAATGTTTTTGGAGCTGGCTAACATATTTCATTGTTCAATCAAAGAGAGTGGAGGTTTAATCAAAGAGAGTGGAGGTTTAATCAAAGAGAGTGGAAGTTTAATCAAAGAGAGTGGAGGTTTAATCAAAGAGAGTGGAGGTTTAATCAAAGAGAGTGGAGGTTCAATCAAAGAGAGTGGAGGTTCAATCAAAGAGAGTGGAGGTTTAATCAAAGAGAGTGGAGGTTCAATCATAGAGAGTGGAGGTTTAATCAAAGAGAGTGGAGGTTTAATCAAAGAGAGTGGAGGTTTAATCAAAGAGAGTGGAGGTTCAATCAAAGAGAGTAGAGGTTCAATTAAAGAGAGTGGAGGTTCAATCAAAGAGAGTGGAGGTTCAATCAAAGAGAGTAGAGGTTCAATTAAAGAGAGTGGAGGTTCAATCAAAGAGAGTGGAGGTTCAATCAAAGAGAGTGGAGGTTCAATCAAAGAGAGTGGAGGTTCAATCAAAGAGAGTGGAGGTTCAATCAAAGAGAGTGGAGGTTCACTCAAAGCGAGTGGAGGTTCAATCAAAGAGAGTGGAGGTTCAATCAAAGAGAGTGGAGGTTCAATCAAAGAGAGTGAAGGTTCACTCAAAGCGATTGGAGGTTCAATCAAAGAGAGTGGAGGTTCAATCAAAGAGAGTGAAGGTTCACTCAAAGCGAGTGGAGGTTCAATCAAAGAGAGTAGAGGTTCAATTAAAGAGAGTGGAGGTTCAATCAAAGAGAGTGGAGGTTCAATCAAAGAGAGTGGAGGTTCAATCAAAGAGAGTAGAGGTTCAATTAAAGAGAGTGGAGGTTCAATCAAAGAGAGTAGAGGTTCAATTAAAGAGAGTGGAGGTTCAATCCAAGAGAGTGAAGGTTCACTCAAAGCGAGTGGAGGTTCAATCAAAGAGAGTGAAGGTTCACTCAAAGAGAGTGGAGGTTCAATCAAAGAGAGAGAAGGTTCAATCAAAGAGAGTGAAGGTTCACTCAAAGCGAGTGGAGGTTCAATCAAAGAGAGTGGAGGTTCAATCAAAGAGAGTGAAGGTTCACTCAAAGCGAGTGGAGGTTCAATCAAAGAGAGTGGAGGTTCAATCAAAGAGAGTGAAGGTTCGCTCAAAGCGAGTGGAGGTTCAATCAAAGAGAGTGGAGGTTCAATTCTAAAAAAGCTAATGCTTTGACTTATGACATACTCTACCTCTTATTAAAAGTTTATAGCATAGAGTATACCGTACACTGTACATGTAGGTACAAAGAGTATACCGTACACTGTACATGTATGTACATAGAGTATGCCGTTCACTGTACTGTATGTACATAGAGTATACCGTTCACTGTACCTGTAGGTACATAGAGTATACCGTACACTGCACATATAGGTACATAGAGTATACCGTACAATGTACATTTAGGTACATAGAGTATACCGTTCATTGTACATGTAGGTACATAGAGTATACCGTACACTTTACAGTTAGGTACATAGAGTATACCGTTCACTGTACATTTATGTACATAGAGTATACCGTACACTGTACCTGTATGTACATAGAGTATACCGTATATGTAGGTACATGTACAAATAGGTACATAGAGTATACCGTACACTTTACATGTAGGTACATAATGTATACCGTACACTGTACATGTAGGTACATAGAGTATACCGTACACTGTACATGTAGGTAAAAGAGTATACCGTACACTCTACCTGTATGTTCATAGTATATACCGTACACTGTACCTGTATGTACATAGAGTATACCGTACACTGTACATGTAGGTACATAGAGTATACCGTACACTGTACATGTATGTACATAGAGTATACCGTACGCTGCACATGTATGTACATAGAGTATACCGTTCACTGTACATGTAGGTACATAGAGTATACCGTACACTGCACATGTATGTACATAGAGTATACCGTTCACTGTACATGTAGGTACATAGAGTATATCGTACACTGTACATGTAGGTGCATAGAGTATACTGTTCACTGTATATGTAGGTACATAGAGTATACCGTGCACTGTACATGTTGGTACATAGAGAATACCGTTCACTTTATAGTATGTTCATAGAGCGCATTCCCTTAGAATGTGCTTTTTTCTCAATGCCTTCATCTATTTGGACATGCCCAGAATCCCTACAGGGGTTTGTCTATTATTCCACTAAACAAAAAATAATGTTTCTTGTCATTTTCCCTTTCAGCGTGATCCTGATTGTATTACTCATTACGCAATCAACGTTAGCCGCGTGCACGTGTTAGCCGTATGTGGCATGCGTATATTCATACGTCGGTACATCTGTAGGTTCTCTGAATCACAATGTGACAGTCGCTTAAATGCCCTTTCACAATAAAGTTCAATCATAAAGTGTCGTAAAGTGCTTGTGGGCTATTTGTGAAAGGGGCTTAAAGGCTCTTTCACAATTGGCGCAAGACTTTTTACAACACTTTGAGATCGGGATGTTTTAGTTTCGCAAGAGTCTTTGATAAAGGCTGTCTTTGTAATTGCTTTATTCTTTATAAGAAAAGAATTTAAAGCCTTAAAATAAATTATGTTTTTCTAATTATTTTCCAGACTGCCTTTACGATGATTTTTAAAGTGTCCATGTTTTTGCTGGCTTGTTTAACTGTATTCCAATTACTTGGTTTCATAAAGAAATATCGCAATTCTGAATGTAGAGAGTTTGCATTGAAATATCTTCTGGTTTAAAACCGTAGCATAAGACGGGGACATCAAAGGTTAAAGTAATGACGTCACATGTAACCCCGTAATCATGCGCTGAAAACTTCAGTATGGGCATACCGAGAATGTGGCCAAGGTAATGATAATTATCTTTACTTTTCAGGACTTCCAATAGTTGGGGCAGGTTTTGGGGGTTCCCCATGTAACATTCCCTCCCTGGGGAACCCCGGGGCCACCACTGTGTGTACTGCCGACACCAACGGCTTCTGTCTTATAGACCACATCACCGTAACGGGTCCCGTCCCTATTACCTCACTCACCTACGATGGCGTCTGTATCTGTTACTACGGGTTCAGTGGACCGAGCTGTGCTACAGTTGGTATGGGTTTTTCTATCATTTAATGTTTTGTGTTATTTTATGCAAAAAAATCAATGTTTAAGAGAGGGGGACTTGATACAAAATGAGAAAATGGGATAATCAATTAAGAAATTTGAATTATTTAAAGGGCGAGGGAGAGGAGAGGGAGAGGAGAGAGAGTGTGGCTACGCACTTTGAAAAAATTGAGCACATCGACCAAATCGAAGCTCTTTGAAAAAAAAATGTGAAAAGTGCGTTAAATTTGGGACCAAATCAACGCTCTTTGAAAACGTTTTTTCAAAGTGCGTTATGAAGGTACATCAATATTTTTTTTATTATCGAGTCACTTAAAGCACTGACAAAAATATGTATACATCACACTTTCTGGAATTGAATTTCTAAATTCTTGATAGTATGATGATTTGTTAACACTAGTGAATATAATTTACCGTCTTTGAGAACGGGGATGGGGGTGTAGGTTAACGAAAGATACAGATCAATTACCAGTATATCATTTAATTGATTACAGGAAAAATGTCTCTACCTCTCATATTTCCTTCCAAAATATATTATATTCAGCAACTTGGAGAAAACGTATAAGAACGGAAAAAGAAACATGCTTTGACGTAAATTAATTACATTGATATTGAAAAAAATGGGCTGACCAAACAATAATTTCTCCAGTGGTATGTTAAAGAATCTGTAAGTGTTTCAACATAAACTCTCTTTTCAAATTCTAATCAAATAACACTTGATTATATAAAAAAGTTACGTTGGCAAATTATTATAAACTTAAACATAAGCATTATAGTGTGGGTTTCTTTTTCTCGCACTGATGTTCTAAAAGATCGTACTGTTTTTGATAAAAATAACTAACGTATGCTTATTTCACATCATGTTTGTTTATAAGCACATGCAATTGAAACCAGTTGAAATATATTATACATTGATCTCCATTATAAATATATATTTACATTTTCCAGTGTCTTTGCCTGTGATAACACTATGTTACGATTTTGTACTTTACAGTCCAATAAATTCAAATGACGTAGTGGGGTTTGCTTATTTCTATTCAAATATCTAATCGTACAATTGCTGAAAATTATATAAATATAAGTAATAAGGAATGACTCTTTGAATATTATGAGTTGATATATAGCCCCTCCGGCTTTATTGGATTTGATCAAGCCCCGACCAAAAGTATCACCTCATAATACTCAAAGAATGATTCCATATTCCTTAAATATAAATCGTTTCTGGCAAAGCCCAATGTATCAGATATGAAGTAAGTGTTCTGCATACACAAAATAGGAAAAGGCAGTTGCTAAGCGATACAGGTTATGTCATATCTGGATAAGAGGAAATTTCCCGTCTTGTTCTTTATGTGTAAATTGTCAAACTACGTAAGCTTATGAGAAAAGAAAAAAAATAATCGAGAAACTGTTTATCAAGTTATCTGAGAAAGAATTTTTTAAAAATATATTTTAAATATATTCCATTGAGCTAAACAAGGTTAACACAATCATTTATTGTATATCAAAGTATCAATCATTTCAACCAAACCTGCACAGTTTTTATTTTTCTCAAAAATGCGTCAATATCGACGATATCAACGCACTTTGGAAAAAATATTTTTTTCAGAGTGCTTTGACTTATAATTCGTCCTAAAATTAACGTAGTTTGAAATTTTTTTTCAAAGTGCACAATCGTACAAAGTGTGTTGTAACAAGAAAGACAGAAGAGACAGAAATAATGACAGACAGACAAGGGCAGACATACAGACAGATACGAACAGACAGAGACGGACAGACAGATTGACGGACAGACAAGCGGACAGTCATGAGACAGAATCACAGAAAGATAGAAAGAGAAAGAGAGAGAGAAAGAGAAACATAGAAAAAGAAAGCAAGATAGAGTCAATGAGAAAAAAGTTTAGAAGCTGACACATATATAATTATTTGTATTTTTCAGCCTCTAGTCCATCATTTCCTAACACGCCCACTGTGGTCGCTGCTGTAACGTTAGCTGGCGCAGGCGCATACTTTTTGGGTCAGTTGGGAACGGGAGTAAACCCTCTTGGAAGTTTTGGCCCCTCGCAGAGGACATTTATTAAATGAATAACCATTTTAATTCCTACCGAAATAAAAGATACCAGTAGTAAATTGCCTGGAGGATTTGATGGTTTTAATTTTATCCACAGAATTTGTGTGAAAATAGGGTTAATAATTAGGTTAATCAGCGCATTTTTTCGTGCGTCGTAAATTGCAACTTTTTAATACTTTCGACACTGTAGCCCCTAGGTCGTCCATCCGAATGTTTTCAGACCGGGAGCTACAGACATGCAGCTATTAAAAGTCAAGAACCCAGCAATGTTAAGGTGTCCTGGAGCTAAAATACGGTTGAAAAACGGTATTATTTGAATCAACGGAAAACTATTTTGATCGGGAGTATTTCTTGAAATCTTTATTACATTTATTGACAACGATGTTAAACATTATATTTGATGCATTTTTGTGACGTCGTATGAACTTCGTTGTCACGTGACGTGTGTATCCTAACATTACAACTTATCTAATTAAATCGCATCGGCGCAGGTGATTTATGCCAATAAATAATAAATATTTTTAAGAAAAATCCTTTGTTATGTCATATACTTTGTAGTTCGTGCTTTGGCTTAAAACAGATATTTCGTTTATTAAAGATATTGTTAAAACATTTAGCCATAATCATCAAAATAAAGCACATCTTTACTAACTGAAAGCAATTAACATAAATTGGGGTAAATCCGTTGGTTTCCCAAGCATGATTCACATTGGTACTTATATTCTCTACCAATTTTACGTAAAATATTCTTAAATTGTATTGATCTTTCACCTGCGCCAAGCTGGGTTTTTTTTTTTTTTTTTACATGCATTAAAATGTCTTCATTCAGTTGTTTACACATAGCAGGGAGAGTCTCCAAATCGCTAATGAACAAATAGACTTTTACTTCAAGCGGAGCTTTAAATCTGTCTATTATTTGATACTGATTATTGATATGAATGAATTCAATAGTCTAGCATTAACGGCAGCATCTATACTACTATATTAAAATAATAGACTCGAATTTTTGGCCTTTAATACCGATAAATCGGAAGAGCCCTTTCTTTTGTTTTATATATTTTAAACATCAATCGAACTTGAAGATTACCAATTTGTTTTTATTTTTTCTCAATTAAGCTTCGCTAATTAATAATCAACGAAAATTCCTCCAAAAATTCCGAAAATCATCTGGATTTTTTGGATTTTACATTCTTGCTCGTGCGCATTACATACACGCTAAATCACAGCCTCTTCACGGTGTTCAAATCAGAGAAGACAAAAGTAATGATATATATTTGTTATTTTATAATTTCGCTCATAAGAAATCATAAATATATATGAACAGAAAATACAGCAAACTTCCAATGATAATTTACACGTATTTGTATTATCGTTTCTAAGTGCATCTATGCAAATGTGATATTGTTGAAACATAAACTAAAGGCAAAGAAATATTTGATTCCATGAAAAAAATTCACATTATAATTCTTAGGAGAGTGTAGGTAGAATGTGTGATACTTTTGTATAAGATTTAACTGTTCTCAATAAAAGCAACTCAACCCACATGGTTCCAAGGCACGGACTTCTTGTTTATTAACTTACTTCCGGTAACACATACATAATTATATAAACCAAACATGAACAAATACAATATTTCGTTACGATACTACAGAATGTTCTATCGTTAAAATGATAAATGTCCTACGGACCCGGTTTAACGATAGGATGCGTTCCGTGTATTGTCTCTGTAGCAAAGAAAATACCGGAGTTAACTCTAACTTAATGCATTTACTATGAAAAATCCCGAGTATTCCGAATGTCAACATGGTATGTAAATTTGAAGCGAGTAAAAACGTTGATGAAAAAGTGTTGAATTCTTCCATTATATGGATTAAATTTTTAGAACGATTTTAGGAGCGATTCTGCAATTTTCTGCTAAATTACCAGATTACGGGCATATGGGAGACATTCTAACTGTGGTGAGGGCCTGTTCCGAAACACAGTTAGATTACTCTAACTAAGGAGAGTGTAGTGAAATTAATAGCATTATTGTAGGCTTATAGCTTTGTTCACTTTTTCAAATTAAAAAAAAAAACAAAATAAGAACAAAAATATCAGAATTATATTCACATTCATTGTTTATTTCAAAAGTACTTTACAATAAGAATGTGTCGATGTATCTATTTCGTAAATGTCCGATATACAACGTCAACCCGTTCACGCACGGGTCAAAGTCTAGTCTTTGTAAAGGAAACAATCACTTTTATTACTGTTTCAATAATTTATAATTAACTTTTAACGTTACGATCACTCCCTGAGAACTATCGAATGGAATGCAGATCGTGACGTCAAAGTTGATTATGACGTCATATTGTTTGAAGTACAGACAAGTGACTTTCTACATATCGCTATGGGAAGCCTTAATAACATACCCGCGAACAAATTAAGGAAGTTGTTTACGTAATAGTTAGAGCATATAAAATTTACGCGATGAAGAAGGGGACGGAGGGAGCGAAGCTTATCAAAAGTTCTGCGCCAATAAGATATTATCTTTCTTTTGTTTACGGCTATCTAAACTGTCAATCTAAATGTAACGTCGCTGTGAACTTAGAGAAATTCTTAACTATTAAAAACGTCACTTAGTAGAATATTTAGTGACTGCTGATTGGATGAAAAAGTTGGTTATGTTCTAATCAGGGTTTGAGTTCTCAAATTCGGATTGTTAAAAAGTTCAATGCCATGAGAAAAATTTGGTCTGAAAACAAAACGTATTTATGAAATAAATTATTATTGACATAACATTCGATATTTTCACTATATTATGGAATTAGGCACAAACAAAAATGGACTTCGAGCAAAACAGAGGAAATTCGTACTAAATTATTCAGATTTGGTTTTTCGCAGAAATATTCTTGGCAGTGTTATAATATTCAAGGTTTAGATTTTATTTATTAGTCAACATAATTTTGCATATTTTCTGTTGATTTTATCTCATTTATTACTTAAGATAATCGTATGACACGCAAAACAAAAATATTGAAAAATGCAAAAAAAACGATAAAAGACACCGTATTTCAAAATTTTGATCATTTACCTCATATAAATTTTATGTCCGCAGAATAAGGTCAACATAATTAGTTTGATTCTATAAATATTTCAGTATTATCATCATTCATCTTTTTTTTTGAATTGAATCAAAAATGGGTAGGAATTTGAAAACTGATAGAGGAAGTTCGGACTAGAATATTTCTAAAAATTGTCAAACGTAATCCTTAACTCCAATGTTTGTCCTACAGTTAACTTATTTTGTATCACATCTAAAATTGTAGATCATTGACCATTACTTTTAAATGAATTTTCTGAATATATAAGATTTTTCTGACGTCTGTTATCAAAGTTCGCACATTTAAGAGAAATGTACATGAACAATTTGATTGTTGCTTAATAATTTCTAACAGCCTCTTAATGTGGTTCGTAACCTTTTTTTTTTTATCTATCATGAGATTTTGTCAGTTTAACACTCTCTGTGAAAGGTTTTTGGAAGCTATCCATTTTTCCCAGCATGCATCTGTTCTCTGACGTAGATAAGCCCCATTCTGCTATTGACAGGGTCAATGTTGATTGAACTAATTAAGGAAAAGTATGCCTGGGTGTCAAAACTTTTTTTTCTGTTATGAGCGGAGGACAAGGATTCAATAAATTTCTATTATTATGGAGCCTTAGGAAACTATATATGATTTGTGCAAAAAATAAAATGGATAGAGAATTTGTGAAATATGAGATCATTACATTCCAGATGTTTGTACGGAGATCTGGCAGTCAGTGTTTAGTGTTTACATAACTAAAATGCTGTTTGTAGATTTCAAATTAAAAACAAAAAGATAAATGTTCTTTGTAGGGTTTTTAACCGTTACTTTTTATTCATATGCTTTAAAAATCTTTCCCTTTGTTTTGTTCTTACTTCGTACTTTTTTTTCATTGTTTATAAAATTAGATTAAATCAGGTCTACTTTCAAACAAAATCTGCAATATTCAAAGTAGTTATATTCCAGAGTTTATTTGAAAAATGAAATATGTCAGAAAGGACACTACCATACAGACACTGCCATACAGACACTGCCATACAGACACTGCCATACAGACACTACCATACAGACACTGCCATACAGACACTACCATACAGACACTTCCATACAGACACTACCATACAGACACTGCCATACAGACACTGCCATACAGACACTGCCATATAGACACTGCCATACAGACACTGCCATACAGACACTGCCATACAGACACTCCCATACAGACACTGCCATACAGACACTACCATACAGACACTGCCATACAGACACTGCCATACAGACACTGTCATACAGACACTACCATACAGACACTGCCATACAGACACTGCCATACAGACACTGCCATACAGACACTCCCATACAGACACTACCATACAGACACTACCATACAGATCGTTTGACGAAATTGTACGTTCACCATTGTATCGTTGAATAAAAAATGAAGTTTTTTTTTAAAAATATATTTACGAGATGACGAAAAACATTTCAGCTGCGAGTTTTGTTTACCTGTATATACAACATGTCGAATAATCTACGAATTGCTTACTACGTAGATTTTACGTGGTTGTAATATTTTTAAAACAGCATATTTGCAGACCGCTTTAATGATAGGTGACGAGGTTTTAACTAATCAATCAATTTATTTACTTACTGCCGATATTTAAGCTGTATAAAATTTTCTGTTCTTATTCAAAATGTGATCACATAATCAGTTTTGTTTTATGCATCCTAAGATGATCATTCCACTTCCGAGTTGCGAATGACATTGGTGATGATAAAACCTTAAGGGTCATCCACGCCTTTGGGAAAAGTATCTCGTGTCAGCCCAAACGTGTTAAGTCCTTTAGAATATGAAATTTGAGTATGGGTTTGACATAAAGATGACAAAAATATTATTATCGCGCTCTCTTAACGTTTCATGAGCGTATATACCGCGCCTCCACGATGTTTCTAGTGCGTTGTCAGTCAGATTACAAACACTTGAACAATGGCTGTGGTACACTAGCAAGCAATATAGTATTCTCGTATAGTCCAGGACCTATTTTAAAAGAAAGCTGATGGGTCAACACATTAACCATCAGATATACCTATAATTTTCAGATATGATTTGTTAACTTTAAAGCTATAAACTTTTATTTAGTAAAAAAAAAAATCCATATATTTTACTCCTAAAAGGGTGGTTTCCTATATTTCTATATAGAGCTCTTCTTCCAAAGGAGATCAATACAGTCTAAAAATGTCCACAACCATCGATCCCTCGTAAACGTAGATGGAATTCATGCCATTTTGTTCTGATGTTACTAGCTCTTCTTTGTTTTCTAACAACTAATAACTTTTATATTTTGTAGACATGTCTACTAGGATTTTTGTATTTCACAAAAATACTCTTTCAATGAAAGTGTAAGATTTCAGTCCGAAGGAAAACAAAAAGTATCATTATAAAGAATCTATCTTAGTTGGTTTTGAAATTCTTGGGATGATGTGCAAACAGTAGAGTACCATCTGTATTGCAATGAGTAAAGGCTAGGAATAGGCGTTTATATGCAAATTCGCTAATCAAAATGCATAAGATGTAATTTTAAATTAATTTTCTTATACATACTTAGTACCCACATGTACAACATTTCATATTACTATCCTTACCACTCAAGTTTATCAAATTCATCATAAAAACAGCGTCGGTGCAATGGCATAGCCTATTCAATAATGTTTTATATTAAGAAGAATATTCGAAACACTAATAGAATTGCTGAATGCACAAATTCTATGCTCTTTCTATACTCTGTCCCAAGATATCCTGGATTCACATTTTGCTTAATTACTCGATATTTATAAATACCTCAGGGATCAAACGATGTTCATTCAAAAGTATGAAAAATTTCCAAGATATTTCCGTTGAAACGCCCCCTCTAGCTGATCATGTTTCAATACAGGGCTAAAAGATGTAATGTCTACGGGGATTTTGTATTGAAGCAGACCCGGATGATAACGTTGAAAAATTGTGCGAGGTATTCCGAGTAACTTCCGAATGGAAAAAAAGATGTAAACATTCTCCATTATAAATCTCCGTAAGAAATCTGTTTTCGTTCCTCTGAACTTTTATGAGTGAAAAATGATAATGTGTCAATGAAGATATCTTGGAAATTTCCCCTTTCATCAATTTCAATTACACTTCTTTCACATTTTTATTAAAAATCGGCCAAATGTGCTGCATCAATATCTTGGGACAGACTATAATTTGATAGGAAATTGATGAAACTTACACCGAACTGTGAATTTTTACCCTGTTTCAACTCAAACTTCACGAAAAGTAACTACACATTTGCAGTGTCGACATTTGTAAAGCAATCTAATAAATCCTTGCAATGTCTCGCTTCTCTTTATAAAATGTTTCTGAAAAACAAAATAAAGTATGACCTTGCACCGAAGCTATTTCGTTGATCATCCTTAAACTTGGGAAATACAGAACAATGACGTCATAATATGACGTCATAATGGGCACTGTCTATCACATGTCATTGACATTGGTAGCAAGTTTTATATTAGAATTTACATGTATATAGTTATTTGCAGAATAGCAGGGGCGTTATTGGCTTCATTTTAATACGATATATAATTGATTGGGACAATTAACGCTTCATAAACTGCAATTCGGTTTATAAAAGAGCATAAACTTTCCCAAACCATTTTATATCGTATTAAACTAAAATATATTGAATTCATTGCCTATAATTTTTCAAAGTTTTTAATAAAAACAGTCAATTGACCTTTAAAATGACACCACATTGTACAAAATTCAAACGTAACGTCAGGCGGATTGATACGTTTTTGACGTTAGTCTTACTATTATAATGTATGCAACATTCTTTATTTCTTATAAACAATTTTGTTCAGCCAACCAGAAAGCGCGTTACAACCAGAATTAAAACAAGAAATTAAAAGAATATTGCTTCCAGGTTTGTTGAACAAGTTTTGTTTTATTTCACATATTAAGAGCTTAAAATAGACAGAACCAATAACTTCGCAGATATGTTTAATCAAAAAATCTCATTATCATATAACTTAATAGTGTTATTTCAGAATGATTGTTATTTCACAGATACACACCCATCTGTGGGATAACTACATGTATACATGTATGTTGTAATGAGAATTTAAAAATCGGGCTCGGAAACACACAACTACTCCTCTACGCGTGGGCCTTAAATTATCACTCATTATTGTTATTCTCATATCAATTTGACTTTAAAGAATTTCATGCCCCTCTGTGACTGCATGCTCTTTTTGCCGTTGGCCCCCAAAGTTCTCATTTGACAAGCACGGTTTTTTTTATTCCATGTATCCTGCCTCTGAGGGTTTCCAGAGGTCCGTAATTGCTCTGCTCTGGACTATTGATTGAATACCGAATGGTCCACGGATTTTTCTCCGTTTTTCCCGATCATGATATTTTTCCCAAATTACGACAATTTCCCCGATAATGACATTTTTACCGATATGACATAGGGCGCACGGCGGGTGTGACCTGTCGGCAGAGGCACCTGATCCTGCCTCAGTTTTTTTTTATTTTCTATTATTTATTTTTTTTGGGGGGGGGGGGGGTGGAGGTCCGTATTTGCTCTGCTCCTGTTTTGTAATTTTCCTTTAGACTTTTGAATTTGAACACTGTTTATTATCACCACATGTCATCACGCCAGTTCTCGAGTCATTTTACGAGCACAGCTATTCTTATTCCATATTACAAGCTATTCAAAGGTTAAGGTTTTTTGTTGCCATCAGCAATATTTCCCTTATAAGCAGCTCCAAAACAGGAACGCTTGCGGTATATATGTATGGATTCTTACATCAGGCGTACTACTCAACACACGAACTGTCTTTTGCTCGGACTACTGCCACCTGTGGGTAAGTAGACGTTCTGAATAACCTTTGTCCACCGTTTGATTAACTTGAAATTTACTAGTATTTATGTTAAGAATAAATGCATTCAACTTCTGGTTAACTTTTTTTAACATCCTGATAGACTTTTATCCATCTTTTGATAAGTTGTATTCATATCCTGATAAGTTTTATCCACATCCTGATAAGTTATAATCCGCTTTTATTAAAACAACCTGAGAACATGGGTGTCGAAATAGTCAACTAAGTTAAAGTGAGCTACGTAATATGTACGTCTCAGTGAATCATATTTGAACATTTATAACGTATTACATGTACCAAGCTAACATTTACATTTAAGGCAAAATATTATTTACTGAGCTAATCTAGGCAATTTGTAAGTCTACAAAAAAATTGGCACATCAAATATGTATTGACATGTATTTTTATAGCATGTATTATCAAATATTGGAATCTATCTACCTGATGCACAAAACATATCAATTATGTATCCCTAAGCCGTGAAGTAAGTAACAGGGATATATAAGAGGAGGTTGTCTGATCGACACATAATAAGGGTCAGTGAACGTCTGGACATACTGAGAACACTGTGGATATAAGGTGCACAGTGTGGATATACTGTACATGCATGGTGTATGTATACTGTACACAGTGTGGATATACTCTACACAATGTGGATATATTGTTCACGGTGTGGATATACTCTACACCGTGTGGATATACTGTACATGGTGTAGGTATACTCTACACAGTGTGGATATATTGTTCACGGTGTGGATATACTCTACACAGTGTGGATATATTGTTCACGGTGTGGATATACTCTACACAGTGTGGATATATTGTACACGGTGTGGAAATACTCTACACAGTGTGGATATACTGTACACAGTGTGGTTATACTACACACAGTGTGGATATATTGTACACGGTTTGAATATAATCTACACAGTGTGGATATACTGTGTGGACATAGTGTACACAGTGTTGATATACCTAGTGCAAATATTGTACACATTTTGGACATACTGTACACAGCGTGGATATACCGTGTGGTTATATTGAACACAGTGTCGATATTTTGTTCACAGTGTGGATATACTGTGTGGACATACTGTACACAGTTTGGATATACTTTGTTGATATATTGTACACAGTGTAGATATACTGTACATAGTGTGGCTTTACTGTACACAGTTTGGATATTCTGAACATAGTGTGGACATTGTGGACACATTGTGGTTATACTGTGTTGATACAATGTATACTGTACACGGTGTGGATATATGGTGTGGACATACTGTACACAGTGTGGATATACTGTACACATTGTTATATACTGTATACAGTCTTGATATAATGTACAGATATGTTTCCTGTTCAAATAAACTCGTACTCGACAGATAGTTTCAGTTAGATGGTCAATTTCTAATAGGTTTAACATGTCGGAAATGACAATGAGGTCCTTTTTCTGCAATACAATCTCAATGCTGTACCGTTTTTTAAAGGGACGAGAGAAGGGGGGGGGGGGGGGGGGGGTAATGTTTCAATGCGATGTCGATAAAGTTACCATCGGTGTTAAAATTCTGCCCAGAAAAAATAAGAAACCGAGGAAAAATTAGCGTAGTTAAATTCTACAAATATAATATCCTTATTCGCTCCAGCCAGGGTTAAACCCACTAATCACGGTACTAAGCCAGGTATTGCGCCTATGATTTCAGCGTGTCGCTGATTTTTTTTTTTATCCATTACGCAATCAACGTTAGCCTCATCTTAGCCCTGTTTATCATGCGTAGGCATACGTTTTCAAATTCTGAATACAGCTAACATTTAATTTCTTAATGAAATGTTGTGCCACTGTCTCTGTTTTGCTGTCTTTCTGTCTGTTTTCCATCTGTCTCTTCAGTCTTCAGTCTTCAACTTATTCAAAAAGGAAAAAAAATACTTACAGAATGACGAATTTGGTCCTTTCCATGTGTGTTTCATTTTGGTGTCTTTGAAATAATTTTGATTTATTATCTTTAAAAAAAGCATTTTTAAGACTTAGATATATATGGTTTTTTTCCATTTATTTTTTTTCCCTGCAGATTGCCTATTGCGATGTTTTTCAAAGTTTCCATATTTTTGCTGGCGTGTATGACTGTAGGTAGGCACAGAAACTTGAAACATTCTGCGGTGTATTCCAATTTCATAACTTGTTTTCATGCGGAAATATCGAAATTCTGAATGTAGAAAATTTGCATGTTGAAAATATCTGCTATTTTTATAGAACCGTAACACCCGAAGGGGAGATCGAAGTTTAAAGTAATTACGTCATATAACCACGTACGTATCGCAGGAAACGTCAGTTTGCGTGCACTGTAGTATATTTAATTTCCAGGACTTCCGATTGTTGGAGCAGGTTTTGGGGGATCCCCATGTATTATTCCCGCTGTGGGGAACCCCGGAGCCTCCACTGTGTGTACTGCCGACACCAATGGATTCTGTCTGATAGACCACATCACCGTGACAGGTCCCGCCCCCGTCAACTCAATTACCTACGATGGCGTCTGTATCTGTTACTACGGATTCAGTGGGCCCAGCTGTGCTACAATGGGTATGGGTTTTTCTCTCCTTTTTTCAATTTTTTTTGATTCGATGTTTTAATAAGGCAGACTTTATACAGAATAGGGATTTGAAAAAAAAACTTTAAAACGATTATGAAGTAAAGAAAAATCAGAAGATAGGGGAAAGAGAGAGGGGAGAGAGAAAAAGAAACGGACAGATATAGATAGAGAGCCAGACAGTCTCTCAGAGAGAGAGAGAGAGAGAGAGAGAGAGAGAGAGAGAGAGAAAGAGAGAAAGAGAGAGAAATGGACACATAGGAATACATAGACACTCAAAGTTAATGAGGGAAAAGTTTAGATGCTGACACATATATAATTATTTGTATTTTTCAGCCTCTAGTCCATCATTCCCTAACACGCCCACTGTGGTCGCTGCTGTGACATTAGCTGGCGCAGGCGCATACTTTTTGGGTCAGTTGGGAACGGGAGAAATCCCTCTTGGATTTGGCCCCCCACAGAGGACATTTATTTGATTCAAGGAAGAAAAGAAATCTCTGAGACGGAAGAAAATCTCAAATAGTCAAATAAAGACTTGTTGAAACTTTTATAGATAGTAATTGTTGTTACTGTGTCTTGTGAAATGTCATATTTTAAGATAATCTTTTACAAATGCAGCTCAAGATACGTTTAGACCTGTACATTTATTTTAACCTTGTATTGAAAAACATAAACAGCCACAGAGTTTAAGAAAATATCAAAGAATTTAAGTAACTTGGCATTCTATTCTCAAGATCAGGTTCTCCTTTGAAAGCCAAATTTGGGAGATGAAAATTTTTTTAGACAAATTCTTTTGGTAAATAAAATTTCTTACTTCTAATCGCCATCTACCAGATTAACTGGGAAGATGGGAAGATATTTCATTAAATGCTTTCTCAAGGACAAAACGTATAGCCGACGACTTTCCTGATATTTTAGAACTTAATGCGACGCAATATCGCACGTCCGAAACAAGTTTAATATATGAAACCGGGTGGAAGTGCTTATATGAAGATACAATTTTTTTGAAGGAGATCTGTTTCCATCGGTTCCAATACAATACTAAAAATTAACATCGCAATGAATTAACTTGAGATGAGTGAATTACTCTTCACCGCCAGTGAGGAAAATCTGGCTGTATTTTGTGACGGCTATATGAGAATTGTTTTACATGAATTATCCTATTGAAGGAGACAGGCTGATCAACGTAATAACCATCAAATCTGCTTGCATATGATATTTTTGGGTCATAACCTATTTATAGTAAAGGAAAAGTCCAAATATTTTCGCTTTAGAAATTAGAACATTTATAGTGCAGGTAAATAAAAATGGCCACGACCGTCCAGCCCGTTTAAATTGAGTATTGAAATGAATAACTTTAAATTATCGTTAGCAGCAGGACCATGAATTGGGGGGGGGGGGGGGGGGGGGGGGGGGAGATTGAAAGGGTTTTTTTTAAAGAGACAAACTAAAGCTCTTTATTACTACGAGCCCTGTCAATTTCATTTTATTATCATCACTTGTGAAATATTATATTGCTTTTCTACAAAACAAATAAAATCCGGGATGTGTACACTTGACTCAAGATACAGTCGGTTAAATATCAATACAGAATGGCAAGTTTTGACTTTGAAATACATGCTGTTCTGTGTTATAATGCTAAAGACTCCTCATTCATTGAGTCATTAACAATGGCATGTGGTGATAACGAAAAGTGTTTAAATTCAAAAGTCCAAACTTAAGGGAAACTACAAAACAGGAGCAGAGCAAACACGGACCTCTTTAAAAATTGTGAGGTAGGATCAGGTGCCATGGAGGAGTGAGCATCCTCTGCTGACCGGTCACACCCGCCGTGTGCTTTTTGTCGTAATTGGGAAAAACGGAAAAGTCCGTAGACAAATAGGTGATTAATTATGGTCCAACAATTAGTATGAAAAACTTCAGTTAGCATGCGACCCAGTTGAAGATTGTATTTGCTGACAAGGTCGTTGTATAGACTATAGAACTTACGAAAAGATGACTTCAAACGAGACTCACAGTTGATATTCCTGTTTTATCAACTTGTTTGTCAGTAGCTTATCTCGCCTTAGAAACTGTTCATACGAAGAGCACGCCCTTGCGTATCGAATTAATTGAGAGACAAAAACTCCACATGCAGGTAATGAAGGTATATTGCTACATAATGTAAGGAAAGTTAACTCTAGGAAAATTGAAGTCATCACGTTTACCATAAAGTTTTGTTGTTAGGTTACTATCAGTGTCCATTTCCAGTAAAATATCCAAATATGAAACAGATGACGCAGACTCTGTGGTATGTTTTTTTTTCAAGTTCACTGGGATATATCGAATCAAACCAAAGTTGCTTCGTTTTGATGTAGACAAAATCATGGTTAATAATAATAAATTAATAAAGTAAAAGAGTCAAATTTGTTGACCTAGATATGTTCATGATAACAACATAATTGAGAATATATTAACATAATTACATTTCATTAACAACATTAGATAGTTTCAAAACTCATTGGTTAACAAAAATTCTTTTGAATTCCATGTGTGGGGGCACACCTCATAATAGACAATATTTAACATATTCCATTTCCCACAATTTACAATGCTAATTTTGCATTGCGCAATTATCAATACACTATAAAAATCCGTTTCAGATACTCATAATTTCATGCAATTTACATCTCACAATGGCGTTGAATCAGCTGCTGGTGCTCGTGGTGAGCTTTGTGTACGTCGTTGACGCCTGCGGCCCTGACCCACAACACGACCAGACGGTTTACTGTAACTCCCAATATGGTAAGTTTAGTTTATGTATGAGACCAATCTACACTTTGCCAAAGTTATGTCCCTTGGCCGCCATCTTTGGGGAAAACCCCTTATATTTCTCACAGCTATAGTTTAGGTGTTCGTAACTTTGTTATTTTTTTATCAAGTTTAACATTCATTTCTGTTTGTATTTTTAATAGTATGAGGTTACCCATAAATTAAAGAAATAGCTTTAATACAAAGCAATTTTAACACAAGGCAACAAAATACTTGGTAGCATAAAAAAGGAGTATACAATGTATGTCAGTTTCTTTTTTGACCTTTGGGTTGACCCCGTAAAGGAAAACAACGTTTGCAATGTGTGGATTGGTCTGTTTTCTCACTTTTTATTGACTTTAGCAATAATTGAAGTTTTTGGGAATAGAAATTGATCGTCACTCGCGTATTTTCCTGATCAATTAAAAAAAGATAATAATTTGATTTATTGATCATGACTGGCCTGTTGTAGTTTTTACTGGAATCTTGACACAATTTGACAAATCCGCGGAGGTATCCACGTATCGGATGTTTGTGACGTCAAACTTGAAGGTAGCGCATTTTTTTTATATTTCTATCGACATGTTGTGGCATATTAAGCAAATATTTCTTAATATTTACATTCCACATATTATTTTTGCTTGTAAAGTGTGTTGAAAGCTACGGCAGTTATAACACTATAATACACACATAGGTTAAAATGACGAGTTTTATTATGACGTCACAAACGTTGAACGCTGCTGCAACGTCACAAGCGAAAATCAAAATTCACACTTGTGGCTGTGATAGTGGCTCTTCCATTAATATGAACTTACCCTTAGGATAAGATAGGAATTTTAAGGTATAAATCACATTTGCAGACAAGGCAAGAAGTTAAAACAGTAAATATAAGCATTAAATCATGATTTTTTGAAAGATAAGTCTTATAGCTGCAGCGGTGTGTGCATAAAAATTGAGTAACGCATGTACATGCAACCTCAAATTTGCCCTAAAGTTAGCTTATTTCATGTCATATCTACAATTTTACATCATTGACCTATATTGAAATGATCAGGTTTTATAAGTCTGTTTTAATCTTAGTAAAAGTTTGTCATTTTAAAAATCCATTGCATGTGGAATCCTTAATGTCTGAAAACAACATTTTATTATTTAAAAAGGTCGAAATATTAATTAAGTGATTTAATTGGAAACGTTTTCTCTGTAATTATTTTAATTTTA
This sequence comes from Magallana nippona, assembly GCA_033439105.1. Classification (NCBI taxonomy): domain Eukaryota; kingdom Metazoa; phylum Mollusca; class Bivalvia; order Ostreida; family Ostreidae; genus Magallana; species Magallana nippona. The sequence goes on from CM065921.1 coordinate 45,287,118, forward strand.
TCCATTTAAAATATGATAAGTTTGTATTTGGTCTATAGTTCATTCGGATAAAAATAATGGCGGAAAAGCCATTAATTTGTAAATTGCACTCTCAGTGCAGAAAGGTCATGTTAAATGCACCATAGCATCCAAAGTAGCATATTATTTCCCAATTTTTTGTTTTGAAGTTTGGTTAAGTGTATTTATTTTAAAAACAATTAGGAAAAAAACTTTAAGGCTTTTGATTGCAGGATCCAAACTTCTACGTGTCACAACATATGTAAAAATATTTTATTTAAATCATCATACTCAATTATAAACCTTTTTTCCTATTATCGAATTGCTTTGTTAGTTTTGGGTACACTGCTGACTGTGAAATGTATTGTGACATGTATACATTTTATTTGAAATATTTCAGGGACAGATAACTAGTTCACCGAGACAGAGCGCCAACGTTTACAGCTTTGGATACATGTATTCATGCGCACCACCTTCTGCAACTCTGAATCAAGAGTATTTAATTTACGGTAATTAAGCTCCTTGCGCCATCGTTTATTGGGTTTTTATTTAAATTATGATTAAAAAGCAACATGCAGAGCACTTTCGCAAAATCAATGGAATAAATTATAGTGTTTGCAAAATTAAAGTTTTAAATGATATCTTAATTACTTGGGTACTGTTAGATTTACTTACAGTACAAGGAGATATGGTTGATTGAAGAAGGTCAACAGATAACCATCAGATCGATCGAAATTCTTAGACGTGATTGGTTAGTTGTAAACTATTATTTTGTAGAAAAAAAACCTTCTAATAATATAGCATTAAATGATTTATTTTTGACGTCGTCGTGTCAATAACTGCCGTCAGGTGAGCAGACAAATTGAATAACGCGCATTAGCGCGTTATGATAATTTGAGAGCTGGATGCTCGTGGCCAGTTTTAGGCTATATTTAGACGAAGAAAATATGGGAAAATGTCCGGTTTTTTTTTTCTTTTTACTAAATAATTGTGTATGGCCAAAAATATAATCTTGAAAAGCTTCAAGCAAATCTGATGGCGAATTTGTTGACTATCTAGCTTCCTTAAGGTTGGTTTATTTTTGTATGTTTGTAGCAAACGTTGATCCGTGGACAAATCAACCAAGAATTAAAGCCCTTCATCCAGTGGAGCAAACCAAGCGTCTCCGTAACTACGACTGCTACTGTAAAGTAGGTCATATCAACTCTTACTTTTATGGTCAACATTTCTAGGTGATGCAGACTCATTTTTGTAAAGAGGGAATTTTGTAGCGCAATATATAATGAATGATAAATGCTTATATATCCATAAATGTGTACGTTTGAGGCCAAACACTAGTATTCTAATCTTTATATTATCGCAAGGTTATTACTTTTGATTAAACTTTTGTTTTGTTGTATTATAATTGTAATTTTTTTTTTTTTGAAAATCGTTTATACGTTTATGTGTTCCAATTGAATAGTGTTTGATTTTTGAATCGACAAAGCTAGATATAATAATGTTGTCTGACAAAAATCTTAAGCTTGTCATAAGTGATTAGTCTTTAAAAAACAACATTTTATGAAAACAACTTTGGAATTATGCTCATGCACATTTTGTTCATAAAAAATTGAAAACGTCGCATTAATTGTTAAGGTAGTCCATCCATAACTGAGGTGAATTTAACAATTTTGATTGATATAAACTACATTAAATACATATTTTAAAACTATTAGGAGGCTGACATAAACCAAACTCGGAAGTATGTATGCAGTCGATTAAATGAACTTTTTGCACTTAGAACCTTTTTAAAGAGTTGTCTGCCCCTTGCAAAAAGTAGGGAAAATCAATTTCTAAAAATATGTACGGTAAATTATGAATTTTTTTGGCATTTTCAAAGAAAGGGAAAGCTTTTGCAACTTTTTACCAAGAGATTTGTGAGAAAATTATTTGTACTAGAAAGATATATTTAAAAATGCATTTTTTCCATAGACTTCAATGTTAAATTAAAGATCTGATAAATTTGTTAATATTCATTTTTTTTTTAAATTTTAAAGATGAATCTTTATTATTTAATTAACCCCTTAAAATCACGTTAAAATTTTAGTAATCAAACTTGCAATCTATTGGATATGAAATATGATAGTTATGGATGGACTACCTTAAGACACAGTTTGAAGATAAATGATTGTTTTAATTCCAGATAGACTTAAAACTGCCAAGATCCGCGCCAGTCATCAATAATGAACCAAAGAAAAGCAAATGCGAGTTGACCGGTGTCACTGACACATGCGCAGTCAGGAATGGCTATTGTGGCCGTGATTGGTCGTGGGTAGGGCAGGGCGCCTGTAAATGGTTCCCCTCTACCTGTCCCTAAATGTACAGGTATATTGACATATTGTTAATTGACGTACATGTAAATTGACCTACATGCAATTTGACCTACATGAAGACTGACCTATTTATAAATTGACCTACAACTTAACTGACGCTCAGGTAAATCGATGTTCATGTAAATAGTATTTTTTTATAAACGGGCTTCGCAGACATTAAGCGCATAGTTCTTCAACACTTTTATGAAATTAAGATGTAGTTGGAAATGAAATCTTAAGATCATGTATAAGCTTGTCGAACTTGAATGGCCTGGAAGCCTGTTCTATAATAATGTGTAACTGTCCGAGTTAACTCATAGGTGATTTTACATACTGCGATACGATACAAAAACACAATACATGGTATTAGTTAAAATAACTGCATGAAAATTTATTAAGACTTTACTTAATTGAGTGAATAAGATTTACGGTATTTTGTAATACATGTAGGCTTTCTCCTACAGCTTGGGACGTGAGTGTATCGACCACTGCATGGACTGGGAGAATTTACTGATGTACTGATGTCAATACAAACATCGCTGTATCACTGTATTCATCGAACAATAAATAAATTAACATCGTGTTATATTAATTTTTATTTCAATATAGCGTCAATATAAATACTTTTTTTAATCTGATCTAAGACAAATGTGTAATTCTTTGACTTTTCTTGCATTCAATCAATGTTTATTAATAATTTTTTTTTACTATTCGAAGAAAAAGATGTTATTTTTAAAAAGTGCAGCAAATTTGAATTTACTTTTTGTATATATATAAATAGTTAATTTAGTATCTTTGTAGTCTTTAACAATAAACGCCATAGCTCCGACTCTATAGATTGTATATATCTGCAAATAAAACAATATGTAAGAATCACTGATGGCTACTAAATATTGGTATTCATTTTGCTTCATCTTATTGTGGAATTAATTCTGTACGAAAGAAATAATTTTTTTTTTTTCGCCAACATTAACATCTCTACTGAAGGTTTGGACTTCAAGATATACCATCCTAACAGTAACTTGATCCCAAGGGTCGGATCATGAGATCAAACGAGATGTGAACTGTCAATTAATTAGTTATATACATTGTTCCATTTAAAAGGTTTGATTACAGAAATATCGGCGTTTACTTATACATGTACAACAAAGCTATTTGTAAACGAATTCTTTTAAAGCGCGTTAAAGTACAGATGTTATTAACGTTCAGCGTCATTAGTTTCAGAGAGTGGTGACAAAGATGCATAAACCTACAGTAAAAAAAATCCGGAAAGTCGGATTACACTGTAAAATTAACAGTACCAAGAAAGAAAAAAAATTATGCAATTGGGTATATAATATATCAAATATTAATGTGTGACATCAAAGGGGAAGTGCGTTTGACGCACGAGATTAGGAGATTCCTGGGATTTGTGAGAGAGGAGGTAGCTTAATGGTTTATATTGAACAACATACTGATTTTGGAGAACCCTGAACTTTCTTTAACTCCGTCTTTGCTAGTCATGATATTACTGAGTTTCTGAGTTGTTATTTGTAAGGCACTTCCCATGATCGTATTTTGCAGTCACATATCCTGATTTTGAGTTATTAATTATTTTGCATTTTTGGTTACGTTCAATCAATTAAATATATAAAAGTACATATGTCACTGCTGTCCTTCGTTACAGTGTCAGAGCTAACGTGTTCGTTTAGATATTAGTCTTTCATAAATTTTTGCATTCCTGTATATTTTGAACCACTTGCCTGTGGCAATGTGGTCTGAATCCGGAGTCAGGAGCCTTAGAGATAAAATGCTAAGCATTTCTAAAATTCTGAATCATAAAATGTTAAATAATTATTATTGGGGTTTTTTGGTGTGTGTTTTTTTTTTTTTTTTTTTTAGATTTTAGCTGCATATTGCAACGAACACAATTTCATTAGTATATTGCATATTCAATTTGTTTTCATACTTTGTCCGAAGATTTCTTCGATTCACATTTTCATTAATTTCTCGATATTTAAATATATCAGTGTTTAAATGATGTTCATTCAAAAGTATGAAAATAAGATTTTTCTTTTGAACCTGCCGAAGCTTGTCAGTTTTCAGAGACGTCTAAATATAAGAGGGTCTGTGGGTATTTGACTTTGCAACAAAAAATGTAATTTGAAGTGAAATATACCCGGATAATGACGTTGAAAAATCATACGAAGTTTTAGGAATGACTTCATTTTGGAGAAAACCTGTCAACGTTTCCCATTATAAATATCCGTAAGAAATCTGTTTTTGTTTCTGTGAATTTTTTCCGAGTGAAAAATGATAGAGTTTAATTGGAGATATCTTGGATATTTTTCCTTTCATCGATTTCAATTGCTCTCCTTTCACAGGTATGTGTATTTTTATTATAATAGTCGAAAATGGGACGTAAACAATAGCTTGGGACAAACTTAAGTTTGTTTTCTGTTTCTTTCTAGAATGTTGAAGCAATGCACTAGTAACTTCCCTTTTCGTCTTTAAAAAACAAAATCAACATCAAATATAATTCCATATTTCTTAGGGATAGAGCTTTATACTAGAGTTGATTGCAACCTTACATTTATCCAATTATTTGTTATCGCATAATAAAGTTAAAAAAATAGTTCCAGCGATAACAACAACAACAGCAATAACAACGGTGATAAACTTAATGATGATATGAATAACCATCAAAATGAGTATGAAATTCGCCCACAATGAATAATACAAGATGTTTTGGCAAAGCGAGAAAACAAACTCAGGCTGGCACCATGCTAGGAGACCTATTACTGTTGTCCAGGACACGAATGAAATCATTGAATCTAGCAACAGAATAAAAAAGGTAAAATTAAAATACAAGCGCATTATTAATAATGCCGAAAAAAGCAAAAATTCAACACAAAAGCATTACTCATAATGCCGATCTGAGTGACGTTAAAGAAATCGTTGTGATTTAGAGGATAATGAAATCATATTATTTTAATGAAAAAATGTATATAAAAATTCCTCGCAAATTAAGTTGTTCAACAGTCTTTACATAACAGAATAGCATAGAACATGCAAGTGAAATATACAAAGCCCGCAGTATCAGTCAAAATATTTTTAAATGGTTCCAAACGTCAAGAACGACCAAAAAACACTGTTTTATTGTTCATGTTTTGTAATGCTTACATTGACAAGCGCCTTTTCAGCCACTACCGTTAATTTTGATATTGAAGAAATGAAGTCAATGTCTACCCAAGTTATACGAGTATTTTACGGGCATTTTACGCTTTATAATACGCGAAGCGGATTATAAAAAAGCGTAAATTGCTCCAACCCAGGTTATACGAGTATAACTTGGGTAGATATTGAGTTCATTCCTTACAATTTAATTTTCTGTAATTTATTGTATAAATTGAGGGTGTATTACTTTTCAAAATGATATTAATCTGTTCAAAATTCAAACTTAACGTCAAGCGGATTAGTACGTTTTTGACGTTAATGCATTGTGACGTGTCTTGTGACGTGCAAACCAGGTTATACAATTTTTTCTATCCAATCAAATGCCGCGTTACAACCAGAATTAAATTATTTGATTGTAACGTTATACAACAGCTTTCAACGTCTGTGACGTCATGATTAAAAATATAATTTAATTTTCAGCATAATGTTTGTTTGTTGTGGTATAGATACCGTAGCTTTCAACACAATTTACATATAAAAAAAAACACCCGGTATGTGGAATGTAAATATAAATAAGTTTTAACGTGAATAATGACTACACACAAAGAGAGAATTTTATCGCACAAAAATATTTGAAATATGTTTTGTTATATACTTTGAAGATGAAAAATGTTTATGGTTTAATTCATAATTCGGGTTTTTAATTTTAGTTTCATCCAATCTCTTCAAGTTTTGCACGATCAACTAGCTTTGTTTTTTTTAAATCGGTTTTAAGTCATTCTATCTCGATTTAAATTATTTTTTTTAAATATTTCGGCTTCAGCTTTGTCACTCATTTTGATAAATCAGTTAAAATTTTGATCAGGCTTAAAATCTGCGTTTGAAAGTTGGATGCAATGCAAGAATTTTATTTTTGTTTTATTCATATTAAAAGTCTTCCGCCAAAACATGGGTTCTAATAAATATTATTTCTTCGTGATTCTAGATTATGTTTATTTACGGAAAATATATCAAAATCACTCCAGTCATTACTAATGATGACAACGAGTGGTCGTGTCCTCGACTATCTCTCGGTCAAGACAAGAAGGATATATTTCTTAGTAGTTAACTCGTTTTAATGTTTAAAAAATCGAAACGTTTAATTGATAACGCGTCAATTTTTTTCGCTACCAATGGATTTAACAGCTGTCTTTTTTTAGCACTTTGGTCAATAAGTTACAGTCTGTTCCATCGGTGCCTTTGTTGGTTTCTTAAAAAGCAGCAGTAGGTACTAACAATCAACTAACTCATAAAATTAAGTCCTTAAAAAAACTTTAAACTTTATATATTGATTTTACAATTTTCAGGCTTACGAGATATCGCACTTTTAATATATATTACCAAGACGTAGTGAGTTCTATATTTGGTCTTGCGGTGTTGGATTCGTCATTTATCTAATGAAACTGAACGCGTGAATTTTTTGTTAAGAAAGACGCACTTATATTTTCTTTTAGGACGCCGCAGGGGTAACAATTTCGAATACCGATTCTGTTCTTTCCTTATTTCAAAATATTACTTTTTATGTTTCGAAACTTGAAGGTGATGGTTGTACACGTCAAGCAAATTTTATAATTTAAAGCTCCGTCAAACGGAAATTGATTTTGGATAACTTCTGTCTAAGAGATCTACCCAGAAAATAAACAATATATAGAAAACAACGTGGCAAAGCTACTCAGGTATTAAACCTTTATAAAACAATGTCAATTTGAAAGCAAGTCTATATTTTGTACTCTCTCTCTCTCTCTCTCTCTCTCTCTCTCTCTCTCTCTCTCTCTCTCTCCTAATATTAACGTCGTACATACAAAAAATACAATTGCAGAAAATCATATGAATATTAGCAATGATTAATCATTTTTAGAATATTATAAAGTGATCGAATACGGTCGGAGGTGATCAAATCTATCATATAGCCATTCGGGATTTACAAATGTGACCCCCCCCCTATTGTATTTGATCAGATCACCTCATACATGTAATACTCAAAGGATGATTTTTCTTATCCCTTTCATTAGCCCGTTTATTAAGTTGGTTACATATGTATTGTTTATGATTGAGCAGAATTAAAAAATATACATTTACAACAAAATAGTTCCGTGTAAGAAAATTACATTACATTTTATTACCAACATGAATACCAGACAATCAATTATATATGCTAGCTAATAAAATGAGACAAGAAAAATAAAATTAAACAAAAACCAAGTAGTACAGGTAAAAATAGCTTGGTTCGTTCCAGGTTCTACGATCCTCAGTCTTAAAATATGTTTTCATCATAAAAATATTATTTGCCCTTCAAACTTTATAATGACATGTGGTGATAACGAACAGTGTCCAAATTCAAAAGTCCAACGGAAAATTACAAAACAGGAGCAGAGCAAACACGGACCTCTTAAAAATATTAGAGGTAGGATCAGGTGCCATGGAGGAGTGAGCATCCTCTGCTGACCGGTCACACCCGCCGTGTGCTCTTTGTCGTAATCGGGGAAAAAACGGAAAAGTCCGTAACAATTAGGTGATTAATTATGGTTTAACAATTAGTATGAAAAACGTTAGTCAGCATGCGACCCAGTGGATGATTGTATTTGCTGACAAGGTCGTTGTATCGACCATAGAACTTACGAAAAGACGACTTCAAACCAGACTGTTGATAGTCCTGTTTTATCAACTTGTTTGTCAGTAACTTGCCTCGCCTTAGAAATTGTTCATACGAAGAGCATGCCCTTGTGTATCGAATTAACTGAGAGACAAAAACACCATATGCAGGTGATGAAATAATTAAATAAAATAAAAAGAAATTTATTGATAGAGTCCATGCATTTACAAAGTTATTGCAAATTTGCCCACGATTAAATATACAATCTGAGATCAAATTAAAAAAAGGTTGTACCGGTGCATCGGTGGCTCGAACCCCTTTACCTATATGTAGTTGATCTCAGTGGATCCAGAAATAAGCCAAGCATCTCGTTGAATAACTGATCATAATATTTGCAATAGAAGATTTTGCCTATGTGAACGGAAGATTTATGGTATGAATAAAAAAAATCCGGATAATTTAGAGTTATCGAACATGGCTGAGGATCGGATTAATATTACAAATACTAAACGAACATATTCAGAGTTTTCTTTACAGTAAATAATATCCATATCAAACAAAACAATAGGTTTTGTTTTTAATTTTTGTAACTGCGGCCAATCAATGAGCCAAAACAGCCTACTGTTGATGATTGGCAGATTGGTTCTATCTTTAATTATCAATCAAATATTGATACAGTACCGTTGTTGTATAGCAGCTTTTCCCCCATAGTAGCTTTTCCCCCGGAAAACCTACTATATAGTAGACTTTTCCCCCGGGGGGGAAAAGCTACTATATAGTAACTTTTCCCCCATAGTAGGGTTTCTCCCTCACGTTTTTGGTTCATATTTTATAAAAAAAAATATTTATGGAAACCCAGTAAGGATTAAAATCAATGTTTCTACACACCCAGGTTGCATATATCTGCATTTATCTGTAAAGGTTAAGTTTCGTTTTGCCGATTTATTATTTTTTATAGACAATGCTGAAAATTAAACATGTGTGTAATTGAATTATACAGAGAACTTTTAATTTAGGTAATTAATTGAAAAAAGTACTTGGTTTTACAAGATATACACTTATATGCATAATTCTGTGTTCTGAATTTGTAAATGAAAAATGTTTTGAGAATTTTTTAATAAATCTATCAGTCCGTCTGTCTGTTAAAAGTTTGTGCAAATTTTATCCAGGCTAAACCTCTGTTTTAGAGAAATTTTGTTTCCAATGTTTCAGAGCCCGATGTTTAAAATCCAATTATAATGAATATAGTGCATATTCTTTAGGGTCCCATATCTCATAAACTAGAGATGACCACAACACCATATTTTCACAGTGGCAGTGGTTTGCCACTTGTAATTGACTCAGAAAATTTCAGCCCTCAGGGTAGGGACCCTCGATGTTTCAGGACCCGATGTTTAAAACCCCATTATAATGATTGAATAGTGTTGGGGGCCCGAATCTCAAATTCTAGAGATGACCACTTAACCATATTTTTATATTGGTAGTGGTATACCACAAGTAGATGACCCAGAAAAATTTAGCCCCAGGATAGGGCCCTTAATGTTTCCGAGCCCGATGTTTGAAATCCAATTATAATGAATAGTGTATTTTTTAGGGCCCCATATCTCAAAAACTAGTGATGACCACATCGCCACATTTTTTTACGGTCATTTAAAAGTAAAAACATCATTTAAAAATACACTCTCACTCATATATTTCTTTATCAAAATGGTTGAAAATTACGTTTTATTCTGCTTTTCTTTTTAAATTTACGAACAAAAATTTTAAAAAAGGTACCCGGGTAAATTCATTATTCTTCAAAACATTTAATCAATTCATAAGATGACTAATGATATACTAAATAACTAGATAAATAAATCAATAATTTTTTATTCATAAAAGTAGCAATCGAAAAACAAAAATAAATAATCAAAAATAGCGCATTTGATATACGGCTTTATTTTACTTGCCAATTGATTAGAAGATCAAGCTTATATTTAAAAAAAAAATAAGTCAGCTCATCACAAAAAATGTGTTAGGTTTTATTTCTAATTACCCTTGTTTCATTGTTCGAAGAAATAATATGGTACATAAGTAAATCTTTATTGCATAAATATGAAATAAATAGTATGGTGAGATTTTTAGGTAAGTGAATCGTATATCTTGTTTTATATGGCATCGTTTTCAAAATTGTACATTTATAAATCACGTTGCAAAATAAAAAGCGGAAAAATTAGCACGCAGTGAATGATAATATATACATAAGGTTAGTTCAAGCTCCATTTCACATTTTCCAAAGTAACCAGTAAAGATACTGACTTTGTTCTGGTTGTGAAGCCATTTCATTTTTTAAAAAATGTTTACATCATAAAACCTCGCGTTTCATAAAAAATGTGCTTAAAAACATGAATATGAATATGCGTGACTTTAAAAACAAAATTGTAAATACTAACTTTACACACGTCTTTCATACATAATCAATTATAACACCCCTTACCCATGATTTAGAACCCCATCAATCGAAGTAAAACATTTCAGTTTCTCATCATATCATTGCACTCTGTCTCTCGTTTGATATTTAGAAGTAGAAATGATTGAGTCCATGAGAAAATGGTGCTTATGATATTTTTTGCACATTTTGAGATTTTTACAGAATTGAATAAAACACATCTCAGAGTTGTCAAATCTGAAATTTTATGGCTTTAACCCAGTTCTAAGTTGAGGTTTTCTCCGTTTTTAATAAAGCTATTTCAACAGGATAAAAATGTGACGTCGTGTTTTGCACATGCAACATCAAAACAATTTCAATGTAAACGTGACCGTGACTTTGAACGTAATAAATGTAAACTACAGCACTCTGTAATTTGTTTTAATTATGGACTTCTTTGTAGTTCGATATGTGGTTATAAGGACCCATGCCAAGTGATGTTGACCGAGACGATATAGACTGAGCTGGCGAGGCCGATATCACTTTTCTGTGTCTTCGGGCGAAATCACTTGACATTGGTCCTTATAGCCTCATATTATTGTACAATGATGTCTATAATAGATAAATTATATAATCATCCGATTAAACAGTCATATTTAAAATAACCAGTACATGTAGTACATTAGAGAGGTTAAGAATTTAAACATGTACGTGTACGAGTACGTGTAACATGGGGAATCCCCTAATTTAATGCATAATTCTACAAGTTGTACAAAACGTGTAGAATAAAAAAGTACACGGAGGTAAAAACTTGTAGCATTTTAAAATAAAAATATAGACAGTGTATATCAGACGTTGTATTAAGTGAAGCAGAGAATAAATTAGAATTACTGTGTTTTTGGTTTCATCGAAGTAATAGAATTATTAAACAGTGAGAGTATGCTGAACATGTTGAAAATGTTGAATCTTATTGTTTTACACGTACACGTACACGTACAGTTTATTAAACGATCAAGGTCAGTTGACGGTAAGGACCCAATGTCCAGGGACAGAATATTGATTTAATGTTTGCAATATTTTCATTTAATAGTTTATAGGTGAAAAGGGCCCTCGAGTATTTTTATATGGCACTAGAAAAAGTACAAAGTCCTCTATGATTGATATAATGTAACTTGATAGAAAGAGGTGATATAAGGAAGCAAACATTTAAACTATTTCTAATTTGGTACACATAATAGACATACTAGTACAGTACCAGTATCGGTAAGGTCTTGATTACTGGTGTATTATTCGTTGTTATCATGATACATTTTGGCAGGTTTTGAGTGATCATAAGTAATGATCACATTTTGTGTTATAATATTTTCGTTGAGATCAACGCAAAATGTTATATTGCAAAATGTTATAAATATGTATTGGGGGATGTATTCTTATTTCTTGGAGTCTAAAGCACATACATTTACAATAAGAAATTGATAGATCTATGATTGTCGCCATTCTTTTCCGGTTCCGGTTCATTCTTTTCCGGTTCGTCTTGGTTGATGTAATTATGTTAAATGTTATTAGAAATTAAGTCATGATGACACGATGAACATGTATTATCCATCTAACTGAATGATAACTGGAATGTCAGACAATGTTAGGAATAATTGAATAGCACAGCTATGTTTGATTGCACGCACAAATTGCCTATAAACATCTATATAAAATATCAATCTAAAAATGTACCAGTCCTTGAAAAAAAATATATTCCAAATAAACCACAATCGATGAAGGATGATGATTGCAACGAAAGAAGTCGTTTAAAATATTAATTTTATAATGTACCGTTCCGTGTTCATCAACCAAAACCAATTTCAAATTATCATTAATATTTTCTTCATAAAATAATAATTTCATAATGCACCGGCGTACCATTCAAGGTAAATCAAAAAATCAAAAAGATGCAGAGAATTGCAATGATTTTTTCTGAATTTTTACTTTTGTACCTTCCTGTGAAAATCATCAAAATTGGCGCAGGAGATTGCAATTAAGAAATCCCTGAACTTTAAGTAAAACGCAATGCTCTCTGTATAAAATATTCATTTCATAATGTACCATTCCGTGTAAATCAATCTAAATTGGTGCAGGGAATTGCAGTAAAAGAGTTCTCTGAATTTTAAGTAAAACACAATATGATTTTCTGTATATAAAGTTTTCATTTATAATCTACCATTCTATGTTAATCAATCAAAATTGATGCAGGGAATTGCAATGGAAGAATTCCCTAAACTTTAAGTAAAACAAAAAAATTAATGTGTTTTCTTTATAAAATATTAATTTTGAATGTAACAGCCCGTGTAAATCAATCAAAATAATCATAAATGATGCAGATGACCATAATGAAAAAATTCTCAGAATTTTAAGTAAAAAGCAATATTTCCTGTATATTGAAAGACTGCATGCGATTTAGATTAATTAAAAAGATTTCCAGAAGTTGACCATTTTACATGTTTTCTTTAGATTTTGTGATTCCCTTTATGATAATGAAAGCTTGATATTTAAGCAAAATAAAATCAGTGCTGACTGCTGCATTTTAATGCAGCATAGACTTTAAGGTTTGAACAAAGTCAAATTCAATAAGGTCAGTTTTAAACGTACAAAATGTCATTGGCAACTAATGAATACGTGTTTGCTAAAGAAAGTAAATGTATGATTGAAAATTGCACCAATAATGATACATTTTCATATATTTGAAATATTTCAATTACATACATTTTTATATCTAAGATTTCTAAAAATTCTTCCCCTTTACCACAATGAATTTGTACATGTTATAATGAAGCACAACATAATCATAGAAGGTCTTTCAACTTCGAGCTCATTGCTAAGCCTAGAAGTTAATATGTTCTCACTAAATATGGGCAAAATGATCAGAGTTTCCATAGCAGGAGTTAAACTAGGCTTTAAAAAATAGCAATCTACGGAAATTTGCCCACACAAAACTAAATATAGTATTGTTGTAGTTACGTAGAATAATACATTCTAGTCAGTATATTTTGGTGTAGTTCAAAACTTCAGGAATTTACACTATTTGGATTTTCTGACTACTGAACCCTTTATATATATAAACCTTCAAACTAATGAACCGACGAACTTTTGAACCTTCCGATTACTGGACCATCAGAATAATTAACCTTAAGACTATAGCTACTGGACCGTGATCGTTTTGATGACCAAAAATACGCAAAATATTGAAGCTCAGATTTCATACACCGTGTATACACTGCCAAAATAGAGGGATTGTTGTACTTAACCTCAGAATGAAAGCAAATTTTAAACATTGTATTTCTAAACATACGGCATTTGAATCAACACTTAGATTGTCTTCAAAATTCTCTTTTATTTTCATACAGAGGGAAATATGAGGGAAGAATGTATGCTTTTAAGCTTGTTCAACCAGATATTTTTCAATTCCCTTGTATTGTTCAGTTATCCATCAAATAGTGATTTAAAAATAAGTGACTGTATTGAGTGTGCAACATACCTCTAAGTTTATACATGGTACATTGTTGAAAACAATAACATCAAAAGTCATTGCTAAAGATTGATAAAATTTGTTAGGTCCAGAATTTAACTTTTTGAAATTAAGCAATATCAGATAATCTGAATATTTTAGCCTTTGCTGTTCATGAATATCGATATGATGTAACAGAATGAAACACGTACATGTATACACGTACACCAAAATTAATAACAAAGTATTTCCACAACAATTCTTCAAACTATAGCCAATATTTGAGCATATTTCGATAAATCTAACATAAAATGAGAGAAAAAACAAAATGAAGTTGTCAATACATGTATGGCTTAAAGAGTTAACCTAAAATAAAGAGTCTACCCAAAACAACGTGCTGAATTAATAAAAATAAGGTAAAAAATACTACACGTTATGAAAATAACACGCTTTAAGCATTCCACTTTTCGGACGACGTTGTGAAATAACGTCAAATGTTTGTGACGTGATTTCTCTGTTTTGTCAAAAATGCCATAAGACCCTTTTTCTCATGGGCACAATCATTTATGATCGTCAATTCTAACGGTATTAAATTAAAATTAATAGCCTTTTGGACGAAGGGAGTAATACATTTCTACTTCTTATTCCCTTCCTCTACAAAATTAAGTCAAGATTAGTCAGTTAGTTTCCTGGGAGGAGCTTATACATAGATGATAATACATGGGAAAATTAAAGTTCCAAACCGGCGTATTTTCACTCAAATGTATACTGACGTGTTCTGTGAAAAATGTCCATGTCATAACGTCGAAGTCAAAACTGTAGATAAGCATCGATTAGAGGGAAAAGATTCGAGGTATTCCGATATCGGAATAAAAGGTGCTCCAAAAAGGTATAACAAAAGGTGAAATAAATGGTAATGACACAGGAATGTCATGAAGGCGCGTTCCTTTGTTCATATCAGAGTAAGAAACCCATGTATTTTATACTATGTATAAATAAATGCCATAATTATCTTTTATTATGAAAAATTAATATAATATCAGTTATTGCAAATTATTGCCACGAATGGTCCACCATAAACATGACCGGAATGTAAAAAAGGGGGAAAATCTACTATATAGTAGGTTTTCCGTGGGGGTAATCTGGCTATAAAAAGGGGGAAAACCCACTATATAGTCAGCTTTCCGTGGGGGAAAAACTGCTATATAGCCATTTTTCCGGGGGGAAAGATGGCTAGGGGGAAAAGGCACTATATAACACCGGCTTGTGAATTTTCCGTGGGTCACAATACTATTAACTCCAAAGTTAGCCTGGTAATGTACCCGAACCTTTTTGACAGGTTTAAATGCCAAACATAAAGAATCAAATTCATAGAATTTTCATTCCAACCTGAAAAAGTCTCATTAGTTTTTAAAGAGAGGAATTTTTTGAAAATTAAAACTCAGGGAATTCTTCAATTGCAGAATATGATATTTATTTGATTGATGTGCACGGTCTGGTAATTTAAGAAATGAATATTTTATACAGAAAGCATACTTTGCTTATTTTTAATTTATAGAACTTATTTTATTACAATTTCTGCATCATTTGTAATTTAAATTAATTAATGTTTACGGAAATTTGACATTATGAAATGAATACTTTATGAAGAAACATAATGTTTTTGTTTGCAACTAAAATGTTAGGAGGGTTTTCTGAGAAATGGATGCATACATGTACATTATTAAATTGAGGAGTATATAGATTAATACCAATCAAACTTTATTTCATTCTCGTGTGGAAAATCCGGGACAATGTTCGTTTTCGTTTTTTGTTTTATTTACGTGAGTTTTTTTATAGTTAGTATCGCATGATAGGGCATTGGATGGCTGCAATGTGTCCTGTAGTCATCGGATGGACAGCTTAGGCAAGCATCGACGTTTTCTGAAGAAAAACAATACCTTTTGCTTATAATCTGCATATAACAGTCTGCAAAATACGCTTAAATACATATATATGATTGAAAATAACCGTCATACCTACGAGATACATGTGTTCTGAATTTTTTTATGAGAAGTACAGCCTAACAATTATTTTGCAAATATAGTAGAACGAACTTCTGAGACTGAATAAAGAAGGAGACTATAAAGTGCGGCGGAATTCAGAGAAAAAAGATTGAACCTTCTTTATTTGTTGTTGATAAAAAAGTTTTAATTGTAGTGTTAAGTTTATTGTGAACAAAATGATTAATTTGGAGTAATTTGATGAAAACTCCCACATTACTCCTGTTTAATAAAACGTTAAAAAATTCCCGTACTTAAATGTAAAAGAATACAGCTCTCTGGAATTGAGTTACCGTCTCATTAACTTCATGTCTTATCGTAAAAATCAGCAATTCTTCTTCAAAATAAAATATCAGGCTCTTTGTTGCTAATCACTGCTTTCATTGTAAAATATTACGAAGCCTTGCATGATCTGATATGCGACGTAAGCTAATCTGTCTGTTAAAGGCCGAGGTTTTTAACCGGGTGGTTTACCTCAGGTAAGTTCAGATGGGGGTGGAGCCTATTTTGATAAAGACGTGAAGCCCCGATGGAAACACGCTCGCTTGTGTATACATGTCTATATACACGGGGTGTTAAAATGCTCTCAACAGAGTTTTTTCGATGATCTAGAAAAATATCGTATTGATATATGTACTAGAAAAAACAAATTGTCGATCGTTAAAATGAATATAAAAGCATGAAATAACCGCGTGCGACGTGGGCAAACAAGTTTCTGAATCTAGTGAGAATTTATCGCGATGTTTTATGCAATACGTGATCATCGTACCGTTCTCAAATACTAATACAACATTTATACAACATACGTTTGTATTACTTCTCTGATCAGCTGCTAAAGTGCACATGATTATACCTGCTGCGCATGTACCAAAGTTGTCTCTAACTTGTTTCTTTTCCGGTTAAATTTCGGCTCGTGAAATTTTTCAAAGAAATATGATAACTAACGTTATAAATTGTGGACGCAATATTTGATTTAATTTAATTCTGTATTCTCAATTATTCGCAAACATCTTTTTTAATAAAAGAACGTTTTCAAAGATGATCGGCACCACGTGATTTTGACAGACTGCAGGTGATCAGCGCATTTGGTGTGATACATAAACCAAGTACGAGTAAATTTTTAATTCATATATTTCAATTTTCAAGAGCAGATAGTCTGTGTCAACCGTAGTTTCTTTTGATTATAGTACTAAAAGACATGGCGTTTTATAATCACGGTATGCATCAAAAGACAGAAGTTAATTGCACGATCCTCGCGAGCGCTAGACATGGTATACACAGGACGAGTAAACAAATGTCAATCATTTTCTAACACCCAATCTGGGGCCTCAATTCCGTTGAATGACAGGGGTACACTGGCCAGGTAAATTTGAAGGCGGTGCCTATTTTCTCGGTCTTTAAATAAAAATACATTTTTACAGGGTTTAGTAAGGGACTATATTTTGTGGCGGAAGGTTTTCAAGAAGAACATAAACAATTTTCATAACTTAATAGTTTAGAGTACTGTTACTTTAGCTTCATAATATTCAGCGCAGACCAAACTTCTAGATAGTTTGTGTATTACGATATATTTATGATGTTCTGAAAAACATATTTGAACAATAATTTGATATTTCTATCGATATAATTTGGCATATTTAGCATATATTTCATAGAACTTAAGAAAAAATTAATTCCAATTTTGGCCTAAAATTAGCTTATTTCATGCTATATCTCAAATTTTTGAGATGTGACCCCTACTTTTTTTTACTTTTACATGAGACATTAAATGTATGTCTATTTGTATGCAAAGTTTTGGAAAGATGACATTACTAATATTTCTATACCCGCACTTTCTAAAGAAAATTCGGGTATATTGTTGTTACCCTGTTCCGTCTGCCTGTCCGTCCATCCGTCCGTCCGTCTGTCACGTTTTACTTTCTCAAACTGCTCTTACATCTTATAAACCAGCAAACTGAACTCTTGGAGTATGATTTGGGGTGTCATGTTGTTTTGTAAAAAGGTTTTAAAAATTCTCTGGTAGTCCTGGGGGTCAAATAATTGGTAAAATATGATGTTTTTTTTGACAAAAACCCTTCTTCCTCGAACTCCTTTTACATTTTCAACGCTAGACAAATCATCTCTTGGAATATGTTTTGGGATGTCTTATAGATGCCAATATGGTTTCGGAAATTTCAATTTTGTCCTGGAGGTCATTAAATGGCTAAAAAATGACGTGTTTTTTTTTTGGGGGGGGGGGGGGGCAAAAAATCTGGTTTCAAAAAACGTCAATTTCTTTTTGCAGTAGACAAATGATCTTCTACAATTTGATTCGGGGTGTCATGTTGATGTGTAATCATGTTTCAGAATTTTTGTTTTTATCACGGGGGTCTGTTGGCATTTTTGCAAAAATAATATGGTTCCCAGAACTCTTCTTACAATTTATGCAGTAGCTATGTCATCTCTTGAGATATGATAGGGGCTGTCCTATAGGTGTGCAATAAGGTTTTAAAGATTTAAATTTCATCCAATAGTAATCAAATAGTAGCAGAAAACTGACGTTTATCACTCCTAAAGAAACCTACTTCCCAGAACTCCTCTCATGATTTAATGAATAGCCATATCATATCTTGCAGTATGATAGGGGCTGTCTTTTAGTTGTGCAATAAGGTTTTAAAAATTTTAAATTTATCCAGGGAGTCAAATGGTAGCTGAAAATTGACGTTTATCACTCCTTTCAGATGTACATAAAGAGATTTTGGAAATTTCTTTTTAATCTTAAAGATAAATAAAATGTTATATGTAATTGTAGAAATTGTAAAGTCAGTCAACAAAAACCTAGAGCTTGCTGTAAAAAACAAAGCAGGGTCAACATTGGGCTAGGGCTAGGAATTACACTACATATGAATAAGATAGATTACTTCCAACTCTGGAAAGTCACTGGGCATCTCAAAGGGGGCATAACTTATATACATGTACCAATCGATGTGCAATGACACAAGGAAGAAGAATAAATATGGTATACGGGTGGGGATCTCAACAGTTATTAAAATGTATTATCATTTCCTATTTCAGAGAAGGGAGTGGTTGTTTAAAAACAACTCTGAAGGGTGGGGGAATAACCCACGGGGCAGGGGCCAATTTGTCTTAAATGTATCTTGACATGATCAGCAGAATTGGACAGAATGATCACTATAGAGCATCTGCAGAGTTGGGCCCTAAATAGTTACAAAATCAATCTATTGATAATATGTTATACATGTATTTAGAAATGTCTTTATTTTCAAATTGATTAACAAATTAATCAGTCAAAATGAGTTATAAATAACCGATTGGCAATTTTGCAATTGATTGCATGATCCCTAGTATAATATCGCATGTATTTTTTATATAATTATACATGTATGTTAACAATCAGGATTAAGATGCACAAAGTTTCAGGAGTCATAAATCTTGACATACCACATATCTCTTGACAAAAAAAAAATAAGCAAAATAAAAGAAAATTACAGTCATTAACTCTTTTTCTAGCTATTACGAATTTGATGGGGAAAAAAAAAGCTGCAGCATGCCTTCATTCTCACTAGAAATGTATATCTAATCCACACATCCTGGGGATGGTGAACGGTTAAGACCCCTTCCCCTCCTCCCTATTATAACTCATATAAACATGATATTTAAAATACCCAAATTTAATACAAAATGTTATAGGGTCAATATGGAGTCAACCCAATAGCGTAAGTCTGACAAATAAAAAAATAACTTTTGCAATTAAAATGACAGAAACTGTAGATAAGCTTATTGAAATAAAGATGATGATACAGTATGCTGGCAAAGGGAGATCACATTTTAGAAAGTGAAAGTAAAACTTAACTGTTTTGTATACCGCTGTCTCATAATATTGCGCTACTACATGTATTATACTTACCTATCTTGGTCAACATCATAATGATAATACAATTAGCAAAATGTGAATTCCTTTCGCTGATTACCAAAAAAGAAACGTTTATTCATGTTAATTAATCCTATTCTGCATATCGAAAACACATATGCATGTACACCACGTGAAACCCATCTTACCAAAGAGCTGGGTAAAACTAGTACCCGCTAATGCAACCTGTAGACCTGTGTTGTGTACGTAACTTCAGACAAAGATCATTTACTTGTAACATATTGCATGTATTTTCATAACTTTATTCTTTAAAACCCCTTGCACAATTTTATTAGGTAATTACTGGGTAACCATGTAAAGCACAATTTTCAGCTTTAAGGTGGTATGAGACACCCACATATTGTGATGTACTCCTTATTGAACAAAACAAATAAAGTATAAAATATAATATTTCCCCCCAAAATAATGTTACCTAACAGCATAGTGCAATGGGTTAGAGCGTTAACAATGTGTCTGTAAGTAGAGAGTTTGAATCCTGCTGGGGCTTATCTTATTTTTACCTTAAGTTTCCAAAACATTTAAAAACTTAATTTTTTTTGTCTAAATATTAATTTGTAATAATTTTTTATTCTAAAAACGGTGAAAGTAATTTAATTAGAATATACCGGTAACTACATATAATATAAATAACACACTTTTATCTACATAATTTAATTTTGTTTGTTATAATTATATAGACCATACTTTCTATGACATGAAATGTTTAGAGTATTGATTAATTTAAAATTCACATGCAAACAGCTCAACCCCAAATTGTACATAAAGGCAATTTGTTTATTATGGGATGTGAACTCATCATTTATGATAATTATAATTTTTAAAAAGTACCGGGAAATGGATGTGGCCTTCTTTTTGACTAAAACTGGTACAAGAGGGTGTTATTTAGAGGCAAACACTTGGTGCAGTTATTGCTGTCTAATGAAAGCATCTAGTTATACCCGCTCTTTCTAAAGAAAGTTCGGGTATATTGTTGTTACCCTGTTCCGTCCGTCCGTCCGTCCGTCTGTCACGTTTTACTTTCTCAAACTGCTCTTACATCTTATAAACCAGCAAACTGAACTCTTGGAGTATGATTTGGGGTGTCATGTTGTTTTGTAAACAGGTTTAAAAAATTCTCTCGTAGTCCTGGGGGTCAAATAATTGGTAAAAAATGACGTTTTTTGACAAAAAAACCTTCTTCCTCGTACTCCTTTTTCATTTTCAACAGTAGACAAATCATCTCTTGGAATATGTTTTGGGGTGTCTTATAGATGCGCAATAAGGTTTAGGAAATTTCAATTTTGTCCTAGAGGTCATGAAATGGCTGAAAAATGACGTTTTTTTACAAAAAAGTCTGGTTTCAAAAAACGTCAATTTCTTTTTGCAGTAGCCTAATGATCTGATCGGATATGCTTCGGGGTGTCATGTTGACGTGTAATCATGTCTCAGAATTTTTGTTTTTATCACGGGGGTCTGTGGGCATCAAAAAATGACGGTTTGTTTTGCCCAAAAAAATATGCTTCCCAGAACTCCTCTTACAATTTATGCAGTAGCTATGTCATCTCTTGAGATATGATAGTGACTGTCCTATAGATGTGCAACAAGGTTTTAAAAATTTAGATTTCATCCAGGGAGTCAAATAGTAGCTGAAAATTGACGTTTATCACTCCTAAAAAAACCTACTTCCCAGAACTCCTCTCGTGATTTAATGAATAGCCACATCATATCTTGGGATATGATAGGGGCTGTCATATAGTCATGCAATAAGGTTTTAAAAATTTAAATTTCATCCAGGGAGTCAAATAGTAGCTGATAATTGACGTTTATCACTCCTGAAAAAACCTACTTCCCAGAACTCCTCTCATGATTTAATGAATAGCCATATCATTTATAGGGATATAACAGGGGCTGAGCTATAGATATGCAATAAGGTTTTAGAAATATAAATTTGATTCTGAGGGTCAATGTTATATGCAAAATGATGTTCCGTCCCATAAAAAACCTAACTCCTGGACCTCCTCTTATCTCTTGTGATTGAAATAACGTACCATAAGATGCATAAGGAGGAAGAATATATATGCTTTAGGGGTGGGGATCACAAGCTTTTTTTTTCAAGTTATTTGATCATTTTTGATTTTGGGAGGGTGGGGTTTGGGTGACCCCCAGATGCCATGACCTACTAATACCACAAAAAGATTTGCCTTGACATGGTCATGGTTCAAGAAACAAAAATATATATGGTTTAGGAGTGGGGATTTCGATGATTTTGATGATATTTTAAAAATATTCGACTATTCATGTTTTCGGGGGGCAGGTGGGTGGGGAGATTCAGAGTCTCTTCTCACATTTTTACAGTAGCAAAATCATCAATCATTTCTTGATTGGTTTTTTCTGTATGATGTCAGATGTACATACATGTAAAGAGATTTTGGGAATTGCATTTTAATCTTAAAGATAAACAAAATGTTATATATAATTGTGGAAATAATAAAGTCAGTCAACAAAAACCTTGCTGTAAAAAAACAAAGCAGGGTCATCATTGGGCTAGGGCTAGGAATTACACTACATATGAATAAGATAGGTTACTTCATTAGTTCTAACTCTGGAAAGTCACTGGGTATCTCAAAGAGGGTATAACCTATATACATGTACCAATTAATGTGAAATGACACAAGGAACAAAAAAGAATACGGTTTAGGAGTGGGGATCTCAACATTTATTAAGATGTATTATCATTCCCTATTTCAGAGGAGGGGGGATGGTGGTGGTTTAAAAGCAACTCTTGGGGGATGGGGGGGGGGTAGGGGGAATGACCCAAGGGGCAAGGGCCAATTTGTCTTAAATATATCTTGACATGATCAGCGGAATTGGACAGAATGATAACTATAGAGCATCTGCAGAGTGGGGCCCTAAATAAGTTGTTAATAGTTACAAAATCAATCTTCAAAAAATATTGATAATATGTTATACATGTATTTAGAAATGTCTATATTTTCAAAATGGTTAACAAATTAATCAGTCAAAATGAGTTGTAAATAACCGATTGGCAATTCTGCAATTGATTGCCATCCCAAGTATAATATCACATGTATTTTTCTTTATATATAATTATACATGTATATTTGTTAACAGTCAGGATTAAAATGCACATATTTTCATGAGTCATAAATCTTGACATACCACATATCTCTTGACAAAAAAGAATAATCAAAATAAAAGAAAATTACAGTCATTAACTCTTTTTCTATTACTGGTGTATGATGATGGGGAAGGGGGTTTAATGGGGGGGGGAAGCTGCAGCATGCATTCATTCTCACTAGAAATGTATATCTAATCCACACATCCTGGGGATGGGGAACGGTTAAGGCCCCTTCCCCTTCCTCCCTATTATAACTCATATAAACATGATATTTAATACCCAAATTTAATACAAAATGTTACAGTATGATACAGTATGCTGGCAAAGGGAGATCACATTTTAGAAAGTGAAAGTAAAACTTAACTGTTTTGTATACCGCTGTCTCATAATATTGCGCTACTACATGTACATGTATATACTTACCTATATTGGTCAACATCATAATGATAATCCAATTAGAGCACAATATGAATTCCTTTAGCTGATCACCACAAAAGAAACATTTATTCACGATAATTAATCCTATTCTGCATTTCGAAAACACAGATGCATGTACACCACGTGAAACCCATCTAACCAAAGAGCTGGGTAAAACTAGTACCTGCTAATGCAACCTGTACACCTGTGTTGTATACGTAACTTCAGACAAAGATCATTTACTTGTAACATATTGCATGTATTTTCATAACTTTATTCTTTAAAACCCCTTGCACAATTTTATTAGGTAATTAATCATCTAAAGCACAATTTTCAGTTTTAAGGTGGTATGGGACACCTACATATTGTGATGTACTCCTTATTGAACGAAAAAAAAATAAAGTATAAAATATAATATTTTCCCCCAAAATAATGTTACCTAACAGCATAGTGCAATGGGTTAGAGCGTTAACAATGTGTCTGTAAGTAGAAAGTTTGAATCCTGCTTGGGCTTATCTTATTTTTACCTTAAGTTTCCAAAAAATTTAAAACTTATTTTTTTGCACAAATATTCATTGTAAAATTTTTTAATTCTAAAACAGTGGAAGTTATTTTAGCATATAACTACATATAATATAAAATAACGCACTTTTATCCACATAAATATCGACATGTGTCTGATACCACCTTTTAAAATCGTTAAAGCAGTCCTGCAGTGAAAATCATTGCGCAATATGACATTTATTTTGCACTGATGTACATGCTTTCATTGTTATAAAAATATTCTGATTTCTATTTACCAGGTATCCATGGGTAGTGGTGGGGGGGGGGGGGTTCAGAGTAATAATTGTGTTTGCAGGGGGGGGGGGGGATTGTAGCCCGAAGTGTAGTTTTGGTAATTTTACTACATAAATGATTTTTTTAGGGGGGGGGGGGGTCTGGACTTCTCACCCCCACCCTTTCTCTAAATCCAAGATGATGTTGGCACACAAAAGCATAAATAAAGCAGGCAACTGCCGGGGGGGGGGGGGGGGGGGGGGCATGATTTAATTTTGTTTGTAATAATTATATAGACCATACTTTCTATGACATGAAATGTTTAGATTTTTGATTAATTTAAAATTCATATGCAAACAGTTCAAACCCAAATTGTACATAAAAGTAATATATTTATTATGGGATGTGATCTCATCATTTATGAAAATCATAATTTTTTAAAAAGTACCGGAAATTGCATGTGGCCTTCTTTTTGACTAAAACCGGTACAAGAGAATGTTATTTAGAGGCAAACACTTGGTGTGGGTATTACTGTCTAATGACAGCATCTAGTTAAAATTTGTCTCTAATGAAAAAGATATTTATGATACATGGGTGGCAATTGTGAAATTATGTTTGCTTAAGAAACAATCTGTCGGATATTCCAAAAAAGAACCTCTCTTCCTACAAAAAAAATGATAAATGAATCTATAAAGCATAGTTATGTTGTTTGTTTGATTTTCATTTTTTATTGAAAACATAATCGAATTTTGGAAAAATTGCTTTGTAAAGTAGCTTGATATCCACAGTTGAATGGTTTCTAATACAAGTGTTTGCATTAAATCATTTTAAATTGTGTTTGAACCTGTTGGTTTTTTTCCTTTTCTGTGCGGAAAGCACCCTTCTAAGACACGAAACAGATTGTATATAGTATTAGTAAAATAATTGCTTCTTTACCTTTCAATTTGACTCAGTGATGAATTAAAAAGCCGTTTCAACAGCACCGCAAATGACTTTTTACCATGTTTGATGATTTATTTATGATATATTTATTTATTCTGTTTGATGATTTATTAATGATTTATTTATTTATTCTGTTTGATGATTTATTAATGATTTATTTATTTATTCTGTTTGATGATTTATTTATGATTTATTTAATTGTTCTGTTTGATGATTTATTTATGATTTATTTAATTGTTCTGTTTGATGATTTATTTTAGATTTGTAACTCTTCAGTCGTTGTCGTTCTTCATGTTAAATATAGCGAGGATTTCTACCTGTTTTCCATTGTGTCAATATATTTTACAATTGCATCGTGATATTTTCATTTCTTTAGAATGAAAAAATGACAATAACAAACCGTCAATCATCTCAAAAATCCATAAAACGATATGCAAATTCAAAGCAGAGCAACACGGACCTCCAAAAAGATAGAGGTAGGATCGGGTGCCTAGGAGGAGTGAGCATCTTCTGCTGATCGGTCACACCCGCCGTGTGCTCTTTGTCGTAATCATGTCGAAATCATGTCGAATCTTTGTCGAAATAAATTAAAGGGAAATTGAATCAATATAAAAAACAGATGGACAACAGTTGATAAACCCTATTATTTGGCTTTATCTTGACTTTTATAAAACTTCAAATGAAATTAATTTGATTTCAATGGTCCCATTGTTGGCCTTAAATGGACGTGTTCAACAGCATCACGCGATTGCATTGCCAAACGAGGCAATACCCAGTCTGCATCACTTGAAAATACAATGTGTGTTATATGGCGTTTACACAGTTGAGGCACGCGTTTGCGATTGGTTTGCACATCAAAGTATTGTAGAATTTTTTTTTTTAATTTGGGGGGCGGGGGGGGGGGGGGGGTAGATCAAATCTTTCATAAAATCGAATGGCTTTTGTGTGTTTGATCATGTAATAAATGATATTTGTGATATAAATCTTATCTTAAATGTAGAACAAATCAAAAGAAAGTGTTAGTATTAAATACGTAAATGCGGTTTTATATGTACCGTTGCCCCATACTTTGTGAAATTTCTAAATAGAATATACACAAGACAGAATGCATCAATTTTTAACGATTTTTGCACATAATTTTCATTTTTTAGGTATGAGCGCAGAAAGATATTTTGTCCACAAACATAAAGTTTAGAAATAAAACAAATACCAAAATATCTTTTCAGAGCACCACTACGCTCATATTAGAAATTTAAAAAAACCGTTCAGTTTTGTTCGTGCAAATTCGGTCGTTAAATTGTCTCATTTTACTGCATCCTTACCACTTCGATTGTGATAAATATTTTGAACTTATATTAAACAGAAATAGTATATTGAGGTTTACACTAAAGCACTGAATGATTTATTTTTGACGTCGTCGTGTCAATAACTGCCGTCAGGTGAGCAGACAAATTGAATAACGCGCGTCAGACGGCAGTTATTGACACGACGACGTCAAAAATAAATCATTTATGATTATATTTACATTCCCTTACTGATGAAATCAATTATTTACTTAAATAAATCGATATAAATTGCAGATCACGGAGGGAGTAAATTAGTAACAGCAAGAACAGCTGTTTTATAAAACCGGTTTAAACTGGTTATCACGTAGACTGTTGAGTTGAGATCGACGAGCATGAAAATATAATACATGAAAAATAACTTTTTGCTTTTAATAATAAAGTCAACTTTTTTGTTGAATAATTGTAAAACATGGTGTTTTGACATGTATGAAATATATTTTAACCGATAACATAGAAATCACTGTTTCAGAACTACTTGCGTAAATTACATGTAAATTCATACCCAGTGATAAGTTGTTGCATTTAGAGGCGTTTTGAGATCACAGAATTTAATGGAAAAACACAGTAGAATGTAAATATTGACTATAATGTGTTGATTCAAGTCAGTTTACATATAAAAGAATATAATTGCTTGTGAACCCGACCAAATGAAGTACGAAATGATATGTTGCCAGTGTAAACAAATCTGCATGACGACGGGGAAGCAAGGAGCGGATCAAGATACATCTAAAGTCAACATGTAGCAAACCATCGTTAACAGACATGTAAGTAGCCAAACAAAGAAAACACAGCACTCCCATAATTCAAAAGATTTATTCATATCCTTGAACTATATGATAAAAACACAGTAGGCCCTACTGTACAGATGACAGAAGTAACTTACAATGTTTACGTAAGATACTCCGAATCAGCACATCGTGAATTTTTTGCTCCAGTCAACATGTTAAATCATCTAGATTGATAAGATTTAGTGTTCCGCAAAACCATTTCTTTGAATAAGGCTAAAAGAATATTTATCTGAATGTTTATGATTTAAAACAGACGATGTGGCTATCGGGGGTAGTCAACGATTCGACCAAAGTACATTTAGGTCCGGTGGACGTTTGCTTTAGTTGGCGTTTTAATGAAATAGGTCAATCAAAGTTCATGTATGGTAATTATAGTCTACTACGCTGTAGGTCTGTTGCTCCTGATAAAAAAAAATCGGATGGAAGATTTCTTTTTTCAGATCGGGAGCTACAGACCTGCAGCTAATGTCTACCGTCTACTATGTTTCAATCTTTACATTAAGAGAATTTAACATAGCCGATGAAAAATATAAAAATACATAATAAATGTATTTATAATTATTGTACTTAGACTTAGTGATATTACCTGAATAATAAATCAGGCACGTGGCATCGAAGGGGGGGGGGGCTTGCATCAAACTTATCTTTAAAAAACTGAATGAACATGAAGTGCCCCCCCCCCCAACCCTTTTTGGAGTATGTAAAAATATGAAATGCATTTAACTGCATTTATCTGCTGCTTCACATGAATATATAAAGTGATGACATTTAATTTCCCGTATTTATTTAAAATTGCTATTTATTTCCTATATATGCCAAATTCATTGTAACTGGCGATGTAACCAAATTTAGAAAATCGTAGAAAGGAACATCCATATCGCCAAGAGAAGTGTTACACTGTTTTATGCTCTGCATGCAGAAGTAGGAAAAAGAGGGAAAATGCTTCTTTGTGCCAAATCATTCAGGAACATTCACCCCCACCAGATACTGATGATGATCCAGACTATCAGCCTCCTTTATCCTCCGTTTCAAATGAGTCTTTCAAGAGTCCAAAATCAGTGCAGCTAAATATAAAGTCAACACCAAGAAATCACAAAAACTGCATTGCTTGCAAAAGGCCATCAGGCACAGAAACCATTTAGTATCAATACCTTCTTCAGCGATCACTCAGGCATATATTAATTCCGGAATTTTTATAAATTCAGATAGCAGATGCTGCAAATTCCATCTAAAAGATAGCTTTTTTGTGCAGAAGCGCTGGCAGTCCTTACAGCTACCAAGGAATATGAAGTCTTCTCCCGGACTGATATAGCAAATCTCCTGACAAACATCCGATCCATGATGAAAACAACATCTCATTTTAATTTTGATGTGCCGACAGCTCTTTCTGATGAAAATTACAAACATCTCACTGGTTTATCTCGGGAGCAGTTTGCAGACCTTCTTCTTCATTTGCAGAGGATGCGAAGTACAGAATCAAGATAATTAAGGACATATCTAGGTGGGGTTTTTTCTGACTTAACTGCGCACAAGCCTTCCAAACACAATCCTGTCATCGATATTTTCATCATCAATTTTCCAAATTCAGAGAATAACATCATCGGTCAGAGACTGCTTAATGGAGACATTTGTTCCAGCTTGTCTTGGTTTTCAACAAACATCCCACCAAAGTTTTTGTGAGAATCACACTACACCTATTGCTAGGGCTCTGTTCACCAGTAATGATGTTGAGAAGAATGAAGCAGTTCTCGTCTTAGACGGCACATACGTGTACATACAGAAAAGCAGCGATTACAACTTTCTGCGCAGGTGTTATAGTCTCCACAAGAATCGCCCATTGGTCAAACCGATGATGATAGTTGGGACGGATGGTTATATCCTCAGTACGATTGGACCATACATGTCTGATTATTACAACAACGATGCAAAAATCGTGCAGCACATGTTCAAAAATAACACTGAAGACATGAAAGGTAAGCTGTGTGGATTTTTAGAATGTTGGATAAAAGAAACAGTCATGTATTTGGCATATTTAGGAAATAAATAGCAATTTTAAATAAAAACGGGAAATTAAATGTCATCACTTAATATATTCATGTGAAGCAGCAGATCTTTTCATAAAAAATCACGGACCAACCAAGTGTATATTCCCGTGAATTTTTCAACATTAAATCTGCTTTATATGCATCAGAAAGCTTACATGTTAGGCAAACCATACAATCCTGCTCTCATCATCGTGATTTTGGAAATGCTTTATTAAGTTCAGTATAAGGAAATATATTGCAATTATAAATATAAATATAATTTAAAAATGTTAACAATTATATAGAGCGTTATATGATATGATATGATCTAAATACTTATTATGCTTGTGTTTATTTACAGAATGGTTGCAACAGAGGATTTCGCGACTCAGTTGAATTTTTAGAAGAAGGGGGTTTTAGAGTTCAGATGCCGACATATCTACAGAAAGGACAAAAGCAGCACACTACACAAGAAGCGAATTTGTCACGACTTGTTACCTAAGTTAGATGGGTTGTAGAAAGTGCAAATGGACGGATAAAGCAGTGGAAGCTACTCGACAAAGTCATACCAAACACCATCATCCCTCACACTGGAGACTTGGTAAGGATAGTTTGTGCCCTATGCAACAAATACAGACCAGCAATTGCATCAATGAACCAGGAGTCGGAGAAAGTTGCATACAAAATGCTCGAAAAGGTGAATGCTTTAAACAGACTCCAACAAATTGTAGAAAAAAAATAATCTTTTGAGAAAGAAAGTAGCCTACCAAAGCGTTGAAAGTTTAGATTTGGTTGATTTTCCCAAACTATCAGTGGATGATCTTCGTGACATTACACTTGGAGTATACCAAATAAACCAGTCAATGGCCTTCACTAACGAACACATGAAAGATGATGGTTCATATGAGCTTCTCTTATGTAAAGATTTTCCGAATTTGTTACGAGTGAAAATACAGTCACGGCATTCCAAAAACACAGTTAACACTCTCTGGATTCAATATTCAAACGATTCTACAGGAGCAGAGGGGGGTAACTGTATGGTACTGTACCTGTAAAGTCGGAGTACGTGTAGTTGGCTGTTGTTCACACATTGCTAGCGTGTTGTGGTTCATGGACTGCCAAAGATACCTAGATACCGACACAAGTATCGATCAAAGGAAACGAAACATTCAAGATGCAGCAGAAATACCAGGTGACACAGATGATGAAGTTGAAGAGTAAAACGAAGATTTTCTGGGACCTATGTATACTCATTATGCATATTCATCAGGTTATTTATCATGTCATAATCATATATGTTTACATGTATACATCATACTTTATATTGAGTAATGTTTCTTGTCACCTATGTCATGCATTTTTTTTTAAATGGTGATGAATTGATGAATGAGAGTACTTAAATGAGCGGGCGAGTGAATTTAGAAACATCGATGAATTATCTTTCAACTCATATATATCTTTAAATTTTTCTTCAGGTTTGGAATTTTGGAAAAAGGTTGCTATGTGACTAATAAGTTTCTATGACATGATCGACTGTTACTGTGATACCTTTTTCATAAAAATAAATTATATTAAGACTGAAAGTAATTGATTACAATCTTACAACTCTTTCATATATAATTATCTATTGTTGTCTAAAAGACCACGTGGTTGCTATGGAATGTGAGCTGTTGTTAGGGATATAATTATTATTTCTTGGGATAATTAAAAACATTTTTAAAGAGGTTCGCTCCTCAGGTTTAAGGTTGCCATTTTGGATCACCTCTAGTCTGAAAATTCTGCATCCCATATTGATTCTAGTAGTATATGTATATTTTACAATGCCAAATAAACTTTATTAATTAAAATTGTTTAAATAAAATTACATTTTTTTTTAAATTGACGTTTATCACTCCTTAAAAAAACCTACTTCCCAGAACTCCTCTCATGATTTAATGAATAGACACATCATCTATAGGGATATAGCAGGGGTTGAGCCATAGATATGCAATAAGGTTTTAGAAATATAAATGTGATTCTGAGGGTCAATACTATCTGCAAAATGATGTTCCGTCACATAAAAAAACCTTATTCCTGTACATCCTCTTGTGATTGAAATAACGTACCATAAGATGCATAAGGAGGAAGAATATATAAAATTATGCTTTAGGGGTGGGGATCACAAGCATTTTTTTCAAGTTATTTGATCATTTCTGATTTTGGGAGGGTAGGGTGGGGTTAAGGTGACCCCCAGAGGCCATGACCTACTAATACCACAAAAAGATTTGCCTTGATATGGTCATTGTTCAAGAAACAAAAATATATATATATGGTTTAGGAGTGGGGATTTCAATGATTTTGGGGTTATTTTAAAAATATTCAATTATTCATATTTTCGGGGGGGGTGGGGGGGATGGGGAGATTCAGAGTCTCTTCTCACATTTTTACAGTAGCAAAATCATTTCTTGATTGGTATTTTTCTGTATGATGTCAGATGTACATAAAGAGATTTTGGAAATTGCTTTTAAATCTTAAAGATAAACAAAATGTTATATGTAATTGTAGAAATTGTAAAGTCAGTCAACAAAAACCTAGAGCTTGCTGTAAAAAACAAAGCAGGGTTAACATTGGGCTAGGGCTAGAAATTACACTACATATGAATAAGATAGATTACTTCAAACTCTGGAAAGTCACTGGGCATCTCAAAGGGGGCATAACCTATATACATGTACCAATTGATGTGCAATAACACAAGGAGGACAAATAAATATGGTCTATGGGTGGGGATCTCAACAGTTATTAAAATGTATTATTATTTCCAATTTCAGAGAAGGGGGTGTGGTTGTTTAAAAACAACTCTGGAGGGTGGGGGAATAACCCAAGGGGCAGGGGCCAATTTGTCTTAAATGTATCTTGACATGATTAGCAGAATTTGACAGAATGATCACTATAGGGCATCTGCAGAGTGGGGCCCTAAATAGTTACAATATTAATCTACAAAAAATATTGATTATATGTTATACATGTATTTAGAAATGTCTTTATTTTCAAAATGATTAACAAATTAATCAGTCAAAATGAGTTATAAATAACCGATTGGCAGTTCTGCAATTGATTGCATGATCTCTAGTATAATATCGCATGTATTTTTATATATAATTATACATGTATGTTAACAATCAGGATTAAGATGCACAAAGTTTCAGGAGTCATAAATCTTGACATACCACATATCCCTTGACCAAAAGAATAATCAAAATAAAAGAAAATTACAGTCATTAACTCTTTTTCTAGCTATTACGGGTTTAATGGGAAAAAAAGCTGCAGCATGCCTTCATTCTCACTAGAAATATATATCTAATCCACACATCCTGGGGATGGGGAACGGTTAAGACCCCTTCCCCTTCCTCCCTATTATAACTCATATAAACATGATATTTAAAATACCCAAATTTAATAAAAAATGTTACAGGGTCAATATGGGGTCAACCCAATAGTGTAAGTCTGACAAATGAAAAAATAAAAAAAAATCAGCAATTAAAATGACAGAAACTGTAGATAAGCTTATTGAAATAAAGATGATGATACAGTATGCTGGCAAAGGGAGATCACATTTTAGAAAGTGAAAGTAAAACTTAACTGTTTTGTATACCGGTGTCTTATAATATTGCGCTTCTACATGTATTATACTTACCTATATTGGTCAACATCATGATGATAATCCAATTAGAGCACAATAAGCATTCCTTTAGCTGACCACCACAAAAGAACCGTTTATTCATGTTAATTAATCCTATTCTGCATATGAATAAAACATATGCATGTACACCACGTGAAACCCATCTAACCAAAGAGCTGGGTAAAACTAGTACCCGCTAATGCAACCTGTACACCTGTGTTGTGTACGTAACTTCAGACAAAGATCATTTAATTGTAACATATTGCATGTATTTTCATAACTTTATTCTTTAAAACCCTTTGCACAATTGTATTAGGTAATTAACCATGTAAAGCACAATTTTCAGCTTTAAGGTGGTATGGGACACCCACATATTGTGATGTACTCCTTATTGAACGAAACAAAGTATAAAATATAATATTTTCCCCCAAAATAATGTTACCTAACATCATAGTGCAATGGGTTAGAACGTTAACAATGTGTCTGTAAGTAGAAAGTTTGAATCCTGCTGGGGCTTATCTTATTTTTACCTTAAGTATTCAAAAGTTTTAAAAACTTATTCATTTGTAAAAACTTTTAATTCTAAAAACGGTGAAAGTAATTTAAATAGAATATAAATACAAATAATATAAATAACGCATTTTTATCCATAGAAGTATCGACATGTGTTTGATACCACCTTTTAAAATCGTTAAAGCAGTCCTGCAGTGAAAATCATTGCGCAAGATGACATTTATTTTGCACTGTTTACAATATTCTTTATTGCAATTACATGTTCAGGCTTTCATTGTTATCAAAATATTCTGATTAATTTTTTATTTATCCATGGGTAGTGGGAGGGGGGGGGGGGGGTCAGAGTAATAATTGTGTTTGCATGGGGGGGGGGGGTTGTAGTCTGAGGTTTACTTTTGGTAATTTTACTACATAAATAATTTTATTTGGGGGGGGGGGGGGGGTCTGGATTTCTCACCCTCACCCTTTCTCTAAATCTACGCACACAATGATGTTGGCATACAAAAGCATATATAAAGCAGGCAACCGCCGGGGGGGGGGGGGGGGCATAATTTAATATTTTTTTGTAATAATTATATAGACCATACTTTCTATGACATGAACGTTTAGATTATTGATTAATTTAAAATCCACATGCAAACAGTTCAACCCCAAATTGTACATAAAGGCAATATGTGTATTATGGGATGTGAACTTGGCATTTATGAAAATTATAATTTTTAAAAAGTACCGGAAATTGCATGTGGCCTTCTTTTTGACTAAAACTGGTACAAGAGAGTGTTATTTAGAGGTAAACACTTTGTGCGGGTATTACTGTCTAATGACAGCATGTAGTTTTATTTGCGTTATAATTTTATTACTCCAAAATTGTGTAATAATCTTCACATCTGTTGTTGTGTTCATTATGTACAGGCATTTGAAGCCACCAGTAAAGTAAGATTTTTTAAACTTTGACTTAGATATTACTTTTATAGTCACTACATGTGTTCAACATCAAACTGTATCAAAACCATAATTAAATAGTAGTTCAAACTATAAAAATTTGTTTGATTTCTTCAAATAATCTATTTCAGGAAAATTATCATTTCTGTTTGGGGCCCTATATTTCCAAAAAAAATGGCATGTGACATAGGTCACAAATAAAACAAATAAACATTTTAGGTCCCCATCTTCATATCCAAGTGGGTTTTGGATGATTGACATTACTAGTTTTTCAGGTGCCAAACTCCTTAAGCGAAGTCAAAAGCATGCATTATTAATTTTAAGTCCTTATAAACTTATAAAAGGAAAACTTGTTTAAATGTTCGTTTTATTGTATGAAATTGGTTGCTATGTAGTTAATTGATTGCTAGGGTATGATAATTCAGTTTCTCTATTGTTTTCTTAAAATTTGGAACTGTTTCTGTTATCCTTAAAAGACTAACATGCATGTATTATTTAAAAAATAAAATTCAAATATTGCAAACATTCTTATTTTTCAAATAAAAGGACTGTTGTAAAATATCACACTTTAAAACATGATGACATTTCATGAGCTGTTGCTAAGCAACATGACGTCACAACAATAAATTAAAGTCATAATCACAAACACAGACTCCAGTCAATCTTATAGAATGAAAATTTTCGGTATTGGAATTGAGGCAAAAAATGGCCTTTACCGCACTTACTTCTTTATAATACTTTTACCAATATCTATCAATAATAATTATTATCTTATTGAACAAATTTTGAAAGAATTGACAATTATTACGTATCGGAATATCGTGGAAAATAACCTAATAAATGAAAAAAAATCCACAGAAATAGATGGGTATATGTAAAGTTAGAAACCAAATCAAAACCAATTTTATCACACAAAACGAGACCCAAGACTCCAAAGAAACAAAACCAAAGTAAAAGTTTTCCTCACATTTGTATCTTCTGAAACAAGAGACCCAGGGGCCACATCGCTCATTTGGACAAAAAAGTCATAACTCTAATCAATTACAAAATATTTTAGAATAGTAAATCTTGGAAAGTAATCTTCAAATTTTTCTCCACAGATTCTTGTGTTAATCATCAAGCCCACTTTGCTGTGTAAATTTTTGAAAAGATTTTTAAAGACTTTACTTTTTTTATTCATATAATAATTCTAGCTCCCAGGCCCTACTGTGATCCTACTCTACCACAATATATGATTAACAACATTGAATGTTCACTACCTTTGGATATTCCCAGGCAAGTTCTAGGTAAGAACTGACCCCCCCCCCCCCCCCCCAATTCTGATCCATACCTACCTCTGGGAATCATGATTAGAATAAAGTTATTTTTACAATACCATAGGAAACTTTAAGGAAAATCCTCAGTTTTACTAAACGTTTTTTAGGAGAAGATTTTAATGGGTTTTTTTTTCTATACATTTCTGTGTAAAAATGTTTACATCTTTTGTGGCCCTACCCAACCTATAGGGGTCATGATTTAAACAAACTGACATTAACATTTGGCTGACCATTAGTAACACCTTAGTTGAGCAACATAGCTATGAAAAATTATAAAGTAAAATTTGACAACCTTTTGAGCATGCCCCTTAAAGGTGTACTATATATAAATAACAACGGATTTAGATCTTCATAATATGATACATCTTTTAAACCAAGCTAATGAAACTATGGAAAACTTTTATTTTTATGGTATTTCTTTGATATTAAATATAATAGGCAAAGTATAAAATATGCCACTCTGCATTAAACTTAGGGTCGTCCCTTGAATTGACTCTCACGTAGCATGTTTTATTAAAGCTTCTCAAATGGAGGGCATAAACAGATTTCCATCTCACAAGGGCATACACTTATTTTAATCAAGTTTTTTAATAATTATTAAAATCTTACTTGTCTTGCAGATTATGAAAAGTACTGCTACTTCTCAAGTTTTATATAATAAATTTCAATTAGATCTAATCGAACATACGTTAAAATGTATATGACCTCTGCTAAATATTTTAAGTATTTATTTAATTATTCAATAGATTTAACAAAACAACACCACTTTTGAAGAGCTAAAACATCCCTCAAATAAATATACTTCATATGAATAGTGTTTTTATCACGTTTTCAAAAAATGTTTCATGATTTCATATCATATTTTAAACATCAAACATGATTATTTTTATACGGTTCTATTCTTTCAAGAAAAGCCTTTAAATGAGGTTATGTTCATGTTTAATCAAACTAGAATCAAATAAATCAGAGTCCTAGAAATATCTTAGAAACACATTGCCACCGCGTGGCCGTCCATATTTTTAACTCTAACAATCATTATGGTAAAACATAAAAAGTATAAAAACAATAATTGACCAATACATGAAGCACATACCCTTTCAGATAATTTAATTTTGTGATAAGAATTCTAACACTTATGAAACAAAGCTTTTTTTTCAGTAGCAAGGAACAAAACATCCACAATAAGACCTGCAGCCTATGGTGAATTTCACAAACCGTCTAACGCTGTTGATGGAGACAAAATCTGTCCTGCTTTCAGATTTACAGCTGCCTCTATTTCCTGCTATACAACCCTGGCTCTTGATTCAGCTCAATCCAACATACACCATAGAAAAAATCATCTTCTACGCCAGAACAGACGTCGATGGTAAATTTAAAATTAAACCTACTATCATGAACTGAAATGCTTGTTAAGACCGCGGAACATTAACTGGCAAGATTGGAAATATACAGCTTACGTCAATTTCACCCGGTTCAGTCAAAACATTTGAAACGGACGGGGACAAATTGGCGCGTCTGAGAAAACACTGGATTGAAACTGTAGTTATAGGAAGTGTATTTTCAATCCACCTCAGTGTTAATATCAGTAACGGAATTTTCATATTAACGTATCTCAGAAATCTTCAACAATGTCGATATAAGTGGTTTTTTTTTCTTTGTTTGTGTATAGCTAAATAAACAATGAACGCGCATATCTATTCGTATGCATTAAGTTAGCGAAAAAAAAAAAGAAAATTTTTATCAGGGTATAATTTTAATTTATTAAATCTGAATTTGAATTATTCTCCCGTGGGAGTAAACCCCGTTTTAACAATAGCCCCACTTGATTTCAGACTTGTGACGACTTATTCTCTGAAGTCATCGGACAATGCTTTGCCTTGCGTATAATCTCTCCCGAATAAAATATAATATAAACGATGAAATAAAATGTTTTTCAATCGCTTTGCTGATACTAAATAAACAATTTTCAATCGATTTAACTTATACAGGAAGTTAGAAACGCTGATGTGGATTGAAAATACACTTCATATAACTATAGTTTCAATCCAGTGTTTTCTCAGACGTCTGTGTCAATTTGTCCCCGCCCATTTAAAACGTTTTGACTGTAACAGGTGAAATTGACGTAAGCTTTATATTTCCAATCTTGTCAGTTAATGTTTCGCGGTCTTATTTAGAATGTTAAGGTGGCTTACTATTCCTTGAAATGGTTTCTCAAATCAGCTAAAAATTACTTGATTATGGTAGATGTGTAAGAAATATGTATGTCCAATAGCCGTACAAATATGCAATTTTGGATCAAAATGATGGTTTTTTAAAAATTGAGTTCAGTAAATATGAACAGGCAGATTCGAGCTAGTGATCTGCGGTTCACAAGCCAGATGTTTTAACCACTGTGCTATGATCATATTCAACTAATCGATTAATACAAGCAATTTAATAAAACATTTACATCGCCATCTTGTGACGTAATGTCATAAAATGTATAAGCCTTGGTGTAGTAAGGTGCCTTGAATTGTGCACATTTTGCGTGATATTCAGTTCGCTGCTGGGACTAAAAAACTTAAAATTAAAACTAAACTTTTATCAAAATAGATTGGTCAGATATGTCTTAATCAAATCGTATACATGAAAATATATTTCAGCATAACAAACAAATGACCTCCTGATTAAAACAAACGATGAGAAGTTGAGTTACACATGTGGCGGAGAATATCCGGGTCCTACATCAACCAGTGACGTCATCATCTTCATATGTTCTCCAGAATTAAGAGGTTGTAATGTCACAATTCTGAAAACCTCACCTTGTCCAGATATTCTTGGGCTGTGTGAAGTTGGGGTGTATGGATATCCATGACGATAAACAACATACCAATAAACAAGCCTTGGAGTTGTTTTCGTCACCAAGCAAACCTGATAAACTGTACAGCAGCAGCTATGATTCAGCACGGATTTTCATCTTCAAAATCTAGATGAAACATTTACTATTTTCAAGCCCAAGAGTTACACATTATGTTAGAGTATTAAATAACATGCTTTGAATCTTTGGTAAGGCATTGGTCATGCATGTCAGTTGTATGTTTAGTATAGTTCACATGGCATTATTATTTTTAAAGACAACAGTTGATGGTGATATTCATACGAGAGCGTACAAATAGTTGCACATGTTTTGCAGTACTACAATCCCTTTCTTCTTTTTTACTTTTTTTATTTTTCTAATGTGGACGGTGTTTTGTATTGTTTTTCTTTTGTTTTTATTGTATTTATATTCTGCATGTTTTTTTTTTCTTTATCTTCTTTCCGTTCGTGTTTATCACAGATTGAACAATTTTTCCTGATCGCATTGGTGTGTTTTAGAACACACTTAGTGTAAGGGACCACCCTAAGTTTTAACCACTACCTGTCAAAGTAAAATCATCCTTTGTTTCCCATCACGCTAAGAGAGCCAATAAGATGATACTAACAAAAAGTCATCAATGCAACGATAATTTTACATTCGTTTACGTTATTCTATTGCGGGTTTTATAAAACCCAACATTCGTTTATTTTTCAAAACAGTTGTTTTTAATTTATTTCATGTAAAATGATATTAAAATAATATTCACGACATTTTGTGTTTTGATATTTTTTATGCATGAAAAAATCAATCGACCTTCTTGACAGGTTAAAGAAATGTTTAAAAAAAAGTTTAAATGGTGGCATTATATCTTCATCAAACTTCATCAAACTTATTTGTATTACTTGCACAACAATAAAAATAAACTTTCTAATAATACGGTATTACAAACAAATTGCAATACATACAAAGCCCCTATTATTAGGATTATCATAAACAATGATGTATCGATTACCCAAAAATCACGGTCAATCATTGTAATGAGTTTATATTTTTATTTGGTTTTTTTTTTAAACAATGAATCATTTAATATGTATTTTTTTTAAAAGGGGGGAGGGCGGCTTATATATACATACATAGCATACATGTGTTTATTTCGTTCTTGTAAACATACCTATCAAGTAAATATTAGTCATTTTTAAGCTCTGAAATTCTTATTTCAGACCTTATTTCAGACCTACTAGTGTTTATAGAATAACATTTTGAATGTGAATTAATACATATTGCCTAAATGATGTCAGAAGAACAAAATTAAATATTGGGGATACTACAAAAAATCCGAAGGAAAGGTCAATTCATAAGTAGTAGACTGAACTTTAAAATTTCCTAATGTACATGATAAACTTTTTAAAAGGAATATTTTATTACGGGCCGCCAGAAGGCGGTCCGTTATTTGATATACATTTAGATATTGTAACTGCGTTTCTGCGGGATAGTTTTTTTTTTTTTTTATAGAATTAATATTATGCTTATCTTTATGAATTAAAAGTATATTTGCATGTAGGAATATGTTTTATGCCTTTAAAAAATATTAAATATGTTTTGTTTTACTCGTAAATGTAAAGTAGGTCATAGACTGTCGTGATAGGCGCGTTTTTATCGAGACTATAACTATAATCTATTCGGAAAATTTCGGAGTTTTTCATTCTTTTCAAAACAATATATCGGGTTCGATATACGGGACATACTATAGACGTGAAATACTAAAGACCTGAATGACATGAAATTTATATAAATGATATATTTGAATTTCTATGTTCTGCGTCAAATAAAATGACATCCTTATCAATTTTTTAAGCAAAAATATGAAAGACCTGAAAATTTGAATTGACCCGAAAATTTGAGCTAACCTGATTTATTTGTAATTCTTTTGAGAACCTCAAGCAATTAAATAACCATGATTATCTTCATAAACTGAAGTGTAGATAAGATTTATAATTCCATTTAGGAAAAAATTATCCGGCTTATTTTTTACCTTTAAAATTGTGCAGTTTCTACCGGATGAGCATGATCTTGCATGTACCTTTAAAATAATCCATTTCTATTTTATTATGTGGTCCATTGAAATCATATAAATAATGCATTAAAGACCAGCAATTGGGTATAAAAGCAACCAATCTGTGGAAATGGAGGAGACATCAATTCTTCTGCTGCACTGATAACACTGCTAAGCCCTGCCCCCATTGTCATATCGGCTTAATTGCTGTAGGGGTGTAAATTTTTCTAGGTCACTCTCGGCCTTTAAGTTTTAATTCAATACAATGCAACAAAAAAAATACAAATGTTTTGAAATACATAATCTGCAAGAGAATAATAATGAGTTGAACTTTGTATTAGAATAATGTACAAATCAATGTGTTCTCCATTACTTCATACTATGGCAATGATCATACAATTACCGTTAGATATGCTTACGGTAACGAACTCGGTTCTTAATAATAATAGTAAAATGTTAAATTTCAAAACGTGTTGCTGAAAATATATTAAAATTTTCATAAAAATTAGTACAACCAACTCGTTATTTTCTTCTTTGTGGTGTGTTTTTTATGTAAACAACCAATAATGATTCATACAACGATTAT
Source organism: Magallana nippona (assembly GCA_033439105.1). Classification (NCBI taxonomy): domain Eukaryota; kingdom Metazoa; phylum Mollusca; class Bivalvia; order Ostreida; family Ostreidae; genus Magallana; species Magallana nippona. The sequence goes on from CM065921.1 coordinate 45,328,446, forward strand.
ATTTGTTGCGGTCCATTTGACGCCTGCCTCAATATTTGACGCCTGCGTCAATATGTTTTCTTGTTGTATTTGTTGAACAAATGTATTCAAAACCTACAGGATTACTTTGTTAAATATTGTGGAAATATTTTAAACGTTTAATCATGTATTTAAAGCTGACATAAATTCGTTAATACATATTATTTCCCTTTTATTTCTGAGTAACGCCATATTACCCAGTTAGCACAACAACGTTATTAAAACGTTATGTAAAAGTTATCAAAATGATACAAAAACGTAATCTAAAACGTTAAAATTACGAGAATTTGTATGGTTTTTTTAACGCTATAATAACGTTATTTAAAATGGTGTTTTTATAACATTAACATTACATAAATATTAACATTCTGAATTACGTTTTTAAAACGTCGAGAAAACATTCCTTAAAATGTTGTGCTAAGGTAATTTTGTATGGTTTTTTTAACGCTATATAACATTATTTAAAATGTTTTTTTATAACATTAACATGAAATAAATATTAACATTTTGAATAATGTCTTTATAACGTTGAAAAAACATTCTTTAAAATGTTATGCTAAGGTAATTTTGTATGTTTTTTTTTTTTAACGCTATCGTAACATTTTTAAAAATCTTTACATACTGTTCTGACTAAATATAACAAGAATTGTATTAGAAGACCAATAAATGTTATTTCAATTGACATTTCTAATGATTATGATTATTATTATTTAACATTTATAGAAGTTCCTATCTATTTAACTCTAAGGTGCTGTACAAACATATTATGTAAAACAAATAAAATTTTAAAATTTACAGCGGTCATAATATGAAATAATGAGATAAATATATTAAAATGTTAGTGTACATAATATCAATAAAAGTACTACTTAAGGATAAACAGGATAAATATTTAAAATGCAGTGTCCATAATTAAATAAAAATATCAAATACAGTGTCTAGCTTTTAACAGGTCTTAAAAATTCCTATCACTCAAGAAGAGAGTTACAAAAGGTAGACACAGCTTTGTTGAATCGTCTATTCCCATATGAATGTGTGGTATTCAATTTGCCTTCATGACCGGGTGTGTTATAGGACTGACGTTATCCCAAAAATAAGCAATCAATGCCCAAATGCCAGTCCTTTTTGACGAAACAACTAAAAGATTTGATGATTCAGAGTGAAGGCTACGCGAAGGTATGTATGGATCAATTAGTTCGCTAATATATGTTGGAGCTTATCCATGGAGTGCTGTGATAATAAGTTTCATCTGAATCTGTTGAAAATTCATCGGCTTATGGTCTTCTGTTTCCTTTTTCTGAAACAAATACATACAAACTCATTATTAAGGAATTTCTTTGCCTAGAAAATTGCATATCAATGAACATTCCTAAACATATTAGATAAACAATAGCACAGTTTCAGTGTGAGGTACTATGCTGAGGATAGAGACCGAATGATTTCGGGGGGAACCTGTAACTGAGCGTACATGCAAATTCTGTAACCATTACGAAATAGAGGACGAATTCCACTTTCTTCTAAAATGTACTCTATATATTAACAATCTCAGAACTGAACTTTATCAATTAGTAATTGTTTTACAGCACTTCTTATTCAACTCAAGACAACCTTTTTCAAACTCTCATTTGTAATTTTCCAAGACAAACAGCAAATTTTGTATACTCTTCATTTAAATTAAGACAAAGTAAATTCTTGCGCATGCACTAAAATTATTAATTAGTGTTAACTGATTTTCAGTTCCAGTGGGCCGATTTTTCGATTTGTGAAAATGTATATTCTTCATTGTATAAGATACACAGGTCACAATAATAAATGATTTACTAACTTACTTACATAGCATTGTGGTCATACTCTTGGTACATCAACTACTGCTATAATGACAAAAATAAGTTATATCAGTACACGTGAATGTACATACCTTCAGTTAAATCGTTGGGTTGGTTAGAGGCAAATTACAAAACATCCTGACCCAGAACCTCTTATTTATGGTCTCAAAGGGTATAGTTTTCTTTAAGACCCTGCAAACAGCAGCTGATTAATAAGAAAAATGAAGTAATTAGTAATCTATCAAATGAACATTTAAAATGTTAAGAATGAACATGTAAGCATCAAATACTGTGGTTTCATCAATATTTCTTGAACAACAATTATAAACTGGTAATTTTTGTGAATTTCATTGTTGAGTTGATCGAAATTAAATATATATTAAAGAGCAATACAGGTATCTTATTCAATTGTATTGAAAGAATGATTGACTGAATTCAAATACCCATAAATAAACTATAAATTTTAGCAAGAATATTGATGAAGCTGCAGTTGTCATGGTTTAATTTCGAAACATAATGCATGTGACATACACAGGAGGATTCTGTAGAGCTGCAGCTGGATGCCAATGAAAGCATGTTTCCCTTTTGTTTTTCAGTGACAATTAACTTGCTCATATAGATGTTGGTCATAATGAACTCATTATCATTTACCCTGGTTGAAGAGAAGCCAATTCAAGGCAATAATCTGAAACAAAATTTACAAACATGGAATTCATAAATTGATACAAAAATGGTGACAAACATAAAATCTAATTATTAGAAGTTTACTTAGGTGATATCAATTCTCTCAAGAGGGTAATACATTTACAAAACATAATTTAAGATATATGAGGGTTATTGGAAATCATTGAGACAACACAAATAATATCCTTTCTAAGTGAAAATTGGCATAAACATTGAAGAAACCTAAACAAATAATAAAACAAAGTAATATTAAAAAATATTCAATATTTTATTTACGACGGTACATAAACAAGTCGGTGGTCAGGGTAAAATGAAAAAAAAAGATGAGAAATGAAGAATTATAATTATTCATATTTTCCGTTTGTTTGTAAGTCGTACACGAGCAAGGAAACGCGTTAAAATGATGTTGCGATTAGTTTGGGGTTGCTCCGGGTCACTGGACGTAAGCATAAAGTTTGTCAGATTACCAGAAATGATCTAATGATGTCATTAATTGGAAAATTTTCACATTAATAGATGGTATCCTGGTTAGCTGAACTTTCATTGTTATAATGTACTGGTACTAATCTCTGATTTAGTGATTTGCCAAATATGAACACCTTAATGCATGCGCAGATCATGATCGTAATGTTACCCAAGAGGGGATGTCCAAAGGATTTGTTTGTCATGATGGTTGTGATGCTTATTTTTGGTCATAACTTATTCAATAAAATAAACTCACTAATCTTTCAATGTGAATATAAGCTTCAGGAGGAGAGGGGAGGGGGTGACCGGACTTCCACCGCTGCCCTCTCCAGATCCACGCATGCGGCATGCCTCGATGTGCATTATCGTCGGAAAATAAGGAATGTAATGTAAAATCTTACAATGTAATAGAAGTCCTTTATAGGTATGTTATAATAAATTTAATCATCATGATTATATATCAAAAATTTATTTAAGCGACTCATTAGGGGACCTAGCGTTATGTACAGTCGTTTGACCAGTTCCGAATAGGAAACAGACTGGGCGGTGCTGTAAATGTTCCCGGGTGTTATTTTTATATCTGATTTTTTAGGACGATGTACACCATATCCCTGCTGATATTAATACAATATTGCTGCATTTACTTTTTTGAAATAAAATTCCATTCTAACAAATTACGCGGGAAGCCATTTTACCAGTTGCGAATAAGCCGATGAGTTCCGGATAGCATAACTGTTTCTTTACATATTGAATGTAGATAAAAATGTTTGGCCCTAAAACCATCGATTGAACCAGTTGAATAACAGGTTTAATGCAAACTACTCAGTTCTTGGTATTTTCTTAATCTATACAGTTTGATTTGCATGGAAATGACAGACAAAATCACCGTAACAATAATTTTGACTGAATTCAAACATCTTGTTAGAATACAGTCGCAGCGCCTCCACTTATCATTATTGTGGTACAAAATGATTTATCTAAGACTGGGAAAGACATTTAATGAATTCCAGAAGTATTTGTTTTAATCCATCCCTTCATTCAATCCTAAAACAGAGGGAAACAAATTGGGTATTCGAAACTCGTAAAATGACGGCTCAATAAAATTCTGCATCAACTTGCACTTTTATTTTATTTTTTTATCCTGTTTGCTTTAGGGCATGTTAGAATACATACCAAACCTACGTTTAATAAAAGAAATCTTGTTACAAGTGAACATTTAAGGCACCGACAGACGATTTTATGCGCATATTAGCGTTGCAATGACCTGGATTTATTACAAAGCGAAAGTAGGTCGATTAATCTAAGACCGATATCAAATACATATATGAGCGCAAAAAATGAAACTACTGCAGAATTCAAACAAGCATTAATACGTGTTTATATTAAAGGTATTGATTTTTTTCTCTATTTTTATTTCATTAATTATTTGCTATTTAACTTCTGAACTATTCGGAATTGGTCAATATTCGGAACTGGTCAAACGACTGTATACAATCATGGATCTCCGAGGATATTTTTTAAATTTTGTTTGGCATATCTGGTGATTCAAATTCAGGGGCTATCTGAGGGCTGCCGCCTGATAATCAACAAAAATACACAAAATAGACACAAGATGGAATCTTACCGCAAATAATAAAATAAAACTGTTTGAATATAGACCACGTTAGCACTCTCTTCCGATTGTTCGAGAAAGGAAGTTGTCTACCGCTTCCCAATAAAACCAAACCCTAATGAACTTTAAATTTCCGGAATGAGAAGCGGCACAGAGAAAACCCTCCTAAAAATCGCATATATATATATATATATATATATATATATATATATATATATATACACACACAAATATCTCTAAGACAATTTAAGTTTAATGCAACAAAAATCTATACTCACTTTAAACTGCTGCCTGCCTCTCTTAGCCTCTGTTCACGACTTGTGAATTTTAAAACACTCGGTATTGAAATGTTACGGCTGAATTAAGCACAACGCGGATTTAGCCATATGACATTCCGCTGTAAACATTCATCAACTTAAAAACTCGATTCAATTAAATAGGGAATCGGAAACTCGGTCAGCATAATCATTTCCAAATCAACAACAATTTGTATTGTTCTTTTTAAAAAAAAAAAAAAAAAAAAAAAATATATACATGTATTTAAAAAAATTGTTATCCAAACGTTTTATTAACATTTCTGAAAAATGTTTCAAACATGTTATGTTCTAACAAATCATTTACGAAAATGTATTTTATAATAAGAGTCCACAGACAGACACTTTGTAAAAGATAATTGTCATATCGAAAGAAATAAAGAATAAAATTAATAATGTTATAATAATCCTTCTTGTAACGTTATAAAAACAATTTTGAAAATGTTTCCGATTAGTCTTATCAAATGTTGATAACAATGTTTTAGTAACGTTATAGGAAGTTTAAAATGTTGATAATATCATTTTAAAAATGTTTTAAAACGTTTTTCAAACATGTTTTAGTTTGGCTCTAAGTAATCTATTTTACAACGTTATAAAACATTTAAAAAATGTTATCATTTAATTTACGCTATAAAAACATTTATATAGAAACATTTTCTGAAAACCTTTCTACAACTAGAATGTAATGTTATGAAAACTTTATGTGCTACCTGGGTAGTTGTCGATTTATATTGCCCTGCTCATCGCTTCTTACCCCCTATATAAAGCCGAGAACACTATTCATGCTTCACTGCATTTAGGTATTTCACTTTCCCAAACACGTCACTGGACAAAAAGTTTTGAATAAACGCGCATTGAACAAAAATGATTTGACAACCACTGCACTGGTAAGGAATGTCCAATGAAATACGAAACAAAACAGACTGAAATCCAGGTACACATATTTCAAAAATCCTCGATCATAGCAGAACGTTCTCCTGTGTCGTACTGTCATTGCACAGGATACGATATTGCACATGCGCAAACCCCACATTGCAGCAGACATGGACTTTTAGAAAACGGAGTGTTTTTGTAGAAACTGATAAAGCGGTGTTACGTTGTTTATACATTCTTGGATTTACTATCACTTATCTACTGTGTTGGATGTAGTGCGGCCGGGATCTACAATAACATGCAGACGTTATGCACTAAGTATGAACGACACACGTGTTCCATGTGCATGCGAAGCAAGAAAGCATGAGAGGACTCAAATAGGCAGATTGCCTGCTGCCCAATCCTTATTATGTAATATTTTTAGATAATAAAATATTGTTTAAATTAAAGCACAGCACTGTCTGTGCAAGATATTGCGGACACTTTGAAAGTTATATCTAAGAATAAACCATCTTTAATTCATCACATAGTAACAACATTTTAATGATTCATTGAATGTAAATAAAAACAGGGGGAAAAAACAATCATTTTCTTTTTGCAACAGTTGTTTTTAGCATCAATAATACGTTTGAATTAATACAATGACACCATCACACAGGGGTTGTTTTTAAAACAGCAACATCTTACAATAATAATAATGATTTTAAAAAACCGAACCAAATGAGCAAGAAAATTATGCTGAACAATTTTTTTTGAAAAATGATAATAAAATAAATGTATGTCTTTTTCCGTAAATGCATGCATTTGATACCGGCGTATCAATATTCCTGTAAAGAACCTCAATGTGTAGGAAAATCCCCATTTCCCTTCGCCTGTTTGCCCCCATCTTGATTCTGATGGGGTTAATAAGGAGGCTGGTGGTCAACAAAATTAACCATCAGATCTACCTTAAAATTTTTAAAATGATTTGTTAAGCTATAAACTATTAATAAGTGAAGAAAAAATTCATAAGTTTTGCTTTTAACTTTTGAATGTTTTCCTACATTTTTATATATAGCTCTTTTTTCTAAGGAGATTTATATCGTCTAAAAATATCGACCACGACCATCCAGGCCTCTAACACAATAGCTGAATTTGTATTTTTATTTATTTATTTATTTATTTATTTATTTATTTATTTATTTATTTATTTGTCTTTTTATTGTGTGACACCAGATTTATAAGTTACAAAAAAAATTACAAGAGGGATTAAAGTAACACTACAGCAGAATTTCATTATATTTTTATTTCAGAAGAGTTGTGAATAGATATATTGTGTTGGTATATATACATTAGCTAATTCTTTACCTAGATGCGTTAAACGCACTAAAACCTATACGCGTGTATCTCAACAAATAAAGCAAAAACGTTCATTACCTGTACTTTTCAAAATTTTATGTAATGTTTACGATTGTGCGCAATTTACTTAAAATTTATTCTTTAGGTGGACATTAAATATGTCAAATAAAGGTATGATCATTATAATGTTTCGGATGACATTCGACATTTAATTTAATTGAAATGAACTTTATATTCCCTTGCAAAATTATTAATGTCTCAACATATAGTTAGTTGTTTAAAACGTGCTTACACGTGCTGCGTGCTCTATGGAATCCGGGAAGGGAATTTATGAATAATTAATATCATCATTCTCAAAAATTGAAAACAAATCTAAATTTTTTTTTTTTTTTTTTGGTAATTTCAAAAATTAAATAATTGATACAGTGTAACTATATACAAAAATTAGTATTTTGAGCTCATCTGAACCGAATGTTCAAGTGAGCTTTTCTGAGCATCCGTCTATTCTTAGAATTAATATTCTAAATAGTTAAATCCGTGATGACTAATACTACGGCCCCAAGAAGGGATGAAAGTTTAACATTATACATCGGAAAATGTTTAAAAATCTTCTCAAGAACTACAATGCTACAGTTTAGTTTTGATTACTATGCAAGTATCCTCAAATAATGTAGATTCTAATTGTTAAGATCGTGACCTCTAAAATAATACCGGGGCAAGGATGATGCAAGGAACTGTTGTTCAGGTGAGTGATGTGGCCTATGGGTTCTTGTTCAATAGATAGCAGAATTTGATAATAAGAAAATTTAATATCATTACTTACAAATTGGGGAAAATGAAATACATGTTTTCATTTTGATTAATTCCGTGTGGATAAAAGAACATTATAATACTATACGTCTAAAAAAAATTTGAACATTTTCCTATATCTGTATACAAAGCTCTTTATCAAAAGGAGATAAGTATAGTCTAAAATGGCCGCGACTAAAGCTTGAAGTTATAGCTGTAGCGGTCCTCCATACATGAACTGGTGCGTCTCTCTGACAATGAGGAACCATGGACCGTACAACATGCACCACACTTGTCAAAAACTCGTATCTCAAAATTCTGATGATTAACCTTTTTTGAAAAATGAATTCTTATCGCAAGTGTACATATAAAACGATCGGTCGTTTCGTAGAATAAAAAGTTGGGTGAGTGGATGGCATAATGTTGCTTCTCGGTATTTTTCTTGGACTAAATTTGACGAGTTTTGCTTTCGGCTGTTGGCCTTTTATATTTCATGACCAAAACAGATTTTGCCGGTCCGACTTTGGTGAGAATTAAACCAACATTATTTTGTTCGTTTATAATTTTATCTATGTTCGTTAAACCTATATATATGATTTTTTGAATGTTATTTATATATAAAAGTACATTGATTAATTTTGGGGTTTTTCAGCGTTCACTGGATTCGTTCTACAGTCCACAGAGAGAGAAATCGAGTCTGTTTTCCTGATTCAGCTAACTTCAAATCTAAAGGTGAGATTAGATTGTTTCATTATCTCTTTTTTACCTAATTTCTTTTCTTTCTTTTCTCACCTTCATTGTTCTTTGAAAAAAAAATAACAGTACCACCAATTAAAACACTGCCATCGTTTTTGCGGCTTTAAAACTCGATAAGCGTAAGTTTGATATTACACTTTGAATTAGACTTATTGCAGTACTGACATTCTTAAGAGGGCTAGCCGTGGTCATTTTAAAGCTATATTTTTCTCCTTATCAACAATAGCTCTCTATAAAGATATAAAAAAAATCTCATCTCTAAAGTCTAAAGTTTGGATTTTTCTTGCCTAATTGTTAGTTTATGACCCTTAAAAATCATATGTGAAACTTTAAGGCCGATCTGATCGTCAAATCGTTGACCACCCAGCCTCCTTAAAAATCGAACTCCCTCGGGTACCTCAACATTTTAATTAATGAAATTTAACGGCAGTGTTTTAAATATAATTTAAGCTTTTAACACATCTGTATGGGAAAAAAAAGAAATACAGACAGTAGTTTTCGGCCCTAATTTTCCTTGGTTATATATTTTTCATACGGAACAATAGTCCGAAATATCTGACGTTTTCCTGGCTTTTTTAACGACTTTGATATTTTTTCATGCCAGGAAAACGTCAGAACCGGCGCCATTACGAAAACTGGAAATTCACCGCCTCCAAATGGAAGCGGCATTCTAGGCTCGATTTTAAATAGATATATATATATATAAACTCAATAATACAGCTTAAAATATAATTTTACTGCACACTTTGATAATCACACTGATAAACAATAGTGTTGTTGACCTATTTTCTCGTGAAATTTCAAAAATGAACGAAATCAAAACAAATCTCAGCAGTTCGATAGAATGTTAGGACCCATAAAAGCGATATTAGTGAGCAGCAAAATCATCGTTTTATTAATTAGTTGGGAGTGAAACATTTGATTCAACTGGTAAGTAATTAAAATCGAGCCGAGAATGCCGCCTCCAGTTGGAGGCAGCGAATTTCCAGTTTTCGTAATGGCGCCGGTTCTGACGTTTTCCTGGCATGTAAAATATCAAAATTGTCAAAAAAGCCAGGAAAGCGTAAGATATTTCGGACTAACGGAACAACTGTTTCGGGATACTTCTAATGCATATTACTTTGTTCCCCTAGGGTCGGATAGCTTTACCCGGACAACTGCTCACTATCTATGGTAGGGGAGCTGCAAACTCATGTGGACCCCACCGACTAAACCGTCTCCAGGGTCATATCATATACGGTAAATAAAGATCAGAGCCATTTTGACAAGAGCTTGGACTGTCGGTGCACGGGATGTAAATACCTAGTTAGCTCAATTAAAACTATCTGTCTTTCTTCTAATTAGCTAAGAGAAACTGATTAATATTCATAGACTGTCAAAATATGAAAGCTTTCTCTCAAGATCTGCTCTGTGGTGTGAATTTGACGCTGTTTCAACTGAAATATACTGGATGAAGTCGGACAAGTGTCGTTGCGTTCAATATATTCATATCTATTATAGCCAATGACTAGAAAATTTATCATGGTTAGACCCCGCCTTCATCAAATCGGAGCTTTAGTCAAGTACTGTCCAAAGTTCAAGCTTTTGCTAAAACGGCTCTAAACCACCGCTTAAAGGAAGGTCGCCACTATATATGAGCAGTATTTTGGTTGTTTACAGAAACAACAAGGGTATAACCATAACAAGTATGGTTATTATTCACGCTTCATAATGATTTTGATTATTTGAAGAAAGGTATACTGAAGACTTCGCATATCACAAAAATCTGACATTTTTTGCTTAAAATGGTTTGAGCTATTGATATGGTTCACGATCGAGCCATCTATCTCTGATGAATGAAACTTCTCATTTACCGAGCTTTGGAGTTGACAGAGTTGTATTTCCTTTTCAGTCAGTCGTAGTGAGTTCCCGGATGAAGCACCACGTTATGTGATTAATGAACATCACGATTTTAACCCGATCCAGCTTAACAGCATAGCTAATTACGACTGCTCTTGTGAGGTAAGAAAATCGATAGCTGTTGAAAGGTTTCAATGTAGATTCTAAATAAATACAATGTTTTTGGACACCATTTATTTTTTCCCGACCCCAAGTCGCCATGTCATTAAAGAAAATTAATGATGTAATACTGATTAGGTTGCTTACATACATGTTATTCGCGACACAGTGAATAAATATGCATATCATGCGCGGATCCAGAATTCTTTTTTCCAGGATGTGAAATTTAACGGATAATTTCGTTTGTCGGGGCAGGGTATGGCGGGGGGGGGGGGGGGGGGGGTGGGGGGAGGTCGAGGCCTATTTTCGGTAGCTTTGTGTAATATGTGAAATAAAACAGGTTTGAATTTTCCAGGGGGAGAGGAGTTTAGGCATTATCACCCCCTCTAGATCCGCCGATACATACTCAGTACACACAGCTTTTAAACACCATTTTTTCTATTAATTTCAGGTTGAGATTAATCTACCCCAACAGCCGCTCCAAGGGAGCACAGTGCCCCCCGTGGACAAGTGCGTGATCACAGAGAATGAGTACGACTGTCGGTTCAGACAGGGATATTGTACCCGCCGGCGGTCGTTCCTCGGAGGAGATCGATGCAGGTGGATAGTACCAAACACCGTATGCCCCCGCAGATAGACACGCCACCTGGATAACTTATTTAATAAGTGAATTTGTATTTAATGTTGAGACTTGTAACAGCTTTCCTTGACTTCGACATCAGATTTGTATTTTCACAGATTAAAACGTTTGATCACCCAGTCTTCCTTTGTATGTCTGACGTTATGCATTCATGTTGCTACGTATATCATACAATCATAGTTTTAAAGATAAAACAAGATTGCATTTTTACAACTAAATTTCTTTGATTTGAGGGTTTTTTTTTTTATAAGCCACCTGTTGTTAAACTATTCATCAGGTTTTTAAATCAGTTAATGGGAAATGTGACATCTTTTTCATGCGCAGACCTAGAGATGGGGAGGGGGTCAGGGAGTCCCCATCCCTGGGATATTTAACTTTATTAAATTCAAATAGTAAATTTACTGAGAATAGGCCTCGGAAGCCCCTCCCCTACTTGCAAATATTTTTGGATCGGCGCATGTTTTTTTTTCATTCGAAAGCAAAGAAGAGCTATCATCCGGGTTACTTGTGAAACAAATGTCGGAATAGAAATCATTTATCCCATTCTGTTTACTGGAACTGAGTAATAAGCACTTCTGGTTTATCACTCCCTTTCGATTCTCGTTGATCACGTGGGTTGTGAGAGTATATAAGTAACGACAACGGAGGTTAATAGTTGAACTCTGAAATTGAAGGCAGTCACTTCATGTTATGTGAGGGCAAACCTTTAGTAACAGGATAAGTCTCACATGCCTGAATTAGGCTTTCGAGACTTGATTTAATATTGTATTAGCTAGCAATAGATGTTAGTGTTGATAGTAAGTGCGCACGCTCCATGATAGAGTGGGCTGATGTAAATATTATTGATTAAAATATTTGATTGAGAAAATTTACAGTTATATAATTTATCTAATTCTTAAATTGTCCAGGGAGAGCAGTCGAATATCCGAACCCAGAAACGTTTCACTTGCAACGCAAAGTACCGGCATAGTTTTTTATTTCAATCTGGCAAGATAGGGGCGTTTGAAAGGAGTTACTGTATCTTCTTTCTGGTGAAAAATTTCAATTCTGATAAATGCTGCATAAATATCTTGGAACAGAGAATATTTAGACGAAGTCTGTATTGACCAATGCAATACCTAATTAACGTGGATGTTGCACTAGCAGTATTCACTTAACACACGTGTAATATTGTATATATTAGAGAGGTTTAGCACACCAACATGTACGCGTACGTGTACGTGTAGAAAGGTAAATATGTGCATTACGTCATCAGTTTGTGTAATGACGAATTTCTACACGTATGTACCCGAATAAACATACGTGTAAATTGCAAAGTACCCGTAAGGTAGAACTTGTAGCCTCTGTTTCCCTGTTGGCTTTTTATTTCAAAAAATATGTTTAGTTTTCTTAAGGCTGAATATCTAATGCGAATACTGATACCAACAAACATAAATTTTCATTAAAATTCAATATTTAGTTGGAGTTTTAATACATGTATCTCTTCCTCCAAAGCATGCGATGGCTCTGCTATTTTATTCATCTCTGATAAATAAAAATATACATATATAGAAAGTGATAAAATTAACACATGCAATTCTCAATTTTCGACTGTGACTAAATATTATCAGATTAGTATGAGAGAATATCTAAAATTACATTTAAAACATTTACACGTACAGGTACACGTTACAGCTGCTAAACAAGAAGAGTTATTTGAACTAGTACGCGTAGTTCTAACTTGTAACCTACTGTAAAGTACGCGTACCTGTTGGTCAGCTAAACCTCTCTAATACCCAATAAATTGGAAAATTTAAAATTTACAATATGACACATGAACGGGAATTTATTAATCTGAAGATTATGCTGCAGGAAAGATTTTGAATTTGATTGTTAACGCGTTCAATCTGCTATTTTAGTCTATACTTGCCTGAATTAAGGTTTAGACGGTATGTATATGTATATGTATATTTTTTTGACGAACGACAACAGATACAGTGGTTTTCGAGACCATACTGGCGAAAGCTGTTACAGCAAAATATCCTCATCCTCGTCCTACAACTCAGCATGATCCTATACCTCATCCTACAACTCAGGATGACTCTATACCCATCCTACAGCTCAGCATGATCCTATACCTCATCCTACAACTCAGCATGATCCTATACCTCATCCTACAACTCAGCATGATCCTATATCTCATCGAACATCTCAACATGATTCTATACCTCATCCTACAACTCAGCATGATCCCATACCTCATCTTACAACTCAGCATGATCCTATACCTCATCCTATAACTCAGCATGATCCTATACCTCATCCTACAACTCAGCATGATCCTATATCTCATCGAACATCTCAACATGATTCTATACCTCATCCTACAACTCAGCATGATCCTCTATCTCATCGAACATCTCAACATGATTCTATACCTCATCCTAAAACTCAGCATGACTCTGTACCTACTCATCCTACAACTCAGCATGATCCTATATCTCATCCTACAACTCAGCATGATCCCATACCTCATCCTACAACTCAGCATGATCCTATACCTCATCTTACAACTCAGCATGGTTCTATACCTCATCCTATAACTCAGCATGGTCCCATACCTCATCCTACAACTCAGCATGATCCTATATATCATCGAACATCTCAACATGATTCTATACCTCATCCTACAACTCAGCATGATCCCATACCTCATCCTACAACTCAGCATGATCCTATACCTCATCCTACAACTCAGCATGATCCCATACCTCATCTTACAACTCAGCATGATCCCATACCTCATCCTACAACTCAGCGTGATCCTATACCTCATCTTACAACTCAGTGTGATCCTATACCTCATCCTACAACTCAGCATGATTCTATACCTCATCCTATAACTCAGCATGGTCCCATACCTCATCCTACAACTCAGCATGATCCTATATCTCATCGAACATCTCCACATGATTCTATACCTCATCCTACAACTCAGCATGATCCCATACCTCATCTTACAACTCAGCATGATCCTATACCTCATCCTACAACTCAGCGTGATCCTATACCTCACCCTTTAACTCAGCATGATACTATACCTCATCCTACAACATAGCGTGATCTTATACCTCATCCTACAACTCAGTATGACTCTGTACCTACTCATCCTACAACTCAGCATGATCCCATACTTCTTCCTACAACTCAGCATGATCCTATACCTCATCCTACAACATAGCGTGATCTTATACCTCTTCCTTTAACAGAGCAGTTTCCTATACATCATCATTTTCCTGCAATTGGGAATGGTCGTATATATTTCATCCTACTATTCAGCAAGAACCTATATCTCATCCTACAACTCGGCAGATTTCTATATCTCATCCTACAACTCAGCATGATCCTATACCTCATCCTACAACTCAGCATGGTCCCATACCTCATTCTACAACTCAACGTGATCCTATACCCATCCTACAACTCAGCATGATCCTATATCTCATCCTTTTCCTGCAACTCAGCATGATCCAATACCTCATCCTACACCTCAGCATGATCCTATACCTATTCCTTCAACTCAGCATGATATCCTATACCTCATCTTACAACTCAGTATGATCCTTTACCTCATCCTACAACTCAGCGTGAATCCTTAACCTCTTCCTTCACCTCAACCTGCTACTCTTCTTCAACATAGCCTTAGAATGTGCCTACCTCATCTTCAGCAGATCACGCAACACGTTATTCAGCGGTGTTCAGTTCATTAAGTGACAATATGTACATTTTGAATTTTAAATAAAATCACTATATTTAATTAAACAATGTTTACACTGGAAAATGTCTTATTTGATAATATTCAGGTTTGCAATGCGTGAATGGTCGATCAACAGAAAAGATAATTTACCCACTTTTACTCAGTTTGTATATTCATTTAGGAAGGTCTAACGGAAGATGAAGATGAAAACAGTAAAACTCTGTCTTTGCTGGTTTAAACGAGCTATATATAGCTACCAATAATCGTAGAAAAAATAGCACAGTCGTCAAATACTACAAGTATAATTATATATCACATTTAGTATTTTTTCTGCAATGTTAGGTGTATGCATTCATATTTGCAAGAACAATCAAAGAAATCATAAACTGTTTTTTTGTCAATGAGTGAACATTTTATTTCTTTATAGAATTCTGCATATGAAATCTTATATCAAGAGAACTCAGTTACTCAGC
Source organism: Magallana nippona (assembly GCA_033439105.1). Lineage (NCBI taxonomy): Eukaryota > Metazoa > Mollusca > Bivalvia > Ostreida > Ostreidae > Magallana > Magallana nippona. The sequence goes on from CM065921.1 coordinate 45,343,968, forward strand.
AGAGAGAAATCTTGTGTAACTTTAGACAATAACTGGTATACATGTACTTATATACGTTGGTCGGCATAACGTGCGAGTACCCATTATTGCCGAGTACCCATTATTGCCGATTGTATAAAAACAACAAGATTTCCGCTATATATTTGTTGTTTTTTGAGTTACAAACCAAAATAAATAAATAACGCATTTTTTTAAGACACGAAGAGTTGGGAACGAAGAAAATTTACTTCAAACATCACGGAACTCACCATAACAAAGATAAGCCTATGAAAACTTATCCCATTTGTATCCGTGCGATGACACATGCCACTGAATGTTTGACTTCTAATCCACTTTGATGACAGGGCATTTTTTGTTAATGTCCAAATTCGAAGAATAGTTACCTCCGTGTTATGATATGTGACAAAAATATCCAAGATACCATTTTTAATACACAATATTTAACTAAGAAAACCGAGCGTCTGCTTGCTTGTAAGACGCCATTTTGTCTGCAACCTGAGGCGGATCAAAGATTTATCCCCGCGCACCTAAAACATAGAGGCGTTACTCTTAACTTTCACACACAATATTTCTTTTACTTAACACGTACACTAAAACTGATTTTAATAAAGCTTTTAACACATCCAATGCATTTCTTTATTTTTTATAAGTCATTTGTCTCGAGACATGTGGAGCACGTGTTTTTTTGTTTGTGTGATTGCAGTCCAGGGACATCGAAAACAATATTGCTTATAATATGATTGAATTGCGTTTATGATATAATTTTTTTATGTTATGATCTTACATTTTATCTTACGTTAGTAGATTCTTTTATACGAAAGCCTAGTGAGGTCAAATCGGAATGTTAAAAAAAAAAATAAAAAGTCGTTATTACGAGATAAAAAGTCGTTATTACGAGATAAAAAGTCGTATTAACGAGATAAAAAGTCGTTATTACGAGATAAAAAGTCGTTATAACGAGATAAAAAGTCGTTATTACGACTTATAAAAGTCATATTAACGAGATAAAAAGTCGTATTAACGAGATAAAAAGTCGTTATTACGACTTTTATAAGTCGTATTAACGAGATAAAAAGTCGTTATTACGAGATAAAAAGTCGTTATAACGAGATAAAAAGTCGTTATTACGACTTATTAAAGTCGTATTAACGAGATACAAAGTCGTATTGACGAGATAAAAAGTCGTTATTACGAGATAAAAAGTCGTATTAACGAGATAAAAAGTCGTTATTACGAGATAAAAAGTCGTTATTACGACTTTTATAAGTCGTATTAACGAGATAAAAAGTCGTTATTACGAGATAAAAAGTCGTTATAACGAGATAAAAAGTCGTTATTACGACTTATAAAAGTCGTATTAACGAGATAAAAAGTCGTATTAACGAGATAAAAAGTCGTTATTACGAGATAAAAAGTCGTATTAACGAGATAAAAAGTCGTTATAACGAGATAAAAAGTCGTTATAACGAGATAAAAAGTCGTTATTACGACTTTTTAAAGTCGTATTAACGAGATAAAAAGTCGTTATTACGAGATAAAAAGTCGTTATTACGACTTTTTAAAGTCGTATTAACGAGATAAAAAGTCGTATTAACGAGATAAAAAGTCGTTATTACGAGATATTGCTATATAAATACCGTTATACATGTATAAGTAAAAATAAACCGGTAGAATATCAAAGGTGTGAGAATGGAAACTGAAGAACTAGTAAAACGGTATTTTTACCTTGGTTTGTCAAATGCGGAAATTCTAGCCTTTCTTGCCTTAACTCATCATATTGTCATTAGCGTTTCAACCTTAAAGCGCATCCTACGGCGTTTAAATATGAGAAGAAGAAAAGACTATAGTGATCTATTAGATGTCGCAATATTCATTGCCCAGCAGCAACAAACGGCTGGAAAACTACATGGTTACCGTTGGATGCATCTCAAATGCTTGCAAAATAATCTACGTGTTCCAAGAGACAGTGTGTATGAAATAATGAAGTTACTAGACCCAGACGGGATGGCAGCTCGAAGAAGACAACGTTTAAAAAGACGCCAATACGTAAGTAAGGGACCAGACTTTGTATGGCACATTGATTCATATGACAAATTAAAACCATATGGCATAGCTATTAACGGATGCATCGACGGATTTTCGCGAAATATAGTGTGGCTAGAAGCTAGTACAACAAACAGTGATCCTAAAGTAATCGCTTACTACTTTATTCAAGCAGTTCGACGGAAAAAAGGTGTTCCAAAACGAATTCGAACAGACATGGGAACAGAAAACACCCATGTTGAACAGATGCAAGTTTTTCTTAGACGTAACCATCAGGATGAATTATCTGGACAAAAAAGCTTCCTTTATGGAAAAAGCACACACAATCAGAGAATCGAGTGGTTTTGGGGATGTCTGAGAAAAAAAGTAGGGCAATTTTGGATGGATCTTTTCCAAAACCTATCCAGTGATAATGAAAGTACATCATTTTGTGGCAGCTTCCTCGACAAAAGCTTAATACAGTTCTGTTTCATCAAGCTAATTCAGGTAAAGTTTTAATCTCTCTCTCTCTCCCCCACCCTCTCTCTCTCTCTCTCTCTCTCTCTCTCTCTCTCTCTCTCTCTCTCTCTCTCTCTCTCTCTCTCTCTCTGACTGTTTGTTGAATGATTAAGATAAACAAAAAAAGGGATTAAAATTGTAAGTGGTCGATTAGTTTCTGAGTTTTGTAGGTTAGCACTTCTTAATTTTTTTTTAACAGAAAGACCTGGACGAGTTGGCAGCAATGTGGAATACCCACACTATTTCGTCGAGTGTTAACAGGCTTCGCGAAGGAAATCGTCCACTGATGATGTATACTTTGCCTGAACTGTTCGGTTGTGAGAACCAACTTTGTCCTGTTGATACACATGAAGTTAACTTTTGTGAAGAAGAAACAACCCCAAAACCAGAACACCCATGTGATGACACTGTTAAAGAACTCTGTTTTGATATAATGGAGGAAACTGGAGATGTCATGCCAGACAATGCATTTAGTGCCAAGGAGTTGTACTTAAGTCTTAGAGATGCGATACTTGAACAGTTATGAACTATAATTGTGTTTTAATTATTGTCTATAACAATGACATACGGAATTTGACGTTACTGGCTCGATAGAACCTTTTAGAATGACATAATTGCAGAATATGAGGAGTTTGTTCATTTATAATATATGAAACATTTTTATGAAATTGCTGACAATTTACACATTCCAATTGCCTATCAAAAAATCTTTATATACAGAAGGGTAAAAACAGTGATTTCTAACAAGTAAATCTGCGACTGGAAATATTATTCATTTTTAAATATTAATAAACTAAAAAATGAATTAAACAGTGTCTAGCGCCTGTTTATTTCTTACTACTGAATTTCATATTGACTGCAAACGTAACTTTCTGTAAAAGTGTGGTTTTATTAACATCTAATTTTTAATATATAAAATTCATATAGTGTGGCGTTTAAAGCTAAATAATGATAATGAATGTGGATAACGTAAAAGATGGCGCAAATAGCCATTGGTTTACACGTAATCGTACAATTACCGTCTTCCTTTGAAGACGATACAAAGAGTTGAACTAATTTACAGTCTCCGGGTTGTGCACTTCCTCTCCATTGTGATTGGTAGAAAATACATGATATGAAAATTTACCTTTATTTCATTGGTTGAAATACTGTTCGGTGCAAGGGAGATAATTTTCTAATGATAATTTTTTACGTATGACTTAACAATTAATTTAACAATAATTTGTGATCTTTTTGTTTTGTTTATGCAAATACAAAAAATGGGAAAATTTGATACGGTATTGCTAATATCTGTAAACCAGTTTGCATATTAGATATAGTAACACTAATATTAGTAAAACAGATGCTAAATGCAATGGTATTAACTTTGATTTTATTAAAATAATACGACCCATAGTCGATCTCAACTAACGAGCATACATATTTCTCAATTTTAGGCACGCACGCTTCAAAGGCACATATAAAAAAAGTTCCACATTTATGACATGTAGAGGTGGGCGACATTTATATAAGAAAAAAGAATTAAAATTTCTTTGATAACTTATTGCTGTTAAAAGTTTGCTCTAAAGACGGTAAGCTTTTTTTTAAAAGCTAAACCTGTACAGTCTTAAGGGTCAATGTCCAAGTAACTTTCCATTCCTTAAAAGTCATGGAGCCGAGGCCTTGAAAGGGGCATGTTCACGATTTTGGTCAAATTCTATTTTTCTGTTTTTATTATTTACAATACTTTAGGAATGCATTTCTAATTATCAATCAAAATTTGAGAATCAATCGTAGAGTTATAAGCAAGATAAAGGACTCACAATTCTTTGTCATGTAAACAAGGCTCGTGCCCTTTTTTGTTTACATAGGTTCAATATACCAATAAAAAACCAAGATCGTGACCATGCCCCTTTGAAGGGCCCGATGCACATTACTTTTAAGGAATTGAGAGTTACGAGGACATTGACCCGCTTAAAATCCACTTTATAGATTCCATATTTTTCCGGAAAAAATTAATGATATAAGATATATAATTAATATTCATCATATAAATATAGAATAATATATGTATACATAACATATCTTATATTTAGGCTGATAACAATGCATACATATATTGTATTTGTTATTTTTTTTCCTGATTACCGATTAAACACAATCTAAGGATAACTCCCGATGCACTCCGAATAAATTGTTCATCTTGTGTTCACATATCGTTCACCTGCGTTCACCGTTCAATTTGCGCTCGCGTTTGCGTTCCGTTTGCGCTCTGCGATCGCTCACCGTTCATAAGAGCTTACCAATATCCGTTCAGCGTGCGCTCACCTTTGGCTCAGAGTGCGCTCATCGTTCTGTACTTGTTTGCTGTAAAAATATCTGGGGTATAGCCCCCCCCCCCCCCCCCCCAATTCTATAACGATTATCACGTTGTACTATACATATGATTTTTTCCCCTTTTCAACTTGTCATAATTATATAGTCTCTCTTTTTTGCACATTGATATTTAATTGATATTATGTACAATATGCATGCATTCTCCGAAAAGAGGAACAAAATATTGAATGAAAAATTCGAAAACTGGTCTTACACATTTTGCTCTGTAATGTACAAACATGTATAATATACGAATTATAAAATAAGCGCACAAGAACCAATATATACATTTTGCTTTAATGAACAAACCAATACAAAATATCCTCAATTTCCCGACAAAGATATTTGAATGTTAAAGGACATCAAACAACACAAAATCAATGTGCAATGTTCTGACGTACATGTAATCGGAAATGACAGGAGAATCTACGTACTAGTATAGTTTTTTAGTGTGTCTTATAATTTGCAAACTTTAGATCTATTAATAATTATTGTTTGTATTTCTTATATCAATACATGTACATAGTTTCCCTGTTCCCTACATATACATTTACATTTTTCTGAAATGTTGATATCACAAAAAATCTAAACAAAAACTTTGTTTCAAAAAAAAAATTGAAAAAAGAAAAACGGAGATTTAAGCTCCGTTTCTGAAAACAAAGCATACATGTATTTTCTTTTATGCTTCTTTTCATAAAACACATAAATAATTAAAGATCAAAGTTAAAAGATTTACGATCTATTTGGCCTTCAGCAACCAATCTTTAAAAAAGTCATCGCCAGTGTAAATATGTACTGCGCTTGCATTGAGGCATTTCAAATAATGTCCATTACCCATACATTTGCATTTAGTACTGCCAAAAATTCCGTTCTAAACCCTGGGAAATTTTCGTATGTTTTCGGAATTTCAAGCAAACATGAACAAGTATGAGCAACAGGGCGGCGCGCCAAACCTTGAACGTTCACAAATGATACTTCAATTTTGTCTTTCAGCAGCAAGTCAGATCCGGTGCAGAATCTCATGAATTTTTTCAAGGTAAAAATGTCAAGCTCTCTGACAAATCGACGTACATGATTTGACACAATTATTTCTTCCTGAGACATGGTTTCGGGGAACTTCAACAACGCTAAAACTTTCCTGGTTGTTGGAAGGAGACTTTCGTACATTGATTTCAGCTTATTTTCTGAAATGTCAAGTTTCTTAAGATAAGGACTGATACAGTCTATGACAAACATAGAAGATTGAATCAGCTCTTTATGTGCAATTTCTTCCAAAATCTTGAGAATTGTATCTTGTTTAGGAACTCTTTTAATGTCGTGTTGATCTAAGATTTCAAGAAACTCATCCATATCAACCGATTCAATATCTTCCAAGGCAGATTTAAGACACTGCGCATCACTTTCCGGAATAAACTTTAAAAATTCATCAAGTAGGTTGCTTTTAACTGTGTTATATAGGCACTGCTCTAAAAAAGCAATCGAAAGCTGTATAGGGAAGTATCCAACATTCTTCCATCCAAAAACAATAATTTTCCCCACGGAATGCCACTCAGACTCTCCAAAATCATGTCTCAGACATGGAACTTTGAATGCGCTTCCTAAAGTACACTCTTCAAAAAATGAGTTCCAGAACTCGCAAAGGATGTCCCTGGTCACACCCCCTCCATCTTCGGCAGTTTCGGACATCCCATTAGGAAGTATCACGTCCAGAGTACAGAGATCTTTAAAAGGGTCAACATCCTTAAACTCTCTGATCATTTCTTTCAGAACATGTCCTCTATGTACTGTTATTTTCCGTTCTGTAGGCGTTTCCGGAGGAGGGGTTTCATCTAAAACATTTTCATCTATTTCCTCATCTATTCCTGCCAGCTGTATTGCTTGCTTCAAAATGTCATGTTCCAGAGAGGCTGTTCTCCTGCGGCGTAAGGTTACGTGTAGATCCGGAAGTTCGTCCTCGTCGTCTGACTTATTATCATCTTGCAATATTTCACTGGCGTCCATCTCATTGTTTCCATCCTTTTCAGCATTTTTTAGTTCATTTTTTTCCGTTGTTGTAAAATAGAAACGCAATAGGGGAAGTTTTGTTTCATCATATATTTCTTTAACAGTCATCTCATTTCGAACACTCCTACCACTGAAATCTCTCAGGTCAGTCACAAAGTCCGTAACTGGTCCTTTTGGTGATTCTCCATTAGGAAAAAACAATCGTATTCCTTCTTTTATCAAGTCATCTTTGGTTGCATTTTTTGTAATATTAACTTTTCTGGTACCTCCCCCCTTTTTAAGTCTTACTTGCACTCCTCCATGCATCCATCCTAATTCTATTTTTCTTGATTGCTTTTCTGCATTTTTATTTCCTATCTGCCTAGGTCTCATATCTTCTAGCTGCTGCTCTTTTTCTTCTCCTTTAGACAAATCATTTAATTTTCGCTTTTGTCGCGGGTCTTCAATTTTCTTTCTTAATACAGCAAGAAGATTCTCTCTTTTTGAATGCTGCTTTTGTTTCTTTTGTTTTTGTTCTACAAAGCGCTTGACTCTTATTCTATCACCATGCAAAGGAATGTATACTGAAAGCTCCTGTTCGCTCATCGACGTTATAAGTTCAGGGTCTATCTAAATAACAAAGATATCGAACATTATACTTAAGAGGACCGCAAATCATTGCTTGTTTCTTAAATCCAACATAAGTACATATTCACCGACGCAATAACCGGTATTATTATAGTTTTTAAAAAGAAGAAACCATTAGAGTACAATCTAAAATAATTTAAATACTAGTACACTGGAAGGAAAAATCCGAAATTTTAATAATCAAAACATAACTTTGCAAGGACTTTTACAATTCTTGAATCATTGCAATTGGGTAGATGATATTTTAATACGAAAATATGAGGTATAATATGTAAATATATTTTATGATTCTTTTAATGGCTTTTCTATTAGTCAAAAATGGCAAAAGCATTTGCACAGATTTTCATTTTGCTGTGATGTTATTTTATTGTTACCTTTTTCGCATAACTGGTAAAGTTAAAAGCAGGCAAGCTAAGGAAGGGGGGGGGGGGTGTAAAAAAATAAAATTTTAATTAAACATCGGATTTACATTTCACTGATTTTTTATAGATGTGATTATTGGAGCTATTGACAATGATTTGGTAAAGAAAAAGAAATCATATATTTTGACTTTAAATTTTATCATTTTCTTATGTCCTTATGTTGAGCATTTCGTTTAAAGAGGCCTATAAAATGGCATATACCCCAAGCCCTCTTAACAGAGAGAGAGAGAGAGAGAGAGAGAGAGAGAGAGAGAGAGAGAGAGAGAGAGAGAGAGAGAGAGAGAGAGAGAGAGAGAGAGAGAGCACGTTGAATAATGAATGCAAATCATTTTTCTTAAAATTGAATGGTTTAAATTACCTCATTGATGTTGTAGGTTTTTTAATTGACAATGCGCAAAACAAAACATTATGGGTGCTTGTGTATTCGATCAAGTCACGTCACCGAAATGTATGATGTAATATTTTGTTTGAATAAAATGATCTATAAAAGTAGTTTCCATATATATACATGTACAATAAAAAAACAAACAAACATGTACACATTATTTAAGCAATAAAAAATCTAAAGATTGTTTTTGTTGTTCTTTTGTTCTTGAAGAAGGGGGGGGGGGGGCAGCAAGTGAATAAAATCAGGATATAATGCAAGTTATTCAAACCCATTATTTTCCAATGAACGAAACAGGACTTCCGTGATATCGCCAGGCTGAACTATTCTTGTTATAATCAAATGCAATATATACCTTTTCATCTTTCATTTTTCTCGCACTTTCTACAGGCATGAAATCCCAGATATCCTCCATCGCGATAGTTTAAATTAAAAAGGTTTAATACCCCAATTGTCATATTAAATACGTAAAAAGTCGTAATAACGACTTTTTATCTCGTTAATACGACTTTTAAAAGTCGTAATAACGACTTTTTATCTCGTTAATACGACTTTTAAAAGTCGTAATAACGACTTTTTATCTCGTTAATACGACTTTTTATCTCGTTAATACGACTTTTAAAAGTCGTAATAACGACTTTTTATCTCGTAATAACGACTTTTTATCTCGTTAATACGACTTTTATAAGTCGTAATAACGACTTTTTATCTCGTTATAACGACTTTTTATCTCGTTAATACGACTTTTTATCTCGTAATAACGACTTTTTATCTCGTAATAACGACTTTTTATTTTTTTTTTTTAACATTCCGATTTGACCTCACTAGGCTTTCGTACTTTTATAATATTTGCCTCTTTACCGACTAATTACTAAAAAATGACGAAAATATATAAGCAGCAATAATGGGTACTCGACTTCCTGTTAATCAAAGGTCATGGGCAGGGTTTATTTTTGGTCAGAAGTAAGTCGATATTGATGAGAATGAAATTAAAATAATTGCTCAGGTTAAGTAAATAAACAGTGCAGAGATTTGCATTGAATTTTTTACATGACAGCTTACATGAAGAGAGTAGTAGAGAAAATTTGTGTATTTTTCGGCAATAATGGGTACTCGCACGTTACAATGTAAGTACCCACACGGAGTCAGGGCGTTCGTTCAAAATACGTTTCCCTTGTTAAGTAGAAAAAAGGGCAGAGTGGATCGTAAACCCTTGGCTAGCGAAGATGATTTAAATTGATATAATAAATTGACAATGTAATGTTAAAATCCTTAAGCGATTGTATTTTTTTTTTACACAATATACTGTGAATTTCTCCTCTTCTCAGTACAGTACTTCCAGTACTTTGATTTTTGAAAGAGATCACGTATTTCTCTTACTGCTTTTTGTGTGACAGAATTTAAATAAATGTGGGTAAATGTTGAACTAAATAAATTGAATTATATTTGATGGACCCTATTGAAAAAAGTAAAGATCTTTCCGTTTTTATCCGGGTTATAATATTTTCAATATTTGAAACCGAAGAATTCACCCACGTGTGTCGGAGCATAAAGATGAAAATTTAGGGAAGATGGCCGAAGTTGAATGAGATGACAACTGCGTCAGATGCAATTTCACGACCTGGAAATCTGTGACTGAAAGGTGTGTGGTTTAATTTTGGGTTTTTATGATTAGATTCAGTGACGATCGACAGTTCGATGCTGGGGTACATCGCAGAAACAAATCATCTAAATATTTAAATACCCGCTGTCATTTTCAATCACGATACTTTAACAGGTAAACGGCGAGGTCCATTTGATGTCTTGACAGATGTGCTGCTTTATGGTCATTTTTAAACCTTTTTGGCTCCATTCTGCCTCTGTTGTTTGCTTATTTGAAATAATCACGAACTAAAATCAATAAATGACGGGTTGGGGGGGGGGGGGGGGTGGGCTTTAATTTAGGTTAAAGGATGTAGACAGGCTTGTTTTTATCTACATGTGATAACACAAAACAGTTCACTTCAGAGTACGTGGGTTCTGTAGTCTATACATCTGAGATTTTTTTGATCCATTTAAATTTTTAATGCAATTTTTCTTGATGATCAGTCTGTAGATCAAAAAATGAAAAATGTTTTTAAAACTTGTTTTACCTTTGTTTATAAAGATTATATAATTAATGCAATCATTCATTATGTACTCATGTGGAATAGTGAAATTCCATCTCAGGGACAAGACTCACGGCACTCTGCCGAGTCCTAAACCGTGAACAGCTAGTCTAGCCGGGACTCCGAAAACGGAGTCTTTGTCTCCGTCATGCATTGCGGTAAAATGCGTTTCTAATGTAAACAACGTGTGAGTTATATCCCTTAGTTCTAATGTAATCTATTAAATTGGCCAAAAATTGATTTTAAAGTTTCAAAAACATTTCTGAAATGATTATGTGTCATATTTAAGTCATATGTTTATAACAGTTTACTTGTATTACATAAGATAAATTTTCAAAATGAAAAATTCACCTATAACTTCGATTGTGTAAACTATATAACTGTTTAGAGTAAATGAAACACTTGGATGTGTTAATTTATCATGTATTAATTGTTAAAATATATTCTCAATTTAATCATTTTCAGACTAAATTATTCAATTATCATGAATAATTATGTATTTAACATGATTTCCTAACACTAGAAACGCCACGAGCGATAAATTGTTTTGATAATAATTATCTGATCAATTTAAAGAGCTATTGTATCTAGAATGAAGTTTAATTTTCTAAGCCTTTTAACAATCAATCCTATTTTTTCAAAACAAATAAGACGTTTTTATGCAAATAACTCTCTATTATGTGCAAATACGATCGATAGAAAATTATGTCCGGGGTCTTTTAAAACATGTTAGAAATTGCCAACCCATGGGGCACTTTGCAAGATGATTTCTTGTAGACCCCACGTTTTCATCGAAAAATTGCCATATATATGCGTAGACTCCGAAAAATGGAGTCCAAAATCCTTGCAGAAATTCTCTTCCGTTGACTCCGTTTTTGGAGTCCAACTAGACTGGTGAATCTTGGCCCAGAGGTGGAATTTCACTATCCCACACAAGTACACATTAAATGATTATTTTTCTCACATTTCTTACAGAGCTGTTTCATGGATCTGTCATGTTTACTATTTTGACTTTGAAATTAGAAATTTTTACAATTTTATGCTAATATGTAAACGGTGTGACCATTGGGCAGATCACAGATTTTTTGGTTTATACAGAGACATATAACTCTCCTGCGTTATAAATTTTTAGGTCATTGCATATCATGGATATCCTGTCTCTTTTTATTTATTTCTGACTCAGAAAAAATGCAAGCATTTTGATTACTTTGCCTCAGTTTGAGATTTCTATTTGAATTTGCCAATCACATATATCAGATATGTCCCTCACAGGTTGGACTTTGCTTTAGATTGATATCATCACTACACTGAGAGTTGTTTCATGGTTATTAGTCATGCCTACTATATTGACCTTAAAATTTACTATAATGCTCGTTAAAATGGCAGATGTTGTATAAGGTTTGTGACAAAATGTTGTTTATAACAATTGAAGCTGAGAATAGTGTAATCAAAAGAATTTAATGTGATAAGATTAGTAGAATTAAAATAAATTCTTTTTTTATTAACAGGGATTTACAGAGTGAAACATGTCACAAAAACCAAAGCGTAAAGCAGCCATGATGACCGCAGAGGTTGTCCCTGGATCCTCCACTCAAGTCGCGAAGGAAGTTGCCAAGTCGGAGCTACTTGCCCCGCAGGAGAAAAAGCCAAAAGTCTCAGAAAAAGGTGACTCCGCCTCCACAAAGGAACAGACGGAAGAAGAGATGCAGAGGTACTTAGATGACACGTTTGAAGGCAGGCGCGCGTTCGTGACGGAGGAAATGCCCACTATTTTGATTCTCCGAGAACATTTCCCACAGCTGTTTAAAGGGAGACAAATGCTGGCAGAGTTCCAGCGAATCACGGGGCTGGACATTGATCACCTGATACAAGAGTACTGCGTGAAGTACGCGTCCACCGTAATCGGCCTGGGACGACAGACTCCAGGCTCCGGGGGTCTACTCAAACAAGCCGAGTCCGTCAGACAGCAGAACCTCGCTCTGAAGCAGTACTGGGACATGGTGACCGCTCTGTGCCTGATTCCCCTGCTGCTCAAGGAGAATCTAGTAGAGATGGTGAGGGAAGTGGGGCCGGAGGAAGAGGTGGATCCCAGGGGGAAAATTGTCCCCATCCTCATCTCCAAGGGCTCGATATTCAAGAGCGACGAGTTTGTGCTGATCATCGAGGAAGAAGTGGTGCAGGAGTTTGAGGAGTTTACAATCGCGCTGGGTACGCTGTTTTCTGCATACTGGGTGTTTAACATGCAGTACCCCCGGACTTTGAACCACACGTATAATTTCATACAGAAGGCCATTTTACACCTGAGGGATGGCACACCGTTTCCTCCGCTATGTAAGCAGTTGGTGCAGAAGATTCAGAAGGCGTGTTCCCAGGGGAAATCAGTCACGTAGCTGGGGGAAATTAGTCAAGTGCTGGGGGAAATCAGCCATGTAATGAGGGAAAATTTGCTATGTAGCTAGCATGGAATTGATAAGACAACTATATACATGTACATTGATAAAAGTCCCAAATGAAACTGAAGGCTGTATAATTGAAATTAAACTTTAACTGTGTATGCTATCCAATATGTGTCAGTATTTTTTATGTTAGATAGTGCATTTTATTATAAAAGCTGTACTTGTATAGAAATTTATGTTTTTGTAATGTTATGTTTAAAGCCACATAAATGTAGACGTTTCATTGCGTTTATTACATTTAACCAATACCCATGAATTTTTTAGGTGCTTTAACATTTCTTTTAGTTGCTTGCAGTATTAGAAACATTCCGTTGTGAGAGTTATATCTCATACACCATTAAGTGCAATATTGAGACATTGAATACAAATTGTGAAGTGTGATTGTGCCCGGCCCAAGGATCACAAAGAAGTCTGGACAAGTTAGTGCTCTGCCTTAAAGTCTTTCAAAAACTGTGAAAGACACACAAAATTAAGATTTTTCCCTTATCATGTTGCTTTCTTCAGACATCAAGATAGCTCTGCTCTCCTGTTGCTTAAGAATTTTTGTGATCCTTGGAGCCAATTGGTTGATGTTTGTTTTAGTTCGATGTATTTGAACCACAAATCATGTCTTCCTGTTACACAAACCTTACTCAGCTCTGCATGTGTAGAAAAAGTAGAAACCTTAATAGGCCAAAAAAAATAAATGAATCGGTTCTTAAGCCCCACCACAAGAAAAAAAAATTCAAATATCTGCCTGTCGAATTATATTTTGAAATTTTTGGCCTGAGACCAATTCATGAATTTTTTTTTTTACCTTAGCAATAGATGTTTGCTTTTGGTGTAAAATTGTGTGTAGGTATTAAGAGCCATAGCAGGCATGCCAAAATATGTGAACTTTCAAAAATTGGAAACTAGTTTTGTTAAGTCATATCCAAATATGTTCCTAAAAAAAAATATTGTGTGTTTAGGGTAACCCGACCTAACCTACAAAAATGCCCCATCTTAACATTTTTAGACATCTGTTTTTATCCGATTGTGATTTTCATATTATTTCCATTAAAAACCCATTTTTAAATATTAAAAAAGGGAATTTATATCTGTATTTGTGCCCTCATGCAAAAAAAAAATATGATAAAATTAAAAAAAAATCCCTATCTACCTAACCTAATTTTTTCATCAGTGTTACCATAAAGACACAATTTTTTTTTAGGCCCAAGCTAAGCAAAAGCAAAGCTATATATGCTTCAACATGCTGTGTGACACTGAATAGACAATCTAACCACTTACGTACGTCTCGTAATGTTAAATTCCAGGATTTCTGGCCCAAACAACATGAACAAGTTAATAGTCTTTATTTTTGCACGCTGAACATTTTCTTGATGTAGACAAGATTTTTTTTATTATTGTGAAAGCATACTTACTAGTATCCAACTTTTATCTCAATCTTACTGTAATGAAAAGACAAACACTGGGAATAATATTTTTTCAATACATAACTGTACCTCCAAAGTTCTGTATGAAATATTGTTTTAATATAAAATATACCAATGATTGGATGGGAAAAGCTAAATTTCTTGTACTTAATTGTCACAATTCAAAAAAGAAAATGGAGTTATTCCCCTTGGTCGACAAGTGCATGCATGTACGTAGTACAATATCCTGGCACTTAGCTCTGGTCACACTAATAGAGGGATGTCTCGCATGTAAATATACTGTGCAATTTATGCATGTATACAGTACCAGTCTCGCATGTAAATATACTGTGTAATTTATACATGTATACAGTAAATATACTGTGTAATTTATACATGTATACAGTAAATATACTGTGTATATACTGTGTAATTTATACATGTATACAGTAAATATACTGTGTATATACTGTGTAATTTATACATGTATACAGTAAATATACTGTGTAATTTATACATGTATACAGTACCAGTTTATGTTGTACTGTTCTGTATATCTTCGGTTTTTGTTTTGTTTACACTTTCTTTTTACGGTAGTTGGGAGGATGCTGTACCTATTTTTTGTTTTTATTCTCCTTACATGTTTTTTTTTCCTCGTTTTTTGAGGTGGGGGAGTAGTGTTTCAAATTTTTGAAATTATACATAGATGATTACAGATATGTCATGTTTGTTTATTGTTGTAAATAATTTCAATGCAATGTGTGGATTATCATGACTATGTCCCCTACCCCTTTATTATCAGTAGAATTGGCATTTGTATAATAGTATACATACAGGTTACAGGTTTGTACTACCACGTCTTGAATGCTATAGCGGCCAGCATTGTCACCAACACACCCCCACCCCCACCCCTCACTCAAATAAAGTTTGGACCTGTATGGTTTTATTGACTAGAATTGCATGACCGCTCCTTAATTTTGTGGTATTTTCAAGCTTTATTAAAAAATACATGTACATGAGTAATCAGGTTTTTTAAGTCACAGACTAGAGACTTAAAGTTCTCTGTATAAAGAACTTAGAATACTTCTACAGTGTGTGTATTGTTGAAGAATACTTAGCAATGTCATTTGGTGCAGAATTTTGGTGCAATTAGTACTGAATTCATATTTTATGTTTATTTTTCCAATAAGTGTTCAGTGGTAATTGACACCCACCCCCTAATTTATTTTAAATGATAATTTTGTTTTCAATTCAAGAATTATTTTGTTCATTGCCAAAAACATATAGTCCAGAACTACGGTAATTGTCGATCTTGTCGAATCAAAAGGCGCCCTCCCAGGAACCTGTGGGTCAGTGTCGTAGCAGTCTCTGTCCTGCCATTGGTCAGATTCCTGTGTTACTAAGGGGGCATTACTTGTGCTTGTGTCCAGCACCATTATGTATAAGATGGTGTTAATTGTTTGGGGGTATTTTTTCTTGATATTTTTTTTTCAAGTTTTTCAATTTGAATCAATTTTTTTGTGATTATTTGAGCATTTCTCTAAATAGAAATTTAAATTCCATAAATTTTTTTTTTTTAGGGGAGGATATCTGTTACAAAATTTACATGCCATCAATGCAGTCAGATTTAATGATCATTTGTAGAATTAATGGGTTTTTTTTTATTGTTTTCTTACATTTTTTATAGCTGTCCAGGGAATTTCTAAAATGTTAAAGGCATCAAAGCAATGTTCAAGTATTAAGTGGATTTTGTTTTTATTTCTTTTATTTATTATTTAAATATTTTTTGTTGATGTATCTTCGCAAAAAATGCGTAGAATTCCATGTGCTGAGCAAGTTTCATTTTCGTTTTATTAGGGTTTTTTTTCTATATGCTGTTAGATTATTTTATGTACATGAGTATACATTTTCTTTGTTTATTTTACACGCATATATACTATTTGTCTGTTTACCTTACAAACCTGCTGTTTGTTTATTTTGATTGGGAAAGGAGTCTCATGTTTTATTTTCATGCTTCTATTTTTATTGGCAAATTGATGTTTATGTTGTAAATTGTTAAGATAGATGTATAGATTGTTATAATGAAAAGCAAAACAAGGTTTTTTGATATTATGATATTTAATCATAAAATAATGTTGAAACTTGGCCATATTGATGCAAGGGAGTGTACTGGGTAAGTTCAGTATTTTAAAACTGGGTGTATTTTTTAATACAAGAGCTAAGAATGTAGAAGTTGGGGTGTTACTTTTTACATGCAGTCCATTCCAGTAAAAGCAATTAATGGCACAAAAATATGAAATTTGGCTCACCTGAACCAAAAGTAAAAATAGTCAATTTCTCTGCCTATCCAAGGTCTCTTGAGTGTTTTGACATCTATAGAGCTGTTGAGGCGGTCACAAGGCATACATCACTGAGCAAGCCTACTTATCAAATAAAAAGAATTTTAATTAATTTTAATTAATTTAGGGTAAGTAAAAGGGCAAGGGCTAAATAACTTGTGACATACCAAAATTCTGATATTACTTATAGCTACCTAATAATTGAACTTTGATACATGTACACGTATCATTAAAACATACTTAGAGACATGGTGACGCACAAACCCATGATTTAGCAAATATCGAATTTTTACACGATTTCCACATTTTTTATTAATCATATGGAAAGGTGAACTTTTGAAAAATTACAGTGTTTAAAAGTAAATAACTCAAAATGAGAAAAATAGAATTAAGTGTTGGGCTAACACAAAAATATTGAGTTACCCTTCCGCTTCATAGCCACGCTAGCGCAGGGGAATGTAAATAATGCAGCGTGGCATATATCATGAGCTAGTGGACTCTCATTGAAACGTGATGTCTTCAAGAACTATAAATTCATTAAGATACACTCTCTATGAATGCATATTTCTTACCACAGACATCGAATAGCTTCACATTCAAATTCTTTTCTCAGTGTGTCAATCCCTGGCACTGTAACTAATTTTAGACAGCAATCGCAATCACATGACACTAAAATCAATGTCCAAAACAACTCGGTTTGTTTACATGTGCATTTTCCGGATGAGTTTTATTGACTTGTAAACTGATAAATGATGACTTAGGGTGCGTGAAACCTTCCGTATGATGAAATTAAGTATATTTCTTCCGATTTCCGTTGTCATAATCAAAAAGTAAAACTCAGTCATGTATTTTGAGTCACCGTGTCGCTTTAATGAAAGTTTTGTATACAGTTTGCACATTAAGGATCATGTCATTGGACTGGACAATTTTATGACTTTGTTGTAACTTCTTTTGTATACAACAATAATCATGGCCACTTGGTGGAGATATTAAGGAAATGCTAAAAAAATAGTGAAAGGTATTGAAAATATTCTGAATCGGAATATTTTTCCCACTAAACTTTGATATTGTTCCTTAAAAGTATTATAAATTCAAGTTCTTTTCATTTACAAACTGATATCAGGATGGGACCAGAAGGAAATTCACAGTTTATCCCAGGAATAAAAAAACATATAATTTTCTGAAGCACATTGAGGCCACAACGTTTACAGTATATGTAAATTCCTTATATTACCGGAGTACTTCATTCAGCGATCTCTTTGTTTTGTATCAAATCGCGGGAATATGCGGAACCTTTCTCCTTATTTCTTATAGTTCACAGGTCTCAGAAAAAAAAATGGCGAGATTTTAAAATCCGCGAAGGGCCGGTGCTTCTCGCGATTTTACGCGGATAATAATTCCTCGCGTTTAATTAGGAATCTACAGTATCAGGGCCCGTCTCTGTGAGCGTCCTATAGAGACGAGTCTGTGTGCCCCCTTAGCCTATCTAACTTGTACTTCACCCAGAGAGCCCTTGGATAAAGGGTATTCGGTGACCTTGAATCATGTTTATAGGTGTAAGGTTATGGTCATAGCAGAATTGTATGTAAATTAAGTCATTGGTTGGATCATATACTCTGTCCCCTTGGCCCAATCTGGCTCGTTCTTTAACAACAGAGTGCCTTTAGTCAAAGGGTGTGCAGTGACTTTGACGTAAGTTTCCAGGTCAAAGGTTTAGGTCATGTTGGACCGCGTTAAACATTCATGTCTGGACTATCCATTCTCCTAACATGGGCCTATCTGGATCATACTCTACATAAAGTGCTTTTGGGTGAATGGTTTTGCAGTGACCTTGAAGCATGCTTCTAGGTCAGATGTTAAGGTCATTGCTGAAATACAAATTTGGACCCAATTTCTCTCCCCCTTATACTTGCTTAGATTTAACCAAAGACAGCCTGTGGGTGCAGAGTTTGCAGTGACCTCAAATTTAGAGGTTAAAGTTAAAAGGAAATGTTTTTCATCGTGATGTTGTATATTTCAGTGGGCCGTTTGAGATGGACATTATCTCAATGATGTCTAGTTTATTATGGAATTAAATATATAGAAAGATATAATAATTTGTTTGTACCATGACCCACAACTATAGTCTTTGGAGTTGGACCACAATTAGGGTCTGGGTCCAAGTCACACAGAAGTGGGTATAAAAATTATTATTAGCGTCAAGAAAACGGGGGCTATCGTTTGTGAATGACACTGAAGCAAGCCTGTTATATTTAGTTTAATCCATAACGGTATGATATCAGAAAGGGGACACAATTTGGGGTTGAGTGTCTAGTTTTACATGGGAAAAAATTCCAATAAAAATGGAGACTGAATTGGAATTAAAATGACGGCAATCTAGTGTGAAGATAATTTGGATGCGTGGATTATTTCATGATCAATCGAAACTAGTTACATCACTGTACATTGCAAACACGGAATTGAATGCACTCGTACTGACTGCATGATGTCAGACGTCTAAACCACTGGCGCTTCTTTCCGTAAAAGTTCACCCAATAGTGTAATAATAATACTGTAGGGTTAACTTTATGTCAGAAATAAGTTCCTTTGTTCTAAACCTCCAAAGAAATGTATATTTAGTGGATAATTAATTGAAAATTAAGTTCTTCCTTCTGCGTGTGTAATTTAAAATCTGATGGAAAATAACGACATATATATATATATATATATATATATATATATATATATATATATATATATATATATATATATATATATATATATATATATATGTTATTAGTACTTAATAAAAATGACTTTAAAGAGATTCAAAGAGTCGTATAAATACATGTATGTCCATGTAACAAATGATCCCTTTTTTTAGGGGGGGGGGTGTTTCATGCGAAATTTTAAGGTAGCGATCATCTGAAGCGGGTTTTGTATATTTTATGGTTGATACCTTCATACCAATATGAACTACCCAGGTTTTTGATGGGATTATTGCAGGTCTTAAATCTCCAAACTTTTAAAAATTGTAAACAATTATTTTACTTTTAAGTATACTCACGAGAAGAAATATCACAAAAGTCTAAATTTGAATACAAAATCTCTAGAATCCAGGAGCTTTCGGGGGCTTCGCCCCCTGAACCCCACCAGGGCGTTGTCCTGCACTCACTGGGGGCCGCCTGACCCTTGCCTAAAACTGGCGCCTCCTTAAACTTCATATCCTGGATCTATCCGTGGTTTAGTTATATATACAGCAAGATGCTTGGTGTAAAGACTCAGGTTAACGATGTGGTCCAAGTGCCTTTCGAATTGACAAGAAAATACAGTCAAGCCTCGTTGTCTGGAACTTCATATCTCCGAAAAACGCTGCAAGATATCCGAGGATTTGAGATATTGATATAAAAATACTTTTATAAAAAGATTTAGTTGGTTGTGAGTTCAAAACTACTTCGACATATACATAGTCATTGTGATCGAGAAACTGAAGTATATATATACGAAGTAGGTGTAAATGTAGGAAACTAGATATTCAGATATCGGACAGAGATCTTTTAATATAAAATTGAAGAACTGAGTTTATTGAAACATTGAGTCACCGTGTCACATAAAGAAAACATGATCAAAATATATCTGTAAAGGAGATAAGTATCCCTGTAAAATCAAGTAAAGGGAATATTCTTAAAGATTTAGAATATGTAAAAAAAAAAAAAAACCCATTCGCCTTACACTTCGGAAACTGGGTATTTACTCCGGCCATTTTAAAGGAATATATGTATTTTGCCTCAGAATAAAATCAACATTAAATATTTCATAAACAGTATTGTATTATCTGCAAATTTATTGCGGGAAAGTTGACTCATCGTCCAATAGTGCGGTAGGGTTTTTTTTTTCCTGATGCCTCTTTACTGAACTCGCATGCAGTTCATGGTGATATGGGAGTTATTGCATATGTGATATTTGTGAATGTTAAGTATAACCCCGCCTTCTTTACTTCATCGATCAACACAATTACATTTTTAACGGCCAAACAATAAATCCCATCCCATGTTTAAAGAAAAGTGTGGGAATCGGACACCTGGAAGGGTAGATGTTCAGAAAGGACAGACAAACGGACGGACAGATAGGACAGACGGACAAACAGACAGAGAGGCATACCGTAGATATAATGTTAGTGTAATCTATAATTATAAACACGCTCAAACATATTAATAAGGGACGACCCACCTATAATGTTTTCATGTTACGATCATTTAATTGCTTTGAACATATTGTATTGTATATAAAGTATAATATACAAATTATTCAGGCATGTGCAGATTCATTCAACTTACGAGATCGTAACCATAAAATCAAACATACTGAACTAAAGCTTATAAAAATTATTTTTAGAAAAAAAAATATTTTGAAAGGAATGATAAAACAATGGTAGTAATTTATATGCATGAATCTATTCTTAATAAATCTAATCTCTTTTTTTGGATTGTTTGTTTGGGTTTGTATATGGAGGTGGGGGTGGGGGGTGGGTGTATCAAACGTTTGAACAAAAGAAAATATGATTGAAAATCAATAAATATCATTAGTTGGTTAATAACCCATCGTCCCACAATAAAAGATGGGTATTTGTAGAATGAAAGTGTTCTAGTTATAGAGGTTTAAAAGAAATATTTATCGCCTTTGTTTAATATTTACATGTAAAGAAAACGGGGTATATATACATGCGTCTTTTGATGATCGACCCACAATACCTGCTTTCAGTAAAGTGGTTACATGCGTGGGGGATAATTTTGTTTGCCATCAGAGGCCCAATGCCTATTTTCGCTAATTTTACTGTGTATAAGAAATAAGTGATTTTTTTCTGGGGGTACGGATCCCAAATTCCCGACTCCCCGACCCCACTCTACATATATGTAAATCTGCGCATAAGTCAATTGATGTTAATCAATATTTATCCAGCTGTGTTTTACCTTTGAATATATATTAGATATATTAATGAGCTTTCGTTTATACTAAATGTAAAAGAAATATGATATAAGCTCCACCCCTACCCCCACTCCAAAAAAAAACCCCACAACAATTCAACCTCGAACCTCAACCCCCCCCCCCCCATTATTTACAGATCACTGGCCCTATAAATTTAACCACCACCACCCCCCCCCCCCCAAAAAAAAAAAACAAAACAAAACAAAAAAACAAAAAAAACAAAACAAAACAAAAAAACACACACTGTACAAGAGCGCAAAACAATTATTTTGCATCTTAAAATTATTAGCACGCAAGAAAAATAAGAAGAACACACGTGTAAATGTCCAAATACATTTCCATTAACTTTATTTCAGTATAGTAAGAAAATCTATGATCCACTCCCATTTCTGAAACCACGTGACGTCACCAGGTATCAACTTCCGGACATCGAAAGATAAACTCGCTAAACGTGAAGGTGTATAACATTTATAGCTTAAAAAACGAAATTCAGGGATTTTATCACAAAAAGCAGATGTGGAAAATATTTGGCGATAAGTGCGGTGCTTTAGGAAAGTGTACAACCAGCCAGGAATTGTGTCATCGATTTTATCCTGTTTTACTGGAGAAGGTTTAGATTTGACTTCGGAGAGAATTGTACATGCGGATTTTAACATGGATGTCAATATTTTGGTAGCCAGGAAAAAGTTTCTTAGCCTTGTCCTCTGTCGGTAGGTGGGGGAAATGTGTGACGTCACTGAGGGGTACGGGCACCTGCCCCAGGGTGCACTAATAGCTCTCCTTGAGGAGAGAGACCGGGAAATCCTGCAGCAGAGATCCCTCATCCAAACTTTGACAGACCAGGTCGAAAATCTCAGGAAAGAGAAAGATGAAATTCTTCAAAACGCCAGCATCCATCTCTCGGGGGAAGACAGGTAAGTTAAATTTGCCCCTGTGTATGGTTACTTGAAGATTATGGCCCTGGGACTTCAGTGACATTACGGTGACACATTATATGTACAGGGGGATGGGGGGGTGGGTGGGAATTCCTTCTTTAGAGTTAGTCATCCCACCTGCATATTTTGTAATGTTTCCCTTTCAGAATTTGTGTGTAGCACTTTAAAGTTTCACATGTGCAGTTAATATTATAAGAGATTTACAATAAGCCAAACACACTTTAACCCCCCCCCCCCCAAAAAAAAAAAAGAAAAAAAAGAAAAGAAAAAAGGTTATATTATTTTTCTGTTTGAGAGTGTATTTGTGTATTGGTGTATTGGGAATGCTCCTGCGTGTGATGTTATGTTGGTTTAACATGGTATGGAACCAATGTAGTCCTCCTCAAACAGATTTTTATCTCATTTCAAACTGACAATACTCTGTGATGTCGGGCACATATGTTCAATTAAAGCCTGTAGTCTTATCAGGGCTCATCATCATTAGAACTACAGAGTCAAATCCACAAACCCTCTGCTACTGTACGGCCAGATAAAACAATTTTACCCAAAAGTAAAAAATACAAAAAAAGTTTCCTCAATTGGCTGTCTGTGACTACAAGCATGCACTCTTCTGTACCGAGAGACTTGTAATTATCTTGACAGTAGAGGACGAAGTAAAGAATTAATTGTCCCTGGCATCGTCGGTGATGGCCCGTTATAAAAAAATTACTCCATGCTAATTCATATGTTCATTACAATCTTTTAATAGTCACTAGGACCTATTTAACTTCACATGGTTTCAAACGTGTCTTTCATTAGCACGTTGTCTGTGTAAAATACTTTTTCTAAATATATGCTATTAATAATTTAATAATGCAGGGAGCATATTGGAAATTCATGCGTCAACTCAATATTCTAGGCCTATATATTCAATACACAGTATATTGTGTCATATGATATTGTAAAGAACGTCATTGGATACAGATACACTGATCATATCCTTGTTATTATTGCGGTGTGGTGATTGTCAGACGTAAATTCTTGCTGATTCCTGGTCATCAAAGGTTGACCTACGACGCGTGACATAACTACTTGTTCTTACTAAGTTAGCCCAGGAAGCAATATTTCAGCTCCTGAATCTGAAAAGTACAGCTGCTATCAGTAAATTAAGTCCCAATTTTATAAAAATAATAAATCTTTGTAAAGATTGATCATGGTGCATTGAGCATTACATGTACAGTACTTTGGAACTGTCACTAAATACTTGAACAACTAACGCAGCTAGATTTGTTCATCCATTTACTGATTCCACAGTCACAATCTGTAAAGTCACAATTTTATAAAAATAAATCTTTGTGAGGATTGCAAGCATGTTGCAGGGTTCGACACTAACTTTTTTATGCATAAGTCCAGCCAGACTAGTGCCTGATAATTTTAACTAGTCCGCAGGCAATTTTATTTGCCTGTCAAAAATAAATTAAAATGCATTACCGTATTTGCCTTATATAATACGCACTTTTTAAATATAATTTGTAAGAAGGGGTGCGTAATACAGTCAAACTTGTATTAAGCAGTCACCTTTGGGAGGCACCCAAAGTGACCTCTTAACAGAGGTGACCTTTGAATAGAGATTTAGGAATTTACCATAATCAATTACCGTATTAAAACAATTATTGGAAGTTTTTATATACTTGCAATTTAGCATACTGATCAAAATGACAAAATAATTAATAAAATTTTTGATTTGAATTTGATAGCATTTATTATATTTAAAAATAAGTGCAATTACATAACAAAGAATTTTGCATGCAGTTGTTAATTTCTTTTTAATTTTTGAAAAAGTCACTTAATATTTTGTCTGCATTCCAAATTTGCACTTAATATTGTCTTCTGTTAACATATTAATATCTGTAATTTTATCCAAAATTTGGGCATGGCCATGAACTCTTGCATAAACTTTTCAACATGATTATTTCTTAACGGACCGTATCTGAACTCAAAATCATACTATTAAATCGATCGATTTTCTTTAGCCTCGTCGCGGTCATTTTTGACACCTATTTCATGAGGTTATATATTAAACAAACACTGTAAATACATGTTCAAAGAATTTACTTTTTCGCCATCCGTATCTGAACTGCCAATTATATAATTACATCGATTGATTTGGCTTCTTTTGCCTCAGGCGTATAATTATTGTGTACATTAGTTACCTGACTTTCGGAAGCCATGTTTAAAATTTCCGGGTGTAAATCATGTGACCGACCAAAATGGCCGCCTAATGCATGTCGAAAGTACAGTTTCGGATCAAAATACGATGTCCGCTGATCGCGTTAGAGAGGTGACCGCTCTTTAAAGGGCAATCATATAGGATTTTTGATCGGGAGGAAATAAAATGACCGCATACGAAAGGTGACTGCTTAATAGGAGTGACCGCTTCGGCAGTTTTGACTGTATATACAATAATGTTTTTCTTACAGGTATTGCACTGGTTCAGTTGTATTGTGCTATGTCATACATAAAAATGAGCTGCGTATTCACTATATCCGTGTACATGGTGTAAACTTTTTATTTGTCCGACTGGACTGACTAGACAGAAATTTTGTTAGTCTGCATGAATACCTATTAGTCTGTGACTAACGGATTAAGGTCAGTGTCGAACCCTGTGTTGAGACCATTAGCAATGAGTAGGAAAATAATGTCCCTAAATACTAGAACAATTAACGCAGTTTTGTACTAGTAACCATTGCAACTATTTTTATATTAGTATAACTTGTACAACTTCTTTTTTTTTTATATCTGTCCACTGATTCCTCTCCATTCCCTACCCTCCAATCAGAGCCCCCCTCCCTTGCTGGATTGTTTAACTCCTTCTGGATTGTTGAATTCTATCATAATGATGATACAGAGTAGAGACTGGGTATATCTTGTTGATTTCTGTATCATTTGTGTCTTGATTGATGAATTTCTGATTCATCAGATCCTGACCTATTTTGTAAATAATTAGACGTAAGTGTGAAATGCAAGTGTCTGTATAATTCGTGTGAACAAGGTACGTGTGAAAGCCAACATAATGGAGGATCAACATAATGACGTCCACATATTTCCTTGACAGTGACGCAAGTCGCCTCGTGATCGAACGACAAATCCTGGTCAAGCTTTACTGATACTCCTTTTCTGTGTTTGGTGGAGGGTTAATCACTTGAATTATCAAATCAACTGTGTGATAAAGTATATTAATTTACATATATTTTATATAATAACCTAAAACCTTGAAAATTAGCCGGATTTAATATTAAGCCGGTTTTGAAAATAAGCACCTATTTCTTGCACTGAAAATTACTCGAAAATAGGTCTGTTTTGAAAATAAGCCAGTCAGGACAACATGGACAATGCCATTTCTGAAAGATTTAGACTACCGTAAAGTCTCGTGTAGCACCATCTGTGCATATTAAGCACCCAAAAAGTTGGGTGTATAATGCTGATAAAAACCCCACTGTTCCTACACACAAAACGCATCCTTAAAAGTCATCGATATGTATTCGTTCTGACACCGAAAATTGTTAAATAATCATTGACCATGCGACTGGTCAACAGATGGTTGGTTACGTAATGGTGAATACACTGGCTAGAACTGTTTACCTGTATATACCATTTTTAGAACAAACAAGTAGTTCCTTATCGATCAATTATAATTTGTTTGTTTTGACAATAAGTCGTGATTTGAAAATAAGATGGTTTTGAAAATAAACCCCCACTTTCTTACCAAAACTTAAAATAAGCCGTAGCATATTTTCAAGGTTTTAGAGTATATCAGAATTGATATTGCCCTGAAACTCTGCAAATTTATACTTACTGATGTGAAAACAAATTTTAAAATTATAGCAAATCAATATTATAATGTAGATTTTATAATTAATGAAAAAAAAAATCATTTTCAGGATTGAATGTTCTGATCAGTATTTATTTAAAATGATCTGTGATTTCTGATTGGTTTTATCTGATTTGGT
This sequence comes from Magallana nippona, assembly GCA_033439105.1. NCBI lineage: Eukaryota > Metazoa > Mollusca > Bivalvia > Ostreida > Ostreidae > Magallana > Magallana nippona. The sequence continues at coordinate 45,370,527 of CM065921.1, forward strand.
ATATAAAATGTTAATTTTTTAAAATTTGGTAACTCCTAGAATGCTAGAATCCACAAGTAGGCGGCTTGGATTGAGTGTACAGAGATTGTACAGAGATTACAGTAAATGAGTCTGTGTCTGAACTAATCTCAATAAAACAGGGCAGCTCCGGATTACAGAGCAAGTTTCATAATATCTTAATCATATCAGACCTTGGCGTTATGCTTGTTGTAGGGATGCAGATAGTGACTTAGTTTAAGAGTCAGCTTGTAAGGTTTGAAAAATTGTTAACTGCTTATGTTACCCTGGTAACCCTGTCCCTGTCATTGACTAAGGTTGTGTTGGTGGTCAGAGAATCAGTGTTATTTGGGTGGGGTGTATTCTTACTTTTGGGTGCTGCAAATCAGTGGTTTCTAGGTAGGAAGGGGGTGATTTTTAAAAAAAAAAATTTGGGTGGTGCAGATCAGTAGTTTCTATTTGGTGGGGATGAATATTTACTTCTGGGTGGCTTGGACCAGTAATTTTTAGGTGGAGGGGCAGGGGGTGAATTTGTACTTTTGGATGGTGTACGAGCACCAGTAGTAGTACATTTGTATCTAGGTGGGCTGAAGTTTTACTGACCTACTGGTTTACATAAGGTGTACCCAGTACATGCCACTATATGTACTATGTGACAGTTATTGTAAGGCCCTGTCAAAGTGTTCCCCTCCATTGGCCTCCAATGCAGAAGGAGAGCAGAGCTTATGTCAGGAGACCTCCCAACCCTGACAGGCAGATAAAAGCCAGTGTTTTAATTATAGAACACTTCTTAATTCTAATGAAATCTGGCCTGACAGTCAGCTGACATTGAATTAAATTCTCTGTAGACTTTAAGTCCATGTATCTTATGTATGCCATAGAGATTGAACGATTAAATGTTCATTTACAAAAGTAAACAAACAGAGTCGGTGTTATGCTGGAGGTTTTTGTTGCCATTTCTTCGGGTTGTTTTTAGGTGGAATGGAGCCATTTTCTGATTGGTGAAGCTTTGACGCCGTCACCCACTGAATGAAGACATGTTCGGAGGTTTTTTTTATTTGTTAAATCGTCAATCCAGATGAAATCTGACCTTCTTTTGTTCAGCGTATTTGTGATGTTTGCAGTCAGTGCAGTCTTTTAAATGTGCATATAAATCTGCAGTACTAAATGCCCTGAAGACCTTGTATTTCAGTAAAACACACCTTGTGCATTTTAAGTCTGTAATAATGCAGGCTTCAAGGAAAAATTTGGTAGTCTGAGGCCTTTGCAGAGCTACAAGATACTGAGCAGCACTCATAAGACTATTGACTTCAAACACTTGAAATTTTCAATATAGATGGTACAAAAGAACTATATGCGATAAGGTCTAATTTCTGCGCCGGTGTTTTATAAATTTGAAAAAACATCATATCATAAAGATATTTTGAAAAAATATAAAACTGAATATGCTTGTTACAGAAATCTAAAAGTTTTTCAACATCGATCATTCCTCGTGCTTCTATGACGTCACGTAAATGTGCCATTTCCCGCATTTTCTCAAAAGCATGAAAATTTCATCTGTTTTTCTTCATATTCAAGAATAGGAGGTATAGAGCGCAATGTTGCTCCAAAACCATTTTAACATATATTATAATTGTTCATATTATTTTGCATATCATATTAAAAAATGGTGTTGGAGCAAGCATGCACTCGATGTTTCCTTTTCAAAAAACTGATAGGAAATCCTCCATTTTTGGCTAAAATACGTACTTTTTGTGAAATTAGCTTATTATAAACATATCATATTTTTATTATGACTTCGATTAGACAATTTATCTTTATAAACCTGAACTACATATATATTAACCTATCTTTTAGGAAATTTCTAAAGCTCTATTCATAACTTTGAATTTTGGGGCATGAAAACGCTTTATCCCGCACATAGTTCTTTATACATCTAGCTACCTGGCTATGACTCTACAAAATTATATTCATATTATTAAGTCATTAAGTAACTATATGTGGTTGAATCAGATAACTGACATCCCTAATAGCCCTGCAGTTTGTGGAATAACCTTTTTGCTCAGTCGGTAGAGCACTGGATTTGTATGCCAGAGGACCCAAGTTCAAACCCAAGCAGAAGCAATATTCATTTCTGTTTATATATATTTCAGATTAAATACGCCTTATTCAAGACAAAAAATTGTTGTTTGATGCCGGTTATTTTGCCAAAAAATTGAGCAGAAGTAGAATGACTTGGCAAGTCTTTAATCTTCAGTGGGGTGGTAGTTTCTGGGAGTTGATTTTAATCAACTCTCCTATGCAGTTACTCTGGCAAACCGGAAGTGAAACAGTGTTTGGATTTAAGCACAAATCATCACCGATGACAAGACTTAGTTCTTGAAATTAATTGATAAATTCAATGTGATGTATGCTGAAAGCATTGCTTCTCAAGGAAACTTATTTTTAAATACCTTGAAAATAGTGAGATTTTAAATGGTACGAACAATTTAGATATTTTTTGTAGTCGTATGTATTCCAAAGCCAGAGTTCAATATAGTCTCGTTCAACCCGACGCTCGGCTGTCTCTGTAAATTTCCGACAAGTAGAGAGTCTCTCTTGCTTGTCGGAGATTAACGACGACAGCCGAGCGTCTGGTTGAACGAGATTAGAGTTCAATATTGCTTGGATCCATACAATTTTCCAGAAATATTTCGATTACTGATACATAGTTTGGTGGAATTAATTCTATCTTTAAATATCACACAACATGATTCATATGGGATTTTCTCGAAATTCTTGTCGGAAAAGTTCGAGAATTCATATTATAAAAATGTGCGTAATTCAAATAAAGATTAAAAACTACTTGCCATGCAAAATAACATATCGTTGATTTTAAAATAAATAATAATCGATAAAATCAACTCCCATCAGTACTTCAGTACTTTGATTACAGTTTGCTCCTATAGCCGTGAGTGAGCGTTGAGGCCACATTGATTATCTGTCAGTGGGTCCGCTAGTAGCTGAGGATTGAACGATGTAAGTAACAGACACTCATCTGTATTCCCATCTTCTTCTTGGGCCCTCACCAGCCCTCAATAACGAAGTCGAGTTTTTTCTTTTTTTTATGATTCACTGTAAGAAGATCAATAATGGTACTGATGAGATCCGTGTATTGTAATTTTGATGCAGTCGGTTGCAATATTCTGCAATAATCTTAGGAAAGGATAAGTTTGCGGTGTCTGATATTGGGTTCAGTTGTAGATGAATGGAATGACTCAAAGCATTTAAACAAAACACATAAAAACTCAGATGCAACAGTGAAGTGTGGCTTAATAGCTGATTTGTAGAAGCTAAGAGTGACCCTTCAGCAGCACTATAGAGACCATCAACTATCGCCTTCACCTCAGTTACAAAATATTTACCGGTTTGTGTGGAAATGAAAAGGGCATACTCTAAAACCTGGCCTGGCCTGGTCTGGCCCCATTGGCCTGGCCTGGCCTCAAAGTTGGCCTGGCCTCACTTTTGGCCTCAAATTTGGCCTGGCCCCAATTTTTGGCCTGGCCTCAAAAATTGGCCTGGCCCCAAATTTGGCCTCTTCAAAAATTGTTGGCCTCATATTAAAAAAAATTTTTCTCACATTTTCAAAGAGTTTTCATTGAATTTTTATTGATTTTTAAATGTTTAAAAGATTTTTTTTTATAATAGGTGACCTGGCTGATTGAGTTTTAATTGATTTAATTCACGTTTGCACACACAAATACATATGATATGCATGTGCAACACTGCTCTTTTATTGCCAAGGAATGGATTATGCCCAATACTGAAGCCATCGGCATTAAAATTCAGAGACGCAACCCCCTTCCCCACTTCAAAAAGTAGAATAGAGATATCAAAATAATAAAGTAAAACATCATTTTAAAAGAGACTGACCTGTTTGAAGGATAAATAAATATCTCAAACATTTGTAAACTGATTCATAACATCAAATCTCTATCCACATGCAATGCACTTTAAAAATGCCAGACTGAGTTTGCTTACATTACCTGTCAACACCAATCAAACCCAAATTTCCCTCCCCAGTAGAAATTCGATATCAGCCTCCTCTGTCGCTTTATTGGGGTCAGATTAATTGCCTGCACTGCCGTTCAACATTTCACACGGTCTAATTTAATTAATGTCATTTGTGAATGACTGCAACATTGTATCCTCCGATAACTTGATTCAGTGATGGTCATTAATCATCACCCCTATATTAGAGTAGTTTCATGCATGTTTTGTTTGTATATTTAGGAAACAATTTTCCCCTATAGGGTAACTTCGATATCAGAATTTGAACACAGCATAACATGTTGTGACCTTTAATGTTGGTTAGAATAAACAAATTGGTCTCTGTCATTATTTTTTTTTCTCACACAAGTATTTGATATAGGTATTCTCCGATCCTGATAGCAGTTTAAGTTAATTAAGTACATTGAAAAAAACATGCCATGGTGGAATACAATGGCAGTATTACATTCTTATAGTACTTTGGAATTTAAAATCAGACTTTTTCAAAATCTGAAAAAAAAATCAGAATCAATCACTCATACCTGTAGTCATATATACATGTATGTTTCAAAAGAACTATCACTATAAGACACGAAAAGCCATTTAATGTGATGTTTTAAGTGTATTAAACATAAATCAATAAAAAATCAATACAATCAACATATGTGTAAAGAAAATAAAAAAATAAAATTGAGGCCAAAAATTTTAGTAGAGGCCAAATTTGAGGCCAGGCCAATTTTTGAGGCCAGGCCAAAATTTGGGGCCAAGCCAAATTTGAGGCCAAAAGTGAGGCCAGGCCAACTTTGAGGCCAGGCCAGGCCAATGGGGCCAGGCCAGGCCAGGCCAGGTTTTAGAGTATGCCAATGAAAAGCTGGTTGAAAGTTGAAGGACAAACTGTCATCCCGTGGAAAAAAAAATTAAAAGCATTAATATACTGCCCCATAAAAGCCCCCCCCCCCCCCTAAAAAAAAAAAAAACCATGAAAAACCCAAACCTCCCTCCTTAAAAAACCAAACACAAAACAAACCAATGTAGCGGTATTCCTGAAGCGTCTTAAATCATGGTTAAAGTCACATGGTTGCATAATAGTAGTCCTTAAGTGTTTTTTTTTAATGAGAAATTGACAGAAGCTGTGTGGAATTTAATTGATTCCCTGAGCTGATTGTCAGAGGTCTATGAGAATTAAACACATTGATTTTAAACGTATTATGTTAATGGCAGAAAAAATCACAGACACCTGCCAAAGTCTTTGAAGTATAGATATTTCAGAGAGAGAGAGAGAGAGAGAGAGAGAGAGAGAGAGAGAGAGAGAGAGTTTACATGTTTTTAATTGAACTATTTTAATAAGATTGATAGTTAAATATTTTGATACATGTGAACAGTGCAGTATTTAAAATTGATACGGGAAATTCATTTAAAAACCAAATGCCTGAGCATTATTGCTTATGTAGTATTAGAAGTGGTTCTGTCTGCCTTTCGATCTTTTCAAGATTTCCGAGCGAATGGTCTACGCTAATCCTATTTTCTCTCTGCTTATTGAAGATTTGAGGACAGCTCTTTGTTGAATGTTTAAATTAATCTTTGTCAACATGTCGACTACTTACGTATATTGTAAGAAAACTATCCGATAACCCAGGCATGACTTCTTTGTCAGCAAAAAATCCCCATTGTTACATTGTCAGAGCGTAAACAGAGCGGACGGGGGTATTTGTGTATTGGGACAGGATTCCCTATCTAGAGGTTTCCCAGGAATCTAGTTGAGGTCACGTGTAAGGTGACAGGACAGCTTTGTTTATCCTGTACGTAAAAGAGTTCAAACATTTGAAGACATGAAATATGAGGTCGGTCCCCTGACTTAAATGTATCTGTGCAGTAGTTAATTGACACATTGTGTAGGGTGAGGTCAGTCCCCTGACTTACATGTATATGTAACGGGGTATTGATTGTCAAGTGTAACACACCCTTGTGTTTATGTGTGATCGGACTGTCAATTCAATGTTACTGCAAATAACTCTCACGACCCATAGACCTGGGGATATTTTAATCAATTTTATTTTATGTATTTACTGGAACATTAATAATTTATCAAAGATTAATTAGGAAATCAATTCTTTCCTTTCTTTCTTTCAAGAATACACATTTCCATCATCATCATCATCATCATCATCAACATAATCATCATCATCTTTGAATCTATAGACTAGCCAGTAGCCATATTTTGCATCTTTGAATTGGAAACATAATCTTTTCTTGCACAGCTTATATTGAAGTTACTTTATCATCAAATAAATCGTTGTGAACATCAGAGAGTGAGAAAACACAGCTTTTTATCAGGGTGATGTGCTGACAATGATCAAATGAGAGAGGTTTATAAGAGTTACTCCCCTTGACACACCTCCAGATAAAACTTACCACATAGTAGATTACCTTCATTGTAAGGACAATTAAAAAGCAAGAATTTCGGTGCTTTTTTTATATTTGCTAAATCAACCGTTCATAATTATATTTCTTTTTAATTACTGCATTGTCTATGAGTTCAAGGCTGTGTGCTTCCTGGGAGTTATTCCCCTTTATACAGAGTCATTTTTACACACGAAAAGTCGTCCAGTAATCAATAAACAAAGAAAATGAGAGAGGCATGCTACGAGATGAAAGTTTTGATAAGAGCTTGGCTGCCATTGTCCTCACACAATGTTCAAAGAGCATATCAGAATTCACATCACAAATCGGTATTGAACCTACTTTCTATTTTAAATAACTTTTGAGTGTTTGGTATTTGTCAGGAAGGACCACTGACTTCTGCTTATTTTTTCCATTGACTATGGAGTAGGATCAGGTTATTATAATCAATAATTTTTGTTTTCCTCTCCTGTTTGTAATTTTTGTTTAGAATTCAAGAGTCCTTTATGTCCCATTGATTTTGTTTTATCTCTGAAAGGATTATTCAAATTAGACGGTAGTTCCATCTTTTTGTCCATTTCTCTTTTTTTTTTTACAAACCAGTTGTAAAAACCAATGCAAGAGTTTGATTGGTCTGTTTAATTTAATGCAGCACTGTTTGGCATTAAAGTTTAAAGTTTTGTTTTGTTTTTCTTGATATTGGCAAAGTTTATATGATCCAGCCCAGTTTTCATTGATTAAATTGTTTCACATATTTTAAATACTAAACAGAATCACCTTGAATCTGATTGAAGTCTCAAATTGCAATATCAATTTTTTTTCAAATTTTTGATTCTGTATTAATTATACCAAGTTGATTTTAATTTTTTAGAATTTAAAATTTTTAGTCAGCTTATGAATCAAAGTTGCCAAAGATTTGATTACTAAATACTTGGACACCTTGCCAATGTATGTAATTAGCATTCCAATGCAGCACACATGCAGAATTTTTGTCAAAGTTGTGGTTGATCAATGAAAATTCCCTCTCAGCTTCAGTGACCGCGTAGACTGGGGGGTGAGTTCTCCTCGGGGTGACACGGCAGTTTCTTGTCGGTTGTGGCATCAGCTGTTTAGAAACACAACATGACACAGTGAAAACTTTATTACATTACGTTTAAATAGGTAAGGAGACTTACACTCATGCAGACATATCACCGGAGGTGTATTAATGATTGTGTAGGTAAATCAATCGCGCTCAGATTTACAAATCTACTTGGAGCAGAAGATGATATAACGAAAGGTGTTTATTTGTGTGGGGATTTTACTGGAGATTGACACTCTGCCAGTTTGGGACTAAAATAAAGAAAAAAATTTTTTAAGGTGAATTTACACTGTGAGGATCATCTTTAATGTGCAAATTGTGGAGCAATCATAAACTGGTGGGCAATTAGTATGTAAATCAGTGGAACAATAGAGAAGGAGAGGTGTATAGATTAAAAAGAGCAGGCTGATGCCTCCCAGCTTGTCAAAAGATTCAGAATCTAATTAGATTCCTAGTTTATGATGCAGGATGATGGGACCGTAGTGTCTGCTGATTGGGTGGAACTTTAAATTTTATTTAATTCAGAGAACAGAATTTTATGTTAGTGTGACATGTATTGAATTGGTAATTCAAAGGTTTATGCACATGCATGCAAGTGACATACGGAGCAGTATTTTACAGTGATAAATGAAATCCCATATGGAGGTTGAATTGAGGCATTTACTCGACCAATGGATAATGGTGCTGACCTTTCAGGCTCCATTGGTGGTTGACCAGTGATAAATATACAGAATATTTATAAAGATCAGCTTTAATTCTAGTTAGTGGAGGCAATCATAGCAATCATACAAACCTGACCAAAGCTATATTTGTGTTGATGTGACATTGCATGGTGATAAACTGGATGAGTAAAAGAATTGTCAGTGGACCTTTTGAATTTTAGTGTCTGTGAGGAAGAAATTTTCTGTTGGATGCTGCAGTAGACATCTGTAGAAAGTGACACCTCCTCTGGGGGTGAGGATAATTAACGACCGACCCCCCCCCCCCCCCCCCCCCCCCCCCCTAGTCAGCTGATGGACATAAAAACCCCAGTGTGTTGATATTTCCAGACTGTGTTTGGGGATTCTGTTTACGGGTGTTTATGTCTGTAATATAAAGTTTCATAAACTCTCAGGGTCCCATGTAACATGTTTTTGGGGAAAAAATTTACAAAACAGAGACAAAGAACTGGCCTGCAGTGAAAGTGTAAAAGGGCTTATTTCATACGGGGACTGAAAGTTAAGGAAGGAAGTAAGCGTGTGAGTGGAGAGAGGGGGCATCAATTCCTGTCCCAGGTGTCTGGACAATAAACAAAGACCTTTGTGAACTCCGGGGAGTGATAAGGCTGCAGCTAATTGACATCCATCATTGTGCCTCAGTCAGACTCACTCAGACTCTGTGAAGTCAGGAATGTAGCTATTTCTTACACCTTCCCTCCCTGTGTTCAGCTGTGAGTGCAGAGAGAAAGAGAGAGCGACATCATTTATCTAGCCATTTCTGATTCTTTCTCTCCCTGTCCATTGTAACAGCAGAGAGAGACATCATTTATCTAGCCATTGTTGATCTGTGAAAGCCAGCTTTTGCGACCCTCCCCCAGTTGTGTTCTGTTGTGTTGTGTATTGGGTGATTGTAAGTAAGTGAGGTGACAATGGAACATTGTGTTGGTCAGAACTGCTTTGTGATTGGTAGATAATGGCCAGACTGGCGGTATTTCTCTCTGAGTAAAGATCAGGCCGGCTGTGTTGTTTACCTTGGTGACAGAAGCAGTGAGGGGAGTCCTCGGAAGCAGGTGTGAGGCAGGTAATAATGGCAGATGTTTCCTCAAATATAACAAGGTGAAAAAACATAAACAGATGATTTAACAAAGAGGGAGACATCAATGTTTAATTGTCTGGTGTAAAGTGTCCTCAGTTCTCCCAAGTCAGCTAGTCAGAGAAACGGGGAAAGTTAGAGGGATAAGACAGATGGATTAACAGATAAATGCAGTGTGGAATTATTGATAGTGTCATCAGAAAGCTGGGAATGTTGCCAGGGTCATCTTGTGCTGGGTCAGGGATACTGTGAAGGGCCTGATTAGTGATTTATCTTGAACCAGGACAATAAAAATCGACTGGGAATTATCTGAAACCTTCCCATCGAAGCTGATTATAATTCTTTATCATAAAACAATCCCGTGATAAGTGTTTGTTGTAATAATTCCAGTGATAAAAACAAAACATCTCTGTACTAACAAGGAGGACGTAACTTACAGGAGAGTTCTCTGTTCAAGGGAGGCAACTTGTCACAGCTGGGAGCAGTAGCCATTAATATCAGAGATGTAAATGGAGTCAGTCTTGTTTGGCCTTAATGAATGATGTTTAGACTTTGTGTTTTATTTATGTGAGGAGTCCTACTTTCCCCTCAGAGGATTCAGCTTGAAAGCTTTCTCTGCATACTGCAGTCTCTATTTGATTAACTAACCCAGCCGGAGTGTTTATACTTTGCCCCCGGGGCAGATCTCGTTACATGGTTTGTCTCCCTTGTGTAAGACTGCTGTAACACAGTAGAACTCTTCAATGTCAGGAGGCTGGTTTAGTTGATTTATTGAAATTGATTTGGATGAAAGCGCTTCTTGATGGAATGAGGGATTTTTAAGTTTCTCCTTATCTCCTGAAACCAAAATAACTGAGTTCTGACTCTTTTGGTTAGACTATTTTGACAGACTCTGTGTAATGGTGTATTTATTTTGTGGATAAAAAAAAACATTGTCTTGCCAGAGTTCGGGTTCATGTATAATTTACAAGCGGAGTATATTGAAGACGAAGAGATCTCTAGCGGAGGTTATAATCCAGTGTACACCTAAGGAAGGCCTTCCATTGATCCATTCTCTGTGGATTGATTCAGTGCAATAATATATTTTACTCGTGTCAACAAGAATCAATAACTCCAGTGACGAGTCCGTGTGATGCTGTGCTGTCTGGATGAAGTCGGATATTTTCCCTCTTGTTCCGATGGATCCTAGGGTATCCTGACCGTGGATTTATCCTGTGATTCTGTAGACATGTATATCTGTATTACTGGGTAAGTGTCACTTAGATTATCTGTAGAATGTGTAATGGATAGAGGAAGGGGGGGTGTATTGGGTCCAGCTGTTATGTGTGGTTCAGGTGAACATGACATTCAGGTAAATCTGCGTAATGACGCATCATTCTGACTCAATAACATGTTCTTTATGCTGTAAAAGAAATCATACATACTGCACATTATAGCGATAAGACATTTGCATTTAATTTTTGTAAATAATTTTTATTTTATTTAAATGTGCAGACACACAGGTTTAAATTATGATGTATATTTGATAATTAAGAGATGTGCAAGAACAGCATTTTTTCTCCAAAAGAAATGATTGGTGAAGTTTGAATAGATTGACAGAGGAATTTGAACATAGACTGCTGAGATCAAATGATCAAGAAATTCAAAATAGTTTACTAAAAGTGCTCTTTTTGTAGTAGTATACTTAAGATATGAATTTTATGTACCCGGTAAGTGAGGTTTTTTTTTTACCTATAGAATTAAAGAAAAGACTGCACGATCATGGGCCTGAAAAACTGAAACTAAATTTTTAAGATAAAATTTTGAATTGTCATTGGAAGTCTAGATGCGAGGGGACAAAGAAAGATATTTTAAATCTTGTACATATTTGTCAGAAAAATTAAAATCCTGTAAGTTCAAATAACGGATGTGTAACTTTAATGTAGGTAAATGTAGGGACCATTATCAGTGTATGTAAAGTGTAACGCTTGTTAGGGGCTCTAGAACTGACTGCTGCTAGCTTTGTGTACACAATCATTTAACAACCTGTTAAAAAAATAGTTCCTGCCGATGTGTAACTACAATCTTTTGAACACAGGGGGAGGTCTCACATTCCACTGAGAAATTCTGTGTATTCAAAATTTTAACAAGTTCTGAACACACTGAAGAACAATTAAAACTCTTGAAGCTGAGTATGGTGAATGCATGGGTGTGAAATTTCACACCACTGTCCATGGAGCATTGGGAGTGGGGGGGGGGGGGGGGGGGGGGGGGGGGGGGGGGGGGGGAGTTGAAGGGTTGGGGGTAGATCAGTTTGGAAGAGGTAGTGTGTTCATATTGAGACAAACTGTCCTTTTCTTTTACCTATTTCCTCTGCTCTAAGAATAACCAAACTTGATCTTGTAAGACACGTACTACTCTCTATAACCATTAGATCATTTTGGAATTGATAGTGGGTTCATCTTGAGAGCCAATTTAAATTTTGCCAGAGTTTACCCTTACTTTTGTTTACTTGTTTACTCTGGTCTAAGATATAACCAGACATGTGTAAGAAACTCTCAAGCCAGTGAGCGGTCTATATAATGCCCATGTAGCTTTTATTTTACATGGAACACAAAGCAGCTATCTTGTTCATCTAAATACATCAAACTTTGATGTGCCATTGATTTATAGTCAAGTAAAGGCAGAGAGAGGGGCCGCCCTAATCATTATAATGAAGACCTCAGACTTCATGGAGACTCCACTCACTGGGGAAATTCAGTGGTCAGTTAGAGGGGGTGCACATCAAAGTCAGCCTGTCAGTGTGGCAGTTTGAGGAGTAATTGAAATGGTCAGTTTTCAAACAGATCTACACAGAAGAGAAATCTGTCCCTGATGCTGAATTGGTGATTTACAGAACATGCTGCATATCTCAGTGGCCATTTTATGTCTCTGGTGATATCTGGTTTGATATCTGATTTTGATGATTGATATCTGCTGATTTTGATATCATCTGATTTTGATTTGTGCTGAATTTGCCATCTGATTTTGATATCAGCTGATTTTGATATGTGCTGAATTTGATATCTAATTTTGACATTTTTTATCAGATTTTGATATCAGATGTGATTTTTGATATCTGATTGGAGAGTAGGAGCCAGCCAGTTAGAACAGGTAAATGACCACATGTACTGAGGCCCTATCTGACCGTGTATCACAAAACGTCACCCCAGGAAACACAATATCTCAGGATAACATTATCCGTTCCAGTACTTGTCCCATGTTATTTTTGTTAGAGAATGTATAAATAGGACGAGTGGTTAAGTGTGTCTCTGATTTAGTATTATGTCATTTGGCTGAGTCAACAAACTACAGGTTTGCTGTATGTCTTCAAGTGCAAAGACAGCGATCTTGATCGCGGAATTGTTATGTAAGAGTTCGCAATTTTTTTAAACATTAAATATGCAAGGAATATCATTATCAGAATGAAGATTACTGCAGGCAAAAATTGTTTTTGATAGAAAATGCATGGAATATGCATGTTGTATAAAAATCAGGGAGCACGTTTAAGTTTTGTTGATAATACATGTGTACATATAATTTGAGTTTGGAAATATTTATATTGATCCATGAAATAACAGTATATTACCTGTAAGCAGGAAATCAAATCTCAGGTCTTTGAAAACTAGCTGTAAAACCAGTTTGTGATTTATGGGAGTAGGCTGCATTATTTTCTGTTTGTGTCAGGAGTTACCCTTCTTGATTTATTTCTTGCTTCTGGTACAGTGACGACAGAATTCTCTAATTCTACACCACTTACATTTCTATATTTTAGCTTGTTTGTGCTATTCGTAGCAATAAAAGAATGATGACTTTGCTATTCTTGTCATTTTCCTATGAGTGTCAGTCTTTTTGAAAACTATATCAGAGCTTTCATTGGGACCCTTGTACATCTTTATGGTGTGTGTGTGTGTGTGTGTGGGGGGGGGGGGGGGGGGGGGGGGGGTGTATTAAACAAACCTCCAACCATTGTATGTGGTAAAATCAATGCTTCATTCAGCTTATTTTTATGCCCTATATGAGATTCAATTTGGGGTGGGGGGGGGGGGGTCCACTTAGCTTGTCAATTTACTGATGCAATAGTGTCAAAATCCAGATCACTCTGTCTGATTCTAAGAATCTATTGATGGTACATTATGTACTGTACAGGTACATCATGAACAAGTAACAGTAAAATAACAGTACATGTATCTATAGATGGTACATCATGAACAAGTAACGGTAAAATAACAGTACATGTATCTATAGGTGGTACATCATGAACAAGTAACAGTAAAATAACAGTACATGTATCTATAGATGGTACATCATGAACAAGTCACAGTAAAATAACAGTACATGTATCTATAGATGGTACATCATGAACAAGTCACAGTAAAATAACAGTACATATATCTATAGATGGTACATCATGAACAAGTCACGGTAAAATAACAGTACATATATCTATAGATGGTACATCATGAACAAGTAACAGTAAAATAACAGTACATGTATCTATAGATGGTACATCATGAACAAGTAACAGTAAAATAACAGTACATATATCTATAGATGGTACATCATGAACAAGTCACGGTAAAATAACAGTACATATATCTATAGATGGTACATCATGAACAAGTAACTGTAAAATAACAGTACATGTATCTATAGATGGTACATCATGAACAAGTAACAGTAAAATAACAGTACATGTATCTATAGATGGTACATCATGAACAAGTCACGGTACAATAACAGTACATGTATCTATAGATGGTACATCATGAACAAGTAACAGTAAAATAACAGTACATGTATCTATAGATGGTACATCATGAACAAGTAACTGTAAAATAACAGTGCATGTATCTATAGATGATACATCATGAACAAGTTCTACCTTCAGACTGATAAAAAGATTTCTGGTATGGTACGTCGTGTACATGTATTATGTCAAACTCCTTTCAGGGTTTGACACTAACTTTTTTATGCATTAGTCCAGCCGGACTAGTGCCTGATAATTTTAACTAGTCCGCAGGCAATTTTATTTGCCCGTCAAAAATAAATTAAAATGCATTACCGTATTTGCCTTATATAATACACACTATTTAAATATAATTTGTAAGAAAGGGGTGTGTAATATATACAATGATGTTTTTCTTACAGGTGTTGCACAGGTTCAGTTGTATTGTGCTATGTCATACAAAAATGAGCTGCGTATTCACTATCTCCGTGTACATGGTGTAAACTTTTTATTAGTCCGACTGGACTGACTAGACAGAAATTTTGTTAGTCCGCATGAAAATCTATTAGTCTGTGACTAACGGACTAAGGTTAGTGTTGAACCCTGCCTTTGATAATAAGCTTCTTGGTTTTGAAATAAATTCTATCGATGGTACATTCATTATGTACTATACATGCATGATTCTGTGGAAAGTACATCACGCACAGGTATTACCTTCAGACTGATTATAAATGTTGCTGTTGCAGCAGAATGCAGGATGTTGTATCTTTGAAACAAAGCCTGCAGGACGTTATCTCCCGGAGTATTGTGTTCCGTGCTTGACGTCGACCAATATCTCGGATTGATGTCAATGTCTGCAGAAACCGCTGAAAATAAAAGCCTTGGCAGGCTCCATCTTTATCTGGTATAGACAAAAAAATTGATTCAGAAGACATAACTCATAAAATACAATGAAAAAAAAAATGTTGAAAGGAATGAACCAGAATGCAGACTGAAGAATGTTTGATTATATTCTATGATAGGAGACATAGACTGAAAGAAATAAAGTGTCCATATTACGATTTATCTATGTTTCAGACAATCTCTCTCTCTCTCTCTCTCTCTCTCTCTCTCTCTCTCTCTCTCTCTCTCTCAGATTGATGTACAAAAATCTATAACAGGATTGCAAGTGCATGTCGATTGCATTGATATATTGATTGTGTATTGAACCACACAGGTAATTGTTATACTTACTTCATACATACATACAATACATGGTCTGACTTTCTTCCAGTAATGAGCCCGAATCCCCCACGGTCACCAATCGCTACCTGAAGACTAAGGCCCTCTCTCTGTGATCCGATTTTCCGGTCCGTGTGGAAACATCGTGATTGTTCGCTATATTGGCAGGTGTATGTAGAAGAAATCTGGCTCAGGCCAACTTCTAGGAGATTTGGTATCTACAGGTAATGAAAGGGCGGAAAGTCAGTCGATGAATGACGATTGGCATTAGGATCCCTTGAACTTAAAACCCCTGACTTCAGTGGAGGCTGAAGAAAGACACCTGATTTCACCTGATACAGCGACCAGCCATTTCTCTCACCATCCAGAGTTTCTCTCTCTGTTCTGTATCTTTCTTTATCTCTCCAGAGTCCAATTCCTTGTGTTACAGTGGTGGAAATTTCCTTGACTGTTACTGATGTTTAAAGAGTAGTGATGGAATCAAAACAATACATGTACTTATGAAACGCTTTCTCCTGGATTAGCATTCATTATCTTGTCATGATTTCATCTTCCAATAGATTTTCACCAATTATCTCCAAAACCAAAAAATCAACAACTTCGAGCCAGACTTGTGTGCTATTTTATTATTTTAATTTTTTTACAATCTGCATTGTTGGAGGGAAAAAATGGAAAAACTTTGTGGTTTAGAGCTGTTTAGTTTTGGAACCTTAGCAGGTGGTATTAGTTTTGTCTTGTCTCTGGGCAGATGGAGTTCTGTTGTACCAAGATGGCTTATCCTGGTGTATCATTCCCCTTGTGTCTTGTGATTGGGATGAATGTGAGCAGATTTCAATGGAAGCTTAATTAACAGACTCCTTCATTAGAGAAATGTTATGTAATTGTTTTCTTATGGAGCCAGGAACTCAATCATTTGGGTCAAAGTGTCAATGCATTACAGAAGTGTGCTTATTCAGCCAAATTTTGAATAGTGTCTTAAATTCAATGTAAAAAAACCCACTTTTTTAGTGTTAATGGGCAGAGTTCTGTGATTCCTGGAGATACATATTACCCTATTTTGGAGGAGTAGTAATGGGATTTGGTTGGCTTCCTAGTTTGATTTTGCGGTGTTTTTGTGGGAGAAGGCGACCCAGGAGTTCCCAGAATCTTCATGACTTTGAACCAGAGGCGGGCTCAGTTACCGAGCCCGAGTCTGTGATCACAGATTTGAGTCCAGAGGGATCTCCGGTCAAAACTCTAACTAAAACAATTCGGAGTGGAGAATGTCCAAGCGGAAAAAGTCCAGCTGGACAGCTCCGACTTGGGAACTGTTCAGGAGCTGAGCCTGGGAGAGAGGAGGAGAATGGAGAGGGCCGTACTCTAGGGAGGGGCTCCCCCCGTGAGACAGACTGCCACCGACAGTCAGGGTAGGGGACAGACAACTATTAAATCAAAGAGAATAGGACTTTATTGATAGTTAATGCTGTTGCAGGGGACAAGCACAGTATAGATTGTAGAATTGTAATACGTAATGTTATACATCAATAATATTGATTTATATCTTGGTTATATTAATGACATGATGACGGTAATATAGATAATAGATAAGGCTGTCCAAAGTTAATTCTACATTTAACGTAACCCACGCGCGTAGGTTTAGGAGAAATTGGGTTTTGAAAAAAACAAACAAATCCCTATTTTGATTTGATTTTTTCCAGTTTGATTATACTAAAATACTGTAATCTGTAGAAATTCGATGTTTAGAGCACATTATAGACTATAAATCAGATACTAAATTGGATTATCAATATAGATCACCACTAAAGAGGTAACCTATATGTAGTTTGAATACTCACTGTATTTGTATTAACGTAATTGAATAAAAATCATTTGTTTGAAAATTTTGTTGGTTTTTATTTTATCGCCCTCCCTCGTAGATTTTGTATTTTGAAGTGACGTTAAACGTAGAATTAATTTTTGGCAGCCTAGTTCAAAATATTACAATTTCAATTCAATTCATTTATTCTCTCAAAACCATGTAAATGGTACAAGAGATACATTACAAATATATTACATATATACATATATACAAAGTCTGAGTGGACAGAGGTTGCTCATTTTGCATATGGAGAACAGATCTCACAAATTTTGGTAATGAAAATACATAGTTTTTGTAAAAATAAAGAATTGGTATTTGCCAATAAATTACTGAACTTGATAACTTTGGTTGGACATAATATTTTCTTGCTAAAATATCTTTTCTAATTGACAGATAATGAAATTCGTCCCCTATTTGGTTATTATTACACAGATTGCAGATTCTTTCGTGGCATTGTAAATTACAGACCGCCAGGGACAGTTGGGAATCAATGTTACTGTACTGGGACAGGCAGTATTTAGCTTATAGATTGTAATACAAATACGCTATTAATAGCTACTATCTCTGCATGTAGCAGGTTATAAGCAGCCAGCTTGTGAACACATCATTGACAATAAGTGTTTTTTCTGTATCATTTATCTGATTTCAAAACCTTTTTAATAGTAAGGTTCCACTGGATAATCAGAAATTGTACAACTTTGACCTTTTATTTTTATGAATCACATGTCCCTTAGCTATGCTATCACACTGCTGATTACTTGTCAAGAATGAAGTTCTCTTTTATAAAACTTCTAGCAATTAAGCTTAATTTATAGATGACTACTTTGATTTACAGTGTTTAAATCAATGTTATAACACAGACATGGGCGAGGGAGATGCTTCTGTCTCCTGTGATATAATTATACTATCTCCCTGTTACAACTATAGGACTTGTTCCTATTCTCTGTGTTATTTGGTCAATATGTGTCAAGGAAGACTGAATTATATGTTGTCAAGAGGAGTAACTCTGATTTATGGAGATTATGTAAACTCTTTGTCAAGGGTAGCAACTCTCTGGACTTTGTTAAAAGATATTTGGACAAGGGAAACACTGATTTTGTTTCAGTTTCCCCTGTAATGTATTCACGCCCTCTGAGTATTTTCTCTTTTATTTACAGACTTAATTATAGCGGACCCCATCGACTGGGATGAATACTGTCTTCAATGTTCCTTACCCCTATTATGGCTATAAAACAATAGAAAATTTTGTATTGTGTATTGGAGAACCATAGTTTGATGTTGTCTCAAGAACAGTAACTCATGTTGTCTCAAGAACAGTAACTCATGTTGTCTCAAGAACAGTAACTCATGTTGTCTCAAGAACAGTAACTCATGTTCTCACTGTTATTTCTATGTCTTGTTGTTTGTGATTAGGCCAGTAACTGTTGATATCTAGGCCAGTAACTGTTGATATCTAGGCCAGTAACTGTTGATATTTAGGCCAGTAACTGTTGATATCTAGGCCAGTAACTGTTGATATCTAGGCCAGTAACTGTTGCTCTGTTTATATGCTGTGCCAAGGGCAGTAACTCTGGTTAATGTCGGTTTGATGTCATAACCTGCTCATTATAATTGTCTGTTGATATCTAGGCCAGTAACTGTTGATATCTAAGCCAGTAACTGTTGATATCTAGACCAGTAACTGTTGTTCTCTCTTTATAGCTGTGCAAAGGGCAGTAACTTGTGTTTTCTATTTTGTCATTTTAATGTAGCTGTGGCAAGGGCAGTAACTCTGGTTGTTTTTGGCGTGATGTCAATGTTCTGGAGATAGTGTAAGTTATCTAAAAGCTGTGGTGGGGCACCTGTCGTTAATCAAGACAAGGTCTCCAGGGTAATTGTCTCTACTATCACACACACCTAGAGCAGACACTGTTACACGGAGGGAAGGTTCTCCCTGTATCTGCAGACAGTATCAGATTCACTGTCATTGTGCCTGTGTGTCATGTGTGTGTGAGGAGAAGACAGCCTATCCTCTAAGGGAGCCACAATATCAGATAGACTGTCATGATGATGCCATAGAATTCTTCATTTGTCGTATGTGTGTGTGTGTGTGACAGCATCCTTTGAGGGAGCTAGATTATACACGGCTCACAGAGGGTTCCTGTTCTCTCATCAGCTTAGTGAGGGTTAGTTCTGCTGCAGAAAAAAAATCCACCCCCTAAATAAGCCATGCAGTATTGTGCTTGTAGTCGGATAATTTTCTGGTCAGGATGTACAAAGTGCTGAGGATTTGATGTCTGTATTTACCTGTTCACAGTTTGATACCTATTTACCTGTATCCCTGAATGATGAATCTACCTGGGGATTTTTACCTGGGATGAATATTCGTACCTGTTCTACCTGTGCACTAACTGATGGATAAGCAATGTCACCTGTGGATGAGGCAGCCATCACTAAATCATTTTATAAATAATCACTTGATAAACAAACCCAGTGGTCAGCGAGTCTGAAGGTGAACCAGTCTGATGATGAACCAGTCTGATACATATGTAGCGCAGCCTACAGATGTGTTCAGTCATAGTTCTCACTGTACCACCCAAGATGTTTATTGCCACTGTCCTGTGATGCTAACTACTTGGTTATGGACATCATTAAGTTCTGTGATTTAGGGTGATGCTCATGTTCATAGCAGGATATTTTGTTAACTACAATAACTCCAGAGAGGCTTGTTCGTGTTCATACATAGGTGGAAAGTTTGTGAACTTCAGATATAGGAAGACTGTTTTGTGTTTCTAAAATACAACTGTATTATTAAATGGGGTTCGTGTTCATACAGTAGTAGGATATTTTGTGAACTCTAAAAGGAGGCCTGTTCATAATCATAGTGTGAGAGTTTGTGAACTACAGCAATAGAGTCAGGTTTGTGTTCACAGCTGGAGAGGTTCATGTTCATGCCAATATGGCGTTTCTCTTCTGGTCCCCACACACAAGATACAAACGCAGATGGTAAGGCTGTTCAGGTTGTCTCCCTTTGATTGTTGGTTCATTGTCTTAATGTTTAAAAAAAAAAGATTTGATATCTATTTGAATTATCTAAATTTTCCTATTTCCTAAATACCTGTACATATAATACTAATTTCATTTTAACCAAAATCAATTTTATAAGACAATTTAATGCTGCAACATTGCAAGTTACTTTAATCAATTGACATAGGAAATTGATTATTAAACCACTACTTCACAAACTTATGATAAGAGCGTATGAGAGAGAATATGTCTTATTTTTCAAAGGTGTTGGGTTTCTATTGTCTCCTATTGACTCATTGCATCTGAGACGATCGATTGTTCGTTAGACACCCGGAAATCCTTATCACAGACTTCCCCCGTTTTTCTGTGTGGTCTTGTTGTGGTTATGATGACTCAATCAACAGGGTCTCTGTGGGAGGGAGACAGGGACTAAAAACGGTCTCTGACCCAGACAGGAACCACCCCCTCACCCCCTCACCCCCGCACCCTCTTACCCGCTCACCGAGATCTCTTGAGGGATGGCCCATTGTTAGGGGTCGCTCCAGATCATTGGCCTGCATTGAGTTCCTTCAAGTTTGAACAAGTGTTTTATTCGCCTTGAAGGAAACAAGAAAGGTGACACCCTTCCTAAGAATTTTTTCAAAATTAAAAGATGTGAATGTTGAGTCTAAATATAGGAGCGTGCATCCCATATTGTCACATGTTGGTATAAACAGTTTTTATAACTGGCATTATCATGTTAAACACCATGCTGAAATAGCCAGGACATGTTACATGTAAACATCGGGAGATGTAGCTAAATATAGCACTGCAGAACACTTACTGAGGGTCAATAAACAGAAAATAACGTTATCATCGTCAAATCACGGCTGGTCATTGAATGAGGCCTGGCTGTCATAATGATCGATGATTAATGTTGAGTAAATACCTGTCACCTATCCAAGGTGTATTCAGTTCAATTCAGGTAAATATTGATAGCATTCAATCGTATACAGGTAAATATTGATGTGGCCTATTGGATCATGACAGGTGTTTTTAACGATCAGCTGATCTCTAGCCCAACTCCTGGTTTTAAATTTTTTTTAAAAGTCCATTAGATTAACAGAAAGACCAGGATTGATTATTTATTGAGGTAAAGGGTTTTTCTTCTTTAAAAAATATGAAATACCTTTTTAAAAGAAATTTGAAGGTTTTCATACAGTTTATCATTAATTTTATATTGAGAAATTTTATGTGAAAAGTTTATGATGAGGGCCAATCTACTCCTCTTCATTAATTAAGTTAAAATTTTCAAATAAATGGGGTGAGCTGACAATAAATGTTTAGGTCTTGTAATCGTGTCATTTTCAGGCGAGGAATTTCCCGTTGAATAAGAATACCTGCCAGTTTATTATAAGCGTGAGGAATTTGTTTATGTGTGAGGACAAGGTGTGAAATTGATGTAGAGGCTTTGATCTGTTCACAACCTGTTTCTGACCATCTCTCTCACCTGACTGTGCATCAATGGGGGCGGGGTGTTACCTGCAGAGGGAGGTTATAATTTGATTAAGTTGTCACATTAGAATCATCTGTAAAAAATCCTACAGGTGTGTACCATTGGTTTTGGGAGAAATGGGTTAGGAAAGTACCCCATAAAAGTTACTTAACACCCCCACTACTATTTTACCTTAGGGTCCCAGAGAAGAACCAGGCAAGCCTCTATCCAAACCACTAATTAAACCATGGGTTACAAAGCTGGGTAGGAATAGCTGGGGTTAATTACAGTGGTCGGCTCAGCGGGACCAATCAGAACTCACAATACAGAACCGGAGGGGTTAGGGTGGGTCCTGCTGATGAGAACAATCAGGGCTAAGGAAAAAGTTTTATAGTTAAAGACATTATGAGATTAACTAGCCGTTGACAGTTTCTAGGGTATTTATCTCTAGAATGTGTGGCCATCTTATAATAATTCACTTACTGGTGGAACATTCAGGGTAAACAGGGAGGTTAGTTTAGAAGTTGAATTTGTTTTAAAAATCTGATTTTCCCAAGAAGTGTAACTTGTTTGCCTTGTACTATGAATCATTGATGCCTTAGTCTTATGCTGCTTGTATCTGTCAAAAAAAATTTATTTGTTGTAGGACTTTATTGATTAATGTTTATTAAGCTATGCTTTGAATGTAACAGGGACCAAACTTTGTGCAAAGAAAGTGCAATTCATAATCTTAAACTTTCAGTAGAACCAAACCAATTTGAAAATGACATTTCTTATTTAAAAAGATAATTGCAAATAGTTCTGCTGTTCTTTGGGTATAAAAAAACCCCGGAAAAACAAAACAAGAGGCAAAGACTCCAAATCAGTGTATGTGGAGTTTGATATAATTCTGTCTGCTGCCACAGCTGAATTCTACAGAGCAGTGAGGGAATGTTAACAATAGAGGATTTGATGGAGAGGCTTCCAGAGAGAACACCTATAGATTAGACATCATTTCTATCTAAGCCTCCCTGCATACCGCCGCTAAATCAGAGTGGTGCAGGTAAAGTCAGAGACGGAGGCTGCAGGGGGAGAGAGAAAACGGAGCCCCTTTAGGGATCTCTTCTGATGCTGCGAAGGGTAGGCCACTCTTATTTGTTTCTTTACCTGTGGGGTATGATTTGATAAAAGAGTTTTAAATTATTTCTGTATTTGGAGATTCTGAGGAAAGGCCAATCCTACTGGTTTCTTTTTTTCTGTGGGTGTTCAATTGATATGATTGGATTGAGATTTTAAAGGTATTTCTCTATTTGAGATAATTGGCTTTTATCATATCATTTGTTTTTGAATTTCGATAATATTGCTATTGTTATAAATGAAGGGGTTATCTAAGCAGTCAACTTTTTCAATATCCGACACTATTGCAATATACAAGGACCTTCACAAATAGTAGGGTTTGTGACACATGTGTTTATGTAAGTGACACTGACTTCTACAAGTCATTGAAGTTTAAGCTTTGCTGAAAGCCAATTAGGATAACTTCTTAAGCTTCCTTGATCATTAAGGGGCTATTTGTTAAAACATTTACTTTCACATATAAAGGTTGCCAGTAATCCACAAGTTCTGTGAGTGAATGCGACACGAGGAAACCTCTTGAGCCCCTTTACTTAGAGCGGGCCCCTTGTTGATCCTAGTGTTTGTGTGTAAACTCTAATGATACACACTTATGTGTTTTAACAATATAATTGTGAACATAGTATGACCTGTGTAATTCCGGGTTAGAATTTTTTAAAAACTTGTTTAAATCTGGAGACGGGGATTTTCTGCTCGCCTCTAGGGCTGTGATCGTCATGAATGCTTTGTTTCAAAAGCTGGGATTTAAGAAAAAGTAGGTACTGTTGCTGATAATTGGTTTAGTTGGGGTTTATATTTGTGTTTGTTGAATGGCATCACTACATTTTATAATTCAAATGACTGTATTAGAGTGAATTGTGGAGCCTACATTTTTAATTACTACATGTAATGAAGGATTATAAGGTGTAAGTACAATATACCTTACTTTGTGTATGCAGAGTACATTGTACATAATTATCAAAACCCTTGCAGTACTGTGAAGAAATTCAACAGATTACATGGAATATGTTATTGTTATTTAGGAAGAAATCAATTAATCAATTTTGTTAATGATGATTTCATGATAATCTAGAAAGTGACTGTGAATGATATGTTTCAATCTAGCTTACAAAGTCTCTTAAATGAATGTATTTGGTTAATGATCTATTTGTAACAGAACTGCATTTAATTAAATAATAGAATACTATATCCACATTAAGAGTATTTTTATGATAGAAACTATGGCAGTTGTAGGTCTCTTTGAGGCTAAAGGGAAAATTCAACAAACAGTTCCATGTGAAATGGCCATTGGGTGAAAACCCAGACCCCAGGCCTCTTCTAAGCCTGGCTGCACCATTTTTTAATTAATTTCTTTATCAGTGAAAACTTTTCATTAATAGCAGTGAGCTTTATTTATCTGTTAACTTTGAAGAGTCATGTATATTCAGTTAGTTGGGATCTTCTGTAAGTAATGCACCATGAAACTGACATGGCCGGAATATATATTTTACTGAATGTTTGAGTTTGACATAGAGTGATAACATTTAGAAGTCACACGGGACATGTTGACCAATCATATCACTTCACAAATAACATATCTGTAATTCACTGTGTGAGTCCCTTACATAAAAATACACATCAGGAGAAAAATCCAGTCTTTTCTGCTGTTAATTTAAAGACTTTCTGTTAATAAGATGAGCAGTGTTGACTGTGTAATATAAATAAGATGTACAGAACGGTTTGGATCTGTGGAGAGTGTAAATGATGTACAGAACGGTTTGGATCTGAGGAGAGTGTAAATGATGTACAGAACGGTTCGGATCTGAGGTCAGAGTGTAAATGAACCACAGAGTAGACTATAGATGTGTTATCAATTAAATCTCTCTTTGAAAAACCGGGAAATTCTGTTTGTGACTTCAGGAAAATGGAACAGCGATTCTGTGTGTTTACAAATTTAAAGGCAAACACATCCCTGTTTAATTTCCCTCTCAGCGGAGTGCTATCCAAGTCTGAATAGCAAAAAAATGAGATGGAAATTTGATTCCGTGTTGTACTCAAGAGGGTTAACTAATGTGTATTTAAATAAACACTGTTGTTTTAGTTCAGGAATTCAAATTATGTCTAAAAGTACAATCATCTATTTATGAATACATGTATCTTCAACTCATGAAGCAATAAATGACTTTGTAAAAAAATTGTTTTTAGAGAGAGAGAGAGAGAGAGGAGAGAGAGAGAGAGAGAGAGAGAGAGAGAGAGAGAGAGAGAGAGAGAGAGAGAGGGAGAGAGAGAGAGAGAGGGAGAGAGAGAGCCAATGATAAATGATAAAGAATTTTGAAATTTATGATGATGATGATGATAGCAGTGATGATGATGAAGATGAAAATCTCAGTAATAATCTAACAGGAAACCCTGTAGAAATAAGCAGATGTCCAGCTGTAGCTGTGTTGTGCTGAGCTTAGCTTTTAGCTTTCCCAGGTGTTTTACATGTATTCACCTCCTTCGCTGCAGAGAAAGTTTTTTCCCTGTATTGATTTTGATTCAGGTGTTTTATCTAACATGGCAGCCAATATCTACGTGATCACAGGGCCTCGATTTCTATTATGGGAAGGAGCTGTTATTTCTGTGTTACGTGTTAACATTGACTAATTAAAAGTTATTTCAGTTCATTGATGTATCAAGTGAAATTTGGACTCCATTGAGTATGAATTCGTTCCATGGCTGTTGTATAAATTTTAGATATTTTATTCCTAGAGTCTCACACTTCAGTCAGGAAGACTGTACCAGTCACATAAGACATAGATCCACAGACTTGATACCTGTACACTTAATCTGTTTTAAACCATTGACCTTAAGTAAACCAGTTGTATTTTGTAGGCTTGTAAAACAAGATCTAAGCTTTTTTTGTCAACAAGTAAAACTTCATGTTGCTAACCCCCCCCCCCCCCCCCCCAAAAAAAAAAATATTTTATGCATTATCATGATTATATGCCATAATCGAACCTTCTTAAAGACTTAAGAGTTGACTTGATGCACTACAGATTTAAGTTCAGATGAAGCTTTAAAGCTCATGCAGACTTCTTTTTTTTTTTAAATCATTGATGGTAGTTTTTTACTTGGTACAAGGCTACAGCTTCATTCATAAAAGGAATCAATGAATTACTCTGTGGATAACTCTGATGCTGTGAGCCAAGGAATGCCAGAACTTGGTCGGTACGTGCAGCATTTCTCCTTGCTTTCAAAGACACTGCAGTCTTGCTTTCATCAGTGTGAATCAAATTGGACAGTTTGATCAGAACTTGTATGGAATCTTCCTAGTGTAGCCCTCTGATGTATCATTTTAAGCCGACATGTAGGGGTCATTAGTGTAACCATTAATTAATCAGAGCTGGATGCCTCTAGCCTCGGTACTAAAGATTCTGACCTATAACTCTATTTTTATCCTCTACATCTGTACCTTGAATTACTTGTAATGATTTGAGTATCACCAAAATTAACTAAATCTGACATCCAAAGTATTCTTTGCATAATGGGATCTGTTGAGAAAATTTTATGATTTTTCTAAAATATGCAAGTTTCCCTTAGATGATCTCTGTCGTCTGCCTGCATACACATTTGAGAGGAGGTATTAAGGACCCTGACAACCATTTCTGCATATGTCGCTAGGCTCAGAGAACCTTGTAAGTCAGAGTAAGATGGAAGCAAACCCAAGGAATAAGACCCTGTATTCCTGCATACACTGCAACATTTAGAGAACCATTGTAAGAAAGAGTAAATTGGACAGCAATGTCTGAACCAGCAAACACCAGATTTGAAGGATGCTGATGGTCTTCCTTTGCATCAGTTATAGTTATAAGACAAAAAAAAAAGGGATCTGTATCATCATATTTTATGTTCAGGCTGTTGCTGTGCATTGGAGACAAGTTTTGGTTTAATATGGAAGATTCTGGCTCTATGGAATATACGAAGGTTGATCTGATGGTTATACTACAATGTTGATGTTAGGAGTATATAGTATGTTGATCTGAGAGTTATTCTATGCTGAACAAAGATTATGTTAAACAAAGACTGTGTTATGATGAACTGTTGGGGTATACTAACATCTATCAGTATGTTGGTCTGAGATTTTTTATGTAAAGTCTTTCCAGTATTATTGTGAAATTATCACGGTTAGTCGGTCTTTGTTTGATTTTTTCCCCTGTGTACAACACTGACCTTCAGTGCTTTTTGTTCCAATTAATTGGGGTTAAGGGTAGGTAGTAATCATCTATTCTAATTATTCAAGCTGGGCAAGAAAGATAACTCTTCTTAGTAAAAAATTCCTCTATATTTACAAGTTGCTTGAAGTACAGGATTATTTTGACGTGAGAGTGAATTTGGTTCATTTTATTTAAAAAATCTTACGCATCTAGCAGGATGCTCCTTATACACATTCAAGCTTCAGCATAGAGACGTGAAGGGGAGGAGGAGGCTGGAGATGGGAGCTTACGAATACATGTAATATTAAGGAGAAATAAAGGGACTCTGTTACATGTAGCTTATGGGGGTTAAGTTGCTCTTATCAGTTTGCATAAGCCTTTTCTCTCTTTATGTGTGCATCAGTTTTTGAGGGAAGAGAGTATAATTTTCTCTGTTGATTTCGCATTAATTCACTCAAGGAGAGAGAGAGTAAGATATTTTGTGCGTTGACACTGCATTGAGGAGAGAGAGAGTGTATTATTTGTGCGTTGACACTGCATTGAGGAGAGAGAGAGTGTATTATTTTGTGTGTTGCTGCTGCAATTGAGGAGAGAGAGTATAATAATTTGTGTTGCTACTGCATTGAGGAGAGAGAGTATAATATTTTGTGTGTTGACGCTGCATTGAGGAAGATGAGCCAGCCATAGTCCCCTGTACTCTGATCACGGCCCGGATTATCACTCGCGCTGTTAGTCAGCGACAAAGCAGGAAGCTTCGGAAGGGAAGTCGCTCAGGATTAAACATTTTGACGACAGATGGAAACATTTTTGTAACAACCCCTAGTCAACAAGCAATGGAGCCAAGGCGGTCGAGAGAAGGGGAAGAACACAACGTTCACCTAGCTGGTAAGGTGTGGGGGGGGGGGGGGGGGCCTCAGAATCTCAAATTAATGTTGTTTGGCGGAAAGGCTCGTTGTTGATCAAATGGGCCCATACATTTGTTTGAATTGCTTGTAATGATCTGATTCCGACATGTGTTGTAAAACAAGTCTGATTTATACATATATTCTAAATCAATTATGAGATAAGTTGATAGTTAAAAACAGGAAGGATTTGTATTGTTGTGTATGTTGTTCAAGAAGCGTCAGATGGATACAATGATCAGCACTTGTACACGTTTAATGTCCACCACTTGGGAGACAGATGGAATGGTTTATGTAGCTGCATAAAAGGTCTGAGTGTGAGTGACAGTAAGAGGGTCAGGAGACTCTCTCCTGTTTAAATATAGTGCAGAACCCTTGTCAGTTACGCTGACAGCTCGATGTATGTAAAGATTGATGTACTGGGATGTTGTCCTGCAGGTTAACCAAGCAGTCATGAATATTCATGTGCACAGAAAACATGAATATGCAGGAAAGTAATTGAATTCTTTTAAACATTCATAGTTTGGTAATTGCTGATTAGAATTGATTTTACTATCTTAAGTGGTAATTATATACATTTCATCCATTTGAGAACCTAACATTATACTGTCCTATATCTGTTATTTGATGTTAAAGTGGAGAGAGGAGAGAGAGAGAGAGAGAGAGAGGAGAGAGAGATGAGAGAGAGAGAGAGAGAGAGAGAGAGAGAGAGAGAGAGAGAGTTCTTTGTTTTTTGGTCACTGTTCTGCCAGTCTTGACCAGTCTGCAGGTTTTCTCACTGATTATATTCAGTTGTAAGGTTCCCCTATAATCTCCTTATCAGCTATACCTGTATATCAATGTATACCTAGAGGTCTGCACTGAGGGTACCAGCAGATTAATGGACCATTAATGACCATATACTAGTCAATAAAATCAGTAAATGGCTTGTTTCCTATAATCCCCTTGTTGTCTTTTGAAGCTTTAAATTACAGTCAACCTGTTAGAACCAATCACTGTGCAATACTGAAGTCATCATTACTTGTATGATCAACTCCTTGTAACTTTGATGCCCATGGCCCAGAGATAGCGAGGGTAGGTACTTGTATATTGACCGGCCCCTCAGATCACGGCCTCTGTCCATGGTGGACACATCTAATGGACCATATCAAGAAGGGCAGTGAAGTGTGTCAGGAGTTACAGAATGTTTTGGTGATGGCCATCTCGAACCATCTGGCTTGTTGTGTTTGTCTCAATTGTGTAGAGACTATCTCCGTGTGTCTGTCTCAGTATAGGAACTATCTCATTGAGTATTAATAATAGAGACTATCTCAGATTGAGATGCTCAATGCAAGTCTTGTTCAATTTATTCAAAGGACACGGATTTACAAAATTTTGATTCAGACTCAGGTTAAAATTGAAAAACTGTAGGACTCCATGACTGATTTTATCCATAATTATCAAGTTAGTAGTCATAACATATATATATTTAATGGAGAAATGTGTTTTATATAAAAGCACATTCCTGTGAAGTTTTTAACAAGTATGAACTAGATCCCAAACTTGTGTAATGTTATATTTTGACAGTTTTGGGGCATTCAGCAAGAGTCATATTTAGCATCATTTCATTACTGAATTATTTCAATCAAAACAACCACTTCTTATTTCTGCCAGTCAGTCAGGAAATTTTAAAACCGTAAAAAGGAAGAGTTTTGGGCAAATTTTAAACCTGATTGTCTCTATTGAGGGTATGTGTTATTTAATCTTATGCATTAAGAAATATACAAGTGTGTGTCAATTAAATGAACACAGAGATGCTGGCTAGGGTGAAGTTGTCTAGGCCAGAATTACAACAGGCAGAGTATTGTTGTCTCTTGGTGTTGTGATTTGTGGGGATTTTATGACCTCCCCAGTCTTGATCTATAAACAATTGATTTATGACAGGGGCTGTAAGTGAAGAGTGTGAAGTTGACAAAGCAAGGAGGGGGGGGGGGGGGGGGGGGGGGGGTTGTTACCCCAGCATGCCCCCTATGGATCAGTGTATTGGAAGAGAACATCTCAAGGCACTATACACAAGTCCAGTGGATGGCTTGTGTTGTGGGTGTATCAGTACTTCCATTCTTCAACTGTAAGTGTTGGAATACTCGGTAGAAAGCAGGGAAACACAGCCTGGATGATTATAGTTAACAGACAGACTGACTTGACAGTACAACTTGTGATCGGGGGTTTGGGTGTCAACAGAAAAACTTAAATCATTTTGGTGGATTTCAACTTTTTGTGATTGATTGATGGAGAATTGTTCAACCTTATGGTAAGGGTAACTTGTTTGATATTTTAAGGACTTTTAACTCAAGGAGCTTATTCTTGATATAAGTAAAGGTCACAGGTACATGTATTATTACTAAAAATATCCTGTTATACATAAATGCTAAGGTCCCAGAGTGGCCCTCAAAGATTCACTTCTTGATCATAGAGACATGTATGTGCATAAATGATCTGAGCAAGATATATTTCGATTCTCTTTCTGATTACCCACCTCTCTTTCTCCGGGCCCTCTCTCTCTCTCTCTCCCTTTCTCTCTCTTTCTGATTTCCCTCTTTCTTCCATCTTTCTCTCCCTCCCTTTTCACCTTGCATGCTTTCTCTAATTCTCTTTCTCCTTTTTTCTCTCTTTCCTCTTTATTCTCACTTGCTCTTCTTTCTTTCTCTCTCTCTCTCATTCTCTTTATTTCACTCCTTCTCTCCCCCAAAAAAGTCCTCTTCCTCGCAGTACTCCCAAGGATGAATAGATAACCTGTAAATTGCAGATTCAAAATATTCTATCAAGTTCAAAAGTCAAGTGCAAGTCCTGTTATATGTAGGTTTCATGAAAAGATAAAATTGAGATAATCCTTTCTGGATCATTACCACATTCAAGTGTTCATTGTAGGTAAAGAGTGAAATAGATAAAGCAGCGCGTCCTTATATATATAGTGCGTTCCTTTGGTGTAAGAGTGCAGCCCTCCATGGTTTGTGCATTGGTTTTAAATGAGGAATTCACAGATAATGGCGTGCGGTGACCAAATCTGTCACACAATTCGCTGCATGGCTTTAGTCCCGTCAGTGTTCAGCGTTAGGTTTTTTATGCAAGTCAGGAAATCAATTTCCTCGAAACATTGAAGTTCTCTCTCCACAGCTACTAAAGCAACAGAGAAATTTCTGCGTCCCAGTCCTGTGATGTAATAACGCAGGGTTTGCTCTAGCTGTGAGAATCTGTGATTGATGAAACAAGTGTTTAATGGCCACTGCTCTCTGTGTGTATTGGAGGTTTCATTGATCGGTTAATTTTGTATTAGTCATCATCGATGGAGCTCGTGTACTGTGGATGGGAGACTTAACAGCGAGATCTGTAGTCAATGCTATTGGGGACGGTCTTCGGATAAATCAACAGTTTGTTGTAGTTCCCAACATATGACATCACCATTATGCATGTGCAGGCTTCGTTGGAAGACGAGAGCTCGGAACTGGGTTAACAACATGATGACATTGCGGAAGTTTCCCATTCAGTGACAGTGTGGAAAATATCATCGATCCCATGAAACTTCTCTCTAATTCCTGTCTGTCTGTCGGATTTTTTTATATTTCATGAATGGCGTCCAATACGCTGTGGTAAGAATTTAGCTCTCTATCGTTTTTTGTGTTGCATACCAAAGATGATAGGTTTAATTCATCAAAGGTTCATTTAGTAGAGCTAATGCTGTCAGAGCCCTCATGGATATTCTAAAATGTTTGATATCCAGGGAACCCCATCTGTGTACAAGTACTGGTATGTGGATTAATGTTCCAAAGTGCATGACTATACATGTAAAATTATTTAGTGCGTTTCAAATGTTTTTTAAACATTTTTGATCAGTGATGTAAATGTATCTTATTTTAAATGCTATTGAAGTATATTGGTGATGCTATACCGTTCCTTTAAAAGTGTATGCAAATACTGAGGATTAAGTATATATGCGGCATTTAAATAGCATATAATTTTAATTCCGTTTTAAATTGAATCTGCGGTCCAATTTAATTAAGTTTTATCCCAGACTGAATGTATAACTGTAGGAAGTTGGGGTGCAAAGATCTTAATACGATCTTGATACGATGTTGACATGTGGTTGAAATGTCAGGGTGAGTGCCTTTATTTCTGGGACCCTGGCTCGCTCCTTAAGTCCTGTTTTGTTTTAAGAGTACCCCTCCAGGATTTCCTCTGTCTCACTGTTGCCTCTTCAAGATCAAAAGGTCATTGTCTCTGACACACAAGATTTCGCTGTGAACGGATTTGGATATTTTTAATTTATTATGACAAACCCTAAGTGTTACTTAAATTGTATGGCGTATTTTATTAATGTTACAGTTAAACAATTACAGGAATTTGTGGTCCCTGATTTTGCATGTACTTAAAAAAAGGTTGTTATAATACTTTTGTGCAGACTAAACATAATATATTGTGATATATTGAATTTCTCTTCTTTGATATTACTGAAGGCTTCTATGATCAATTCCTTTAGGAATCCCAAGGGCCTTCAAATATTGTAAAATTCTGTGGCTATGTATTAAAGATGTGTGTTCTAATACTGTTGGGATATTAACGGATGTGGTGTACAATGTAAAGCTATTCATCGCCTGTGTGTTACTTGAGTACTGCTAGTATTGATTAACTGGGGGTCCTCGATGCTACATTCTTTGATGTTAAGTCTGTGGACTGTTTTAATCAATGTTGGTGGTATTTTCATGTTTAATTATTAATAATGGAACTTTAGTGTTGGATAAAACAGCATCATGTACATAGTACAGTCATAGTACAGAAAAAGTACAGACATAGTACATACATAGTACAAACATAATGCAGACATAGTACAGACATAGTACAGACACAGATTCATCTGCATGTATGTACCAATTTACATGATACAAAAAAAATCCCAAAAGAGTCAAACAGACTTTGTGCCATTAAAGAAACATGGTATATAATTGTATGTATTTACTGTTGGAAAGAAAGCCGAGTTGTTTGTTATATATGTCCATGTTTATTACACTCGCGGAACATGGTGTAAACATACATGAAACAACAAAAAATCTTGCTGCTTGTTTTGTAATACACTTGGATAATTTAAGTGTCAACTTCACTCCAAACAAACAAATTGGTGGAAACTCCATTTATACATTGTACTAGTTTCTGAACGTCATTGCCTGTTTAAAAGGAACAAAACAAAATATTAGTG
Organism: Magallana nippona; assembly: GCA_033439105.1. Lineage (NCBI taxonomy): Eukaryota > Metazoa > Mollusca > Bivalvia > Ostreida > Ostreidae > Magallana > Magallana nippona. The sequence goes on from CM065921.1 coordinate 45,403,548, forward strand.
TACCGATTGACCGGTAGATCTAGGCGCAGATTTGACCCCTGGAGGTCAGCAGACATGATGATTTAATAATCTGACTGTCAACAGGTGTGTAATTCAGGTGTAATCAAGGTGTTGTCAATTCCTCTGTATTTACCTACACCATGTACTAGTATTTGGTACTTATAAGAAAAATAAGTAAGGAGTGGATTTCACAGAATACTTTGCTACAATTTTCATTGGATTAAAGCACCTGCTGCTAATTTGATAAGGGAATATTTTATGAAATCTCGATATAACTGCACATGTAGACGGGAGTTAGTATTAGTGAGTGTGCACGTTACATAATCTATATGGGAAGTACATGTCACAGTCACAGGAGATATTGAGTTATAGTACCAGGCTAAGTTATTAAGTACCAGTCTAATGTTAGATGGATTTATGTAATTGTAATGTTTGTGTAATGTGTGAGATCTGGGGCACATCAGCACTTGTAATAAACAGGGACTGATCCATGTTCTCTGAATTATTACATCCAGGATTTGAACTTTTACACTTTTCAATTCTTCATCTATATTTGTGTGAAAAGTAGGAATTGGCTGAGAATGAAATAACTAGAAACAGATAAACACACAGAGAGAGAGAGAGAGAGAGAGAGAGAGAGAGAGAGAGAGAGAGAGAGAGAGAGAGAGAGAGAGAGAGAGAGAGAGAGAGAGGGGAGAGAGAGAGAGGAGAGAGAGAGAGAGAGCATCTTGTTTTAATCTTTATCATCCAGAACTATGTTATGAATAAACATATCATAATTCCCTAACTGCCCTCAGAGGGTCATAATCTGTATGATATTAACGCCACCCCCCTCCCAATAATGTTAATTACCTCCTCCCCCCTATTGATTCAGTAACTTCCCTTCTGGCTGTCAGTGTGTTTATTTTGTTTCCACTCTTTATCACCCTGTTATGGTCAATTTGTCACATAATTACTTGACCTATCACCATGGCTAATGACCATTTAATGCCCACATCTCCAGTATGATAGTCCACAGATGGGGGGTGACGTTCGCTCTAACCTGGCTGGAAGTCTGGAGGAGCGGCCGGGTTTGGTTTGGTTACCCCACCTGGTGCCAGGAATTTGCGGCAGAAGATACCAGGCTCTGTTAGCCAGGTGTTAGTAGGGCTTGATACAGACCCCCCTGCTGATCGAGGAAACTTCTGAGAGATGAGAGAGCTTCGGAGGATTTCATTTTAAAAAAGTTTTTATCAGAATCAACAGGCTGTGTTCTCTGAGTGGTTCTTTTTTTTTGTCTGAAGAAAAGATGATGTTTTGAATGGTTGATAATTTCATAAGTGTCTGGACATTGTATTAGGATGATAGGATTTCTTGATTTCCTTTCTCACTGGTAAGAGTTTTGATGAAGACTAACTGCTTTTAGAGTGTTGTTGTACTTGAAACTATATGATTGAGAATACTTTCAAAAAATTAGTGTCTATGAGGTCTGTCCATAGATAACTAAACTCACCATGATACCTATAAATTTATGTCAAGATAAGCCCTGAACGGATGGCATTTTTTAAAGTGTTTTTCAGCATCAAATATTATTAAATTTTTAATGAACTTCTAAAATAATGCTGATAATACATTTTCATTATGATCATGACAATGTACTTCCATCCATATTGATATTTCATTTTGTACCATTATACCACCTTAAATGTCATGTGCAGCCATTGTTGTTAACATTGTGTTGTCACTGTTTGATTCTGTTGTTTCTTGTTACTGTGTTGTCACTACCTGCCTGCTTTGTTGTCCGTGTTGTCACTGTTTGATTCTGTTGTTTCTTGTTACTGTGTTGTCACTACCTGCCTGCTTTGTTGTCTGTGTTGTCACTGTTTGATTCTGTTGTTTCTTGTTACTGTGTTGTCACTACCTGTCTGCTTTGTTCTCCGTGTTGTCACTGTTTGATTCTGTTGTTTCTTGTTACTGTGTTGTCACTACCTGACTGCTTTGTTGTCCGTGTTGTCACTGTTTGATTCTGTTGTTTCTTGTTACTGTGTTGTCACTACCTGCCTGCTTTGTTGTCTGTGTTGTCACTGTTTGATTCTGTTGTTTCTTGTTACTGTGTTGTCCGTGTTGTCACTGCTCCTGATGTTTGATTTTGTTGTTGTTTTTAAGTTTGTGCAGTGATTGTTTCTTCATCTTGTTGAGTGACTGCTCCTAATGTTGTCACTCACTCCTGCTGATTGTTTCTGTTGTTTTTTGTTTGTTTCTGCAGCAAGTATTGACACTACATTGTTGTTACTGTACAATGCACTACTCCTGGTTATAAAACACACATGTTCACTAAAGCGAGTCCTGACCTATTTATCCTAATCCCCCCGGTAATCAGATAAAGATTGAAAGGTTTTTAACTTTTTAACAAAATATAATCCTCTATTAATTTTAACATTACTTGCCAGGAATTAATCTTCTTACTGGTATTATCCTAGAATTTTCCTCAATAATCAGGTTTACTAAGATTCAATATTGCGGGTGGCGATTGCAGATTTCATGATAATCTGAATACAACTCTGCAGTGACTGCCAGCCCACATGACATAACAGCATGTACGTACCCCACAAAACTTTAAAGTACAACTCGCTATGACAAGGCTGTCACCCCCTTTCTCTCTATAAGAAGATATGGGAGATATTATCACGCAATTAAACTGCTGTGAGATTGTTTTATTGGGAGAGGAAACTGAGGAAACTTGATCCATTCAGTCAGATGTTCTATCCTTGGGTGGACTGATTCTTTATTAGTACGAGATCCTCAGTGGACGGATATAATCTTAGTACGAGATCCTCCGTGGACTGATTCTTAATAATACGAGATCCTCAAAGGACTGATTCTTAATAGGAGATTCTCAGTGGACTGATTCTTGTCCAGGAGGGGGGTGCTTCCTTAAGGGGTGAACCTCCTGTGAAAGGGAGGGGCTCAGTGGCCAGAGTTTGTCAGTGACCATGGCCAAAGGTCAAAGTCCCAAAAACACTACTGATTATGATCTATTCGTTTAATGGACATGTACATTCAGTTGCTTTTAATTCAGTCGGTTGTAACAATTGCTTGTTAAAATACCACTTAATATCAACAGCAGTGGGCTAAGAACACGTGTGTGAGAGAAAATCAATAGTGAGGGTTTGTCGTTCAATGTGTAGATCTATCGATTTGTTTGGGAAGTCTACGGATATCAGCATTTAGAGTGAAAGTGAACTCGCATGGAAGGAAATTCAGCAGTGACTGTGAACGGAACTTAAAACTTAGTAAACAGCTAGGTACAGTGTGATGTTGTATATACAAAGAATCAAAGTTATAACTGTCAGTTTCCTGTAATATCTTTTGCTAACTTGACTGTTACGATGATTACAAATCGGCCAATTGGTTCGTTGTTGTTGTCTAAGTACTTGACTTTGTGAACAATGGATTCCTAGTATTTAATTGGGTCACCACTTGATTCCTTTGTGTGGTAGATTCATCACTGAGTCTTTAAATTTGCTGAATTTTGCTGCCAGCAGCATGACATCACAAATGAGAAGATTAATTAAAAAAAAATTGGGTGTAATATTATTTTTCCTTCTGAAGTCATCATTTTAGAAATTACGCCAAGTAAAAATTGCTAAATTTTTTTTTAAATCACAAAGATATCCATTTTGAAATCATTACAATCACAAAACATTACAATCACAAAACATTACAATCACAAAACATTACAATCACAAAACATTACAATCACAAAACATTACCACTTTGTGGATGCAGAAATGTCAACAAGACCTGTGTACATTGACAGAGGGAACATAGAAATATTGAATCGGCTAGTATTTATGTATCAAGCTCCGATGGTTTTTTATATTATAAGAGGCTCTAGAATTCAAACATGTTTCATGGATCTTCTACTGTTACGTTTTTGTTGATGTGATAGTCCTCCAACTTCTTGTTGTTGTCAATTCTGTGAGATGGCAGATTTTGATAACACTGTAACATTTACTACAGAGACTGATGAAGTTTTAATTGTGGACACTTGTCAGCTAAGTCATGTCAGGGGCCCTGGAAATGAGTGTGGTGTCAGGTATTTCATTGAACTACAGCACACACTGAGGGGGGATTCTTGAGAGGAGGCTGTCTATATCTGAACAAATCAGACCACTTTTCCTGCCAATGACTTTTCCGGCTTGTATGAGGGAAGACGATGAAATCTTAAGGCCCTCGACAAGTCCTTGGCCATCCAAATATCAGAATAACCTACTTACTGTAATATAGAAATGGAGTTGTAGTCATGGTGCTCATTAAATCTTAGATATTACATTTGTTGTATGTTGTAATCTTGTATTGTTTCAAGAGAAGTCAGGAGCCTCTGAGTTCGCAAACTGATGCTGACAACCCTGTTTACTTTGAAAAATCTCTAAGACTCCATAGAACCAGTTTATCATCTTTCCCTCTGTGTAGACTACTGTGGGTTTTTTTTTTCATTCAGTGTGACCTGGCGAGGACTTTGGAGCAACTGACTCCGATTGTCGTGTGTCTGATCAGTAAAAATAGGGATCCAATGATTGAACTCTGCTTCACTTCTCACGATATCATGTTGATCAATAAATATGTCTTTTTGTGCATAAAAGTCATATAACGACTGGGTAACCCCTTACCCCGACCCTCACACTAAAGAAGTGCCATGATTAGTAGACAAGATACCCAGCCACTGCGACAAAGAATAGCCTCACCCTATTACACTGTGTCCACATAGTCCCAGACTAAGTCTGTATCATGTCTAATGTACTCAAATGACTAATGCATTGCATGTGCAGTTGTAAAGAATTGTGCTAGCATTCAATTGGTCTGTCTATTTTGCCTTGAGGCCATCATTCCTGGAACTGTTTGTATTGATTCCAAAGCTTCCCTCTGATGACCTATCTAATTAAGCATATGCTAGAAAGTTCTTGAAGAGACAGAAAGAGAAGAAAGAAAATTGAATGATGTATAGAAAAACAGAGAACAGTAGAATAAAGGGAAAAAGGAAGAAAGAGTAGTGACTAACAATATATAATAAATAAGGCTGTATGAGAGAGAGAGAGAGAGAGAGAGAGAGAGAGAGAGAGAGAGAGAGAGAGAGAGAGAGAGAGAGAGAGAGAGAGAGAGAGAGAGAGAGAGAGAGAGATCTCACATTATTCCTGCCTCTGTATTGATATCCAGGTTTCATCAGATATTGATTAATGGCTATCACAGCCTTCCACTCTGTTTACCACACCATGTAGTTTAACAGTACAGTTATAGATTATTGCAGTAACAAAGGCCAATAAAACCACGCTCCCTTTGTTTTTCCTTTCATTGGGAGTTTATTTTATACTGCAGTCTCAGGTAGCTTTTTTGGCTGTGTCTCCTAATTGATGTTTCATGTTCAGCTGAGAGAAAACAGGCGTTTAATGTTTAAAAGTGATTTGTTTTGACAAGGAAGCAAGTCTAAGACAGGATTAGTGCTATTAATCTGTTGGTTATGTGTGTGTTTGTTAGACAGAACTTAATATTTTTGAATATTTATTCTAGCATCTTAAGAACTACACAGTCAGTGCTGAAGTTGTGTAAGAAGAGTGGCTGTAGATTTTACAGCTTCCAGTTCTCTGTTGTATGTTACTGTATGCAGTGGGTTTTAACAGCATTTTTTTCTGTTTCAGTGTCACTAACTCACATAGTGGGGAGGAATTCCTACGGAACAAGAACAGATCGCGTTCTGTTGGAGGTTCACCACTCGAGTCACCACGAAGCAGCAGACTTTTATCCCAGACCAGTGTCCATGGCAACCGCTGTCAGCGGCAACGGTCTTTTCGACGAAATGAAGATGAAATAAAACGCTCTCGGTCGCAGTCGGTGGCCTACGAACTCTCACAGGACCTGCAAGACAAACAGGTCGAGATGTTAGAAAGAAAGTACGGCGGATCTATACGATCCCGGCGGGCTGCGAAAATCATCCAAAGGGCATTTCGCCAGTACTCCATGAACAAAAACTTTGAAAAGCTTCGGATTGCAGTGGGCGAGCGCAGGTTATCAAAACGTTTGTCAGAGTTGGGAAGAAGCAATACAGTCAGTGCAGACACTTATTTCATAGGAGGACCCTCAGTGTTACAAGGGAATGGCGAACTACAAAGACACTCGGACATTCTCGGGAAACGTGGAGAAAGTGATCGACTTCGCTTCGGTGAAAATAGGTTACGACAACAAATGTCCTTGGACCAAAATGCTCGGTTTGATTCTCAGTTAGCTCATAAAAGGAACTTGGACAAGAGAAAACTCGAGCGACATCGAGAAGTGGACTTGCCTGAATCTACAAAAGATGCCAAATCTGTCTCCAGTGAAACGAACAATAACCGAAATTCTTGTCCGGAAATGAACGAAAATAGTGCTAGCGACTCTCCCCAGCCCCCAAACGCTGAAAGTACCGTCGATCCGCATAGCCTGGACTTTGAAATTGTTCTGGAGAACAACACAGGAATTGTGTTAGCCGAGAGTTTTCACAGTGAACAGGGTCAACCGGAGGGATCCATGTACCTGGGCGGATATAATCACAAAAAAATGTCCGCTTCCTCTCTTTATTCCAATGCAAGTACAGACACGTTAGAGAACAGAAGTGAATCTTACGATTCGTATAAATCCAATTTTTCTGACTCTGGCTCCTATGGTAGTCAAGGTGATCTACAAATTCGGATTGATGCGGTTCAGCCGCTAGAGACTGTCCGCACGCCTGAACAAAAGCAAATGGCCGATCAGACTCACAAATATTACATGCAACAAGAAATTAAAATGCGTAAAAATGATGCATCGGGATCTTCATCAGGTAAAAAACCACCCCAGGTTCCTGTTAGGGCTCCTGAAGCGTCGCCCATTTGGAAACGGAAAGGTGCCAATACCAATGGAAATCTAACTCCACCGGTCGTAAACAAGCTACAGGAGCCGAAACGTATGAGCAATATATCAGAAATCAGTGAAGCAGACTCAATGTTAGACGCACAATGTGCGAGTTCTCCGAATTCAGAGACGCTTAGTATAGGAAGTGAAGCAAGTTTAGTGAATCAACGGAAACTCCGGTTAAGTGGAACTCCCGAACATGGGGGGCATAGTGGAATACACAAGTCGGACAAGTCTCGCAAGCGGACCTATAGAATCGGACTTAACTTGTTTAATAAGTAAGTACAAACCAGAGAATTATTTTGGGAAGACATGTAATAACAAGTTTACTTAGTACAAAATGTGGCATTGATATGGGAGAACCATGTATGTAAAATGTTATCACAAAATGCAGAATTGATATGATAAAAAAAGAATTGAATCATGTGGAATCGGGCATTTGCATGACCAAAGATTCTTCTTAATTTAATGGATTGAATTACTATTACTGACAAGTAGATATTTCTATATGAACTACACTACACAGATTATGAAATAAGTTTCAAATTGGAAGGTTGTACTAAGGTCAGTAGAAGTCCCTCTTACATGTAGACCTAAAGTGATGCATTAAATTATGTTATAAAATATTGATGTCTATAGCATTCCCCCAATTTTGAAACACTCTTCATTTGATCAATAAAAAAGCAAATATTATGCCTATGCTCACACATACATGTACAAGTAATTGTCAGGCACGTAGAACCTTGTCAATGAACCTGCTTATACATGTACATCATGTTTCTTGCACATGTTCCACCCATGTAAGCCTGCATCTCAGCCATAACTATGATATGTAGTAGTTACCCCATATAATATTGTTGGTTATGTGCAGATACCCGATGGGCGTGGTCATAATGGCACGAGATAGCGTAGCTCCCGAGTGTCATTATGACCACGCCCATCGGGTACCTGCACATAATCAACAATATTATATGGGGTAAGTTACTTGTACCATAGTTTACGATTATTCATTATATCTTATTATTATAGCTATTGGGAGTGCACTTTCCTCTAAACAATACCGTGCCAATGCGTTGGTCTTTATATATGTACATTGTACTCCGTGAATTTCGAAAATATATCCCCAACAAATATAAATTATTCTTTATTTCTTTTAAAATTCATTAGGAATAAATCGACTGCTAAATGTCATATTTTCATTTCATATTTAATCATTTTCCGACTTCCAGTATCGATATTTGCTTCAAAGAATTAAACTTATTAACATAATTTCATGTTTACGAACCCTAAGTTGTGCAATGCTTCTGTTTAAACAATTGAAATTAGATTTAAATTGATGAGAGTAGTTACTCTTTTTAAAATCCTATTTGATACTCTGTATCAATAATATACATGTATGTTTTTAAAAATGGCCGAAAAAAATATGTACTTATATAGACTTAAAAAAATCAATCAATAAGCAAAAAAAAAAATTATTTGAGAAATGCATGTCGCGAAACTGTGAATGGTAAATGTCAAATACGATTGGCTACCTGTCCACAAAACAAGTTTACTATTCAAACGCGTTCCTATCACGTGATTGACTTTCTATAAAACCTTTATACAGGATACCCCTATTTCATCGTACACGCGTTTCTCTACTTGTTCGCACACATGGGGGAGAATAAAAATAGAGTCTTTCTGACAAAACAATTGCCGATATTGTTTTGTCTCGAGCTACAAGTGAGATTTATTCAACGAAACTTAGTTTGAGTCAGTTATCCGTGAAGAGTTTTGGCAATTTTTATCTGGAGGAATTTCTTACTGTGGAATATTATGGACGTGTTAAAAACAACTTTGTTGGTGTTGTTTTTACCTGAGATAGTGGGCGGAGTTAAAAAAAAAGTGTGGGGTATGTACAGATAACCCACACTTTAAACAATAGAAAACACGCCAAGCTATGGTACAAGTTTGACAATCTAATTTAAAATATATTGTTATAGAAAGCAAATTAGAAAACGGATCGTAAAACAGTTTGTATGTGGTGACAAACAATGGAAATCGGTGTAATTTAAATGCCAGAGTGGGATAGAAAACAAATTAAGTCCTTCTAGGAATGATATTTATAAAGCAGGTGGTTGACATCCATGAAAGGTCTTCGATGTTAAAAACATGTCTCCCACTCTGAAGTTATACCCAGTGAAATAATCAAGGCACTCCCTGTAATTAAGATATATTTTGCCAAACCTTTCAACTGTCAGACTTTAGATAACTGGTGCATTTCACACTAATATTCATAAAGGAATTCTAGCCCTATTAATGAGGATTAATTCAATATATTTCCCATTTCCTTATTAGGCTTTCGGAATTGTTGATCATATATCAATGCTTGTTTGAGCAATATGTGTCAAATAGCTGGGCTAAAAATCTTTCAAAATTGTACAGGTGAATCTCGATAACTCGAACTTCAGGGGACCATGATTAAACTTCGAGAGATCAAGAGTTCGAGAGATCGATAGTTTAAAAAAATCCGGAAATTTTTGTTCCCGTCATGTTGGTTCTAAAATTATAGTAGCCGGAAGTTTATATTCATAACATGGAATGATAGTCTTACATGGTTTCATTTGTATTTTCTGCTACTTTACATCAAATTCAACAATACAGAAATTAGTTTTGTGTTTATTTATTGTTTTGTTAACTTATAATTTTTTTTAAAGTATTTTATGTTTTCTTGATCACAGAATAGTTTAAATAAAGACCGCTTTGATTTACCGTTAATTTCACAAGTTGTTGAAACTAATAGATCAGTTAGAAATTGACTATCTACCCTTTGAAGGAAGCAATGGGTAGTGTCACTTCCGTAATTAACCAATTAACACTACCACGCTCGCCCCAGGGGTTCACTCGATCATCCAGGTAAGGTCCACGCGGAGGTAATTATACGCTGGATTGGTCGCGTGTGTACACAGCCACCACTTCGAGTTATCAAGAGTCAAAAACAATGAAATATGTATAACGGGACCCAGGTTTTACTTCGAGAGATCAAGAACTTCGAGAGATCGGAGTTCGAGAAATCAAGAGTAAATTTGCTTACCGTATATACTCGCCTATAAGTACGGCTCGCCTATAAGTCGGGTGTCTTTTTTCAGATTTATTATGGGGGTTTTGCCATTGACCCGCTTATAAGTCGGGTAACTTTTTCAGGATAATCGGTCTACAGAATCTTCCTAAATTTGCGATATTTTTTCATCAAATTCATAATTTTTTTTCATAATTCCCTAAGATAAATAGTTTACAGATTCTGGCAACGCTAATTACAAAACTAATTAGGAGGTACTCAATGTCCAAGCTAGTCCTATAAATAATAATTATGTGTCGGTAGTTGATGCAGTGTACCGTTATGTACCGTTATATTACATAATCATATAGCCCCTCATTATATCTTAAAATACTCTTGTCGCTAACAAAATTGCAATGCCTTTGATTTAACCCCTTTCCAATGAATGAACTAGTGCCTGGGGCATATTTAAATATATCTGCCAATGCGTGTGTTGTTTTAGCAGACACGTATACCGTTTACCATTGAGCTGGAGACAATTGACTATTGTTAGATACCTTGTAAAAACGACATACAGTAACATTCAAAAATAAAATACTGTATTGCATTTTTATTTGCATATACTTAATATTAACTCATCTGATTAAATCGAACTATGAAGTCGGGATCGTAGTCCATATATTAAACACGTGATCTTTGATGGCGTCCAAATTTCACAAACTTAGAGATTTCTACCCTGAAAGGAAAATACCTGACTGTTATGAGCCCAAACGTGATTTTTAACTTACAGATGCATCATAATCCACTTAAATGCAGATACCGTTGTCCAATTCCCCGGTAAATACGAAAAAAAATAATCAATAAACAAAATAAAATGTATTTGTTTATTTATCATGTTATTTCAAAATATGTGTTTGTTTGTGTGTGTGTATATATATAGGATCTCTCATGATTTGCGATGGTATATGATTTTTATCCAACGAGTTGTGTGTTTTCTATCCCCGAGCCTTGGCGAGGGGATAGAAAACACGCAACGAGTTGGATAAAAATCATATACCATCGCAAATCATGAGAGATTCTTTTTATCACATGTTTTACCACGGTTTTTGTTAATCTCAATTTTTTCTGTACAAATTATAATTGTGAGCCGCACAACACATTAACTACGAGACGTCAACAACTTTACGCATGGAAAAAAGTTCCTTGAAGTTTAACAAACAAACATTTCATTTTCGAACAATTTCTTTATGAATTCATGAAAAATAAGTAAAAAACATTAAATGCTTCACTTTTACAACTCAACAGTATTCAACTGTATTATTTTTTAGCTTTTCATTATACGTCAATCAACCGGCTAAACCTACGTAATGTTTAATTATGATGTCACGTGGCGTAAGAACACACAGTGGAATATCAAAAATTTATCCCATGAGTGATATCCACCGCATATTGAGATAAACATGTGATAAATATTTATATAAAACTGTAAGAAAAGTCCATATATAACATGTGACTTATTATGGAGTCTAAAACCCAAGAAATTTTTGCTCTGAAAAAAGAACCTGAAAGTATGTCACGCCTATAAGTCGGACCCCTACTTTGCACTTAATTTTCTACTCCCAAAATACCGACTTATAAGCGAGTATATACGGTAGTTATATAGGGAAAAAAATCGGGACCGTGATTTCACTTCGAGAGATCAAGAACTTCGAGAGATGGAAGTTCGAGCCATCGAGTGTCACCTGTATAATGAACCAAAAATGCACTGTGTATAACATGTGGAATTTTTGTACTCACTTCAAAACATCAAACATTTCATGGCAGTAGCAACAGTCATTTTTTTTTTGGTGGGGAATTGATCGCGTCGTGGTTCATGCCGGTATTTGTCTTGGTCCAAAGTCAATCAATAGTTGGTACAAACAGCGGCACTCTGTGTGTGTGTTAATGTTGGGGGGGGGGGGGGGGGGGGGGGGGGGGGTAGTTATTGATCAGGGAACCTGTTACAGTAGTTCTACACATTCTGTTTTGGTATATAATCTGTTTTGATACATTTCTGTTCAATAACACTGCTTCTCTGAATTACCTCTCCATTTATAGCCATGTGATGCAAGAATTGTAGTTGCTAGTGGCAAATCTGATTAATATACTTGATAATTAATTTATGCTTTATTTTGACTATATAATTCTATATACTAGCTCAGGTATGCTTCTATTTAGTATAATTCTATTTACTGGTATGCCTCTATGTAGTATATTATTTTGATGGTACCTTATTTAATTTTCATTAGTTTTTACATGCATTTGGAATTTCACAAGAAATTTTTATTTTTCCATGTGGCAACATGCTGTCATAAAAAAGTGAGGGTGGGTGTCAAGGACACTTTTATAACAAATTAATATGTATAGACATTGCATAAAGCCAATAACCATGTTTGATCAGTGACAAAGTTACTCAATAGCAGCCTGTCATATTGATGTGGGGTATGCATGCAGCTCATTAGTGGGGTGCTGTAATTACCCCAAGGAATATATCTCTCCCCATCCATCTGCTTCACCAGTATGGGGGTCTGGTCTGGCATTTCTTGCAGCAATACAGGGGATTTCAAGCATGTAATAGGCATATGGCATCTAATTCATGAGCTCCATTATGTTTATGCAATACAGAGGTTACAATCCAGTTACTGGTGGAAGGAAAACACAATTCTGTTTTACCCTGGGGTTTTATAATTACTAGAGGACCTCTGAAACTGACCATATTGTAAGGGCAGGGCTGTTTTACCCATGGGTTGTATAATTACTAGAGGACCTCTGAAACTGACCATATTGTAAGGGCAGGGCTGTTTTACCCATGGGTTGTATAATTACTAAAGGACCTCTGAAACTGACCATATTGTAAGGGCAGGGCTGTTTTACTCTGGGGTTGTATGATTACTAGAGGACCTCTGAAACTGACCATATTGTAAGGGCAGGGCTGTTTTACCCAGGGGTTGTATAATTACTAGAGGACCTGTGAAACTGACCATATTGTAAGGGCAGGGCTGTTTTACTCTGGGGTTGTATGATTACTAGAGGACCTGTGAAACTGACCATATTGTAAGGGCAGGGCTGTTTTACCCTGGGGTTGTATAATTACTAGAGGACCTCTGAAACTGACCATATTGTAAGGGCAGGGCTGTTTTACCCATGGGTTGTATAATTACTAGAGGACCTCTGAAACTGACCATATTGTAAGGGCAGGGCTGTTTTACCCAGGGGTTGTATAATTACTAGAGGACCTGTGAAACTGACCATATTGTAAGGGCAGGGCTGTTTTACCCTGGGGTTGTATGATTACTAGAGGACCTGTGAAACTGACCATATTGTAAGGGCAGGGCTGTTTTACCCAGGGGTTGTATAATTACTAGAGGACCTGTGAAACTGACCATATTGTAAGGGTAGGGCTGTTTTACCCAAGGGTTGTTTAATTACTAGAGGACCTGTGAAACTGACCATATTGTAAGGGCAGGGCTGATTTACCCAGGGGTTGTATAATTACTAAAGGACCTTTGAAACTGACCATATTGTAAGGGCAGGGCTGAGGGGATTGAATATTTTTACAAACTATAGAAAAACTTTGTATTCTGTTTGTTTGTTTGTTTGTTTGTTTGTTTTTTTTTTTTGGGGGGGGGGATAGGGTGCCTGGGGATGTGGATTGCAGTTTATACTAGGGAATTCCCAACCTCTCCCCTCTGTGTGATCTGTATGACAGGGATATGTTATAGAGTGAAGTCCCAGCCAGCTCATCTAATTATTTGTGTATCATCGTGATCATCTGATATATTAAATGTCTATTTGACTGATATTTGCATTACTCATTTATAGAAAATTATTATATTATGATATAAAATTCTTTATTATATATCAATCACTTGTTTTTTTTACAGAAAGCCAGAGAAGGGCATCATTTTCCTGTGTGACCATGGATTTATCGGGGAAACACCTCTGGAGGTGGCACACTTCCTGATCACCAGGAAAGGCCTCAGTAAGCAGATGATCGGGGAATACCTGGGCAATTTGCAGAACCCGTTCAACCAGCAAGTCCTAGAGTAAGTATATACGGTCAGATAGGACATGATATCTCCCAAATAACCAACAGACAGACTGATGGACAAAGAGATAAATGACAGACAGATGGACAGATCGACAAATGGACAGACATTAATGGAGACTATACTGCGTATAATGGTGTGTGGAATTTGTGTCTGTCCATGGATCATTTCATTGTTATTCTGCCTGGTGTCATTTTCATGAGACTGAGGCCATCTCTGGTGACACCTTGAAAATGTATCATTATAACGTATAACGTAATGTGTATAATGTATAGCGTAACCATTGGTTTAGAACATTGCCCTCTATAGAGTGTTTGTGTCAATGTACCCATAATAAACTCTGACCTTCACAGAATTAATCCTACCCTTTGATCATGGTACCACACATAATATATGTACATTATAGTGGTACACAAAAAATGGGCTTAAAATGTTAGAAGTGATTAACAAAGCAACATTTTCGCCTTGCTTAGAATATTGCTTCTTTTTATTTTTTTGCATTGTTTTCCTTGGAATCAATCCAGGAGTCAAGAGAATACACCGAGCTTCTAGTGGCACCCCCTGGAGATTCCGAACGTAATTACCCCCAGTCCTGAGGAACCTAGCCTCCTCTTACATATCCCTGTTACTTACCTCAAGGCTTAGGGATACAGAGTTAATATGTTTTGTGCTTCAGATAGACAGATAAACGTTATATCATCAGTGAAATCTACTGGAAAGTCTCCAACTACGGCCTTCTTCTCTCATCGAATTTATCTCTTAAAATACAGCTGCGATGATCAGATTTATTGAAAATTGTGTATTTTATAGCCCTGAAGAGGTACATTTATTTCCTGCCCAGTTTCTTTTTTTTAGATCTACCTCTCTTATCTTTGAAATTTGAAAATTTCAATAAAAGTTTTTTTGAGCCCCCCTTTTGACATTTTGGCTATAATTTTGATGATATCATTTACATCTTTATTTTTTTTAACCCTGTGACATGTAAATATGATATTCTTAAAAACAAAGTTAATTCATAATAAAATATGTATAGAAATGTGCTTCTGTAAACTAATAACCCCCCCCCCCCCCCCAACTATCAGTGACCACACAAGAGACAGGACCCTGGAAAGCAGTGTTGATTTTGTCAGTAAATTCTTAGTTTTGCGGTTGTTATTTTTTTACCTCTAGACACTGTTATATTTTATTGATAAAGGAATCTGCAATGATTCAAACTATTTACAGAGTTTTTCTACATATTGCAGACCATGTTTTGATTTTTTTCTAGATACTTTGCTCAAGAAATCGACCTATCAGGATTACAGGTCGACATGGCCCTCAGGAAATTCCAGTCTCACTTCAGAATGCCCGTAAGTCCCTAACTGCTATTTATAGATACAAACAAGGAAATGTTAGTACATTACGATGACTTGTTAATTTACTGCACTTTGTAAATAAACTACTGTAAACCAACTTTCATACGCACATTTTTAATTCACAAAGGACCAGTGTAGAACTTATTTGTAAATAATTTAATTCTAATTTTTGCATTCAAGGTGATGTATACTTTCTTTAAGTTTTATTCCTGTAAATTCATTTGTATCTCTGTGTAATGAATATTCATGAGTAGAGGTTGCTTGCATATGTCTTGGATACATGTATTTATCACAAACATATAGTACACTTTACAATTAGTTAAAAGACACATTAATAAAAATTTTATTTATTTAATTAATTTACTGCATTGTTATTGATACATGTTTATTTTTAGAGGTGTCAACGTTTTGAATGAATAAAGATTAGACCAGTAAAGGTTTATATGGGTAATAGCTTAGAGATATCTCTCCATTGATATAATTTATGTGGTCAAGGGAAAGTGATAATTCTGTCAGAAAGCATAGCATGGAAGGTATCTGCCTCCACAAGATCTAAAGGCTTAATAAGTACATGTACTTGGCTGTGTTATTTATGTCAGTTTTCACTTCTGAGTTTTACAAGATGGGAGGTACCAAATCAGGTGGAGTATACCAGCGATAAGATGTAGCTGTCCAATAAAGTTCTAATACAGTGATTGGTCAGAAGGTGAAAGAAGTTCACTGTCTGATACAGAGACAAGATATCAATGATAGAGAGTAAAGATATCAAGGATTTCTCGTTACTTTCTAGGTCCTCTTTCTTCTGTCAGTTCTGTGATATCAAACACAGGAACTTGTGGTTTTCATGTAGTAGCTTATTAACAGTACTTTGATCCTCTATTAGTGGACCACTACTATACATTTTCTTACTTACTTACTATACATTTGCAAATGTGCTTCCTTATATGAACCTATTGAATAGCGAAAACATGCGATTCTGTGTGAACTTTTTCATGACGTCACAATGATTATCGCAAGTGCGTATCTTGACGGCTGCATTATATCAAACGTAAAAACATGGTTATTCTAATGATTCTGAACGGTTTTCCTTTTTCAAACGTAAATATAAGTAATGAACAGCAATGTTAAAAAGTTCACCGGGATATGAAGTTGGTTGGTACGTGATCAAATCTACTGAGAAGCCCTTTGGGCTTCACAGGATTTGATCATGTAACCAACCAATTTCATATCCCAGTGAACTTTTTAAATTGCTGTTTATTTCTTAACTATTGAGACTGTATGGGGGATGTATATAGAACTCCTCCATCAGTGATGTCCATGTATTAACAGTGACAAGGACCATGACTTATGTGTGCCTCACTGCTTCTTGTTATCATAAAAACACTGCCCAGAACACATAAACACATATAGCCATGCCTCAACATTCTCAATTCAAAGCCTCCAATTTTAGAGTTAAGAGGTCAGTGACTCTATCCATTTCCCTGCTTTAACTGTAAGACCAACAACCAGTACATGAATCAGTTACTGCAAGCACCCCCCCCCCCCCCAAAAAAAAAGGGGGGGGGGGGAGAAACAAATCCAAATCATCAGGAAACCATTATAGAGCTCCATCTGTTCCTAAGATAAACTTGAGAAACCTCACAGAATAATGTTGAAACAAGATGGATGTACTTTCCCCCTGTTGTTGTTTTTTTGTTTAGTTTTATCTGTTTTTTTATCTGCATGATGAATAAATACCTTTTCCTTGTGTTACAGGGTGAAGCCCAGAAGATCGAGCGGTTAATGGAGGTAAATTGTCTGGCGATATCCCCTTCTGTTAGGTTACAGAAATAGGAACAGGGGCAAAAATTGGATAAGTCAGATAAAGCCATAAAAAGTTCCCTAACTCTCGAATCACTTGTACACTTTGTACACTTACTAATAAATAATAGTTGTTATAACAATACAGCGTGTGTTGAAATCTATTTCCAACTTTACATGTTATTTCAAATTCATTTTATATTCATTTTAACATTCATTTCATATTGTTTACAGTATTTTTATTTAGTTTAATAGTGTGTATATGCATAAGAGAAATATGGTTAACTTTATATTTATATTTTATTTAACTTTTACAGGCATTTGCAAATCGATACTGTACGTGTAATCCAGACCAAATAAAGAATTTCCGAACGCTGGACACAATTTTCCTCTTGGCGTTCGCCATCATCATGTTAAACACAGACTCCCATAATTCCAGCATCAAGGCCGAAAGGAAAATGAAAGTGGAAGATTTCATAAGAAATTTACGAGGTATTTGGTGGATCTTATAAAACCTTAAAATCTCTATTCCAAAATTGACATCCAGGTTTACAGTACGTTTCTATGAATATCAAAGAAAAAATGTAAAATGATTAAAAATTGAAGAATGTAGTAAGCATCTCTGTTGGTTGCATAATCCAAACTGGATTCAAAAATCAAAGTATAGAAAATATTTGAGGAATGCATTTCACAGGTTCATTGATAATAAATGGAATTTAAAAAAGTTGATGATTGGTGCAGGGGGTAACAGTGGGCCTCACTTAGCTCTGTTTATAGAATCAAGAAAAAAATTATACCTTTCACTAATCAAGTAAATGTTAGTTGGTTAATGAAAAAGTCATTTTATGAATCCTTTGCATAATTAGAAATAGAAATCGATCTCTAACACTTGTGAAATCAAGATGAAATGCCAAAAATGGATACATTGCAGATTTTAGTTGTGTACAGCACATTCATATGTACTGATCACTGTCTAAACATATAAGTATTTACTCAGAAAATACATATTTAGGGGAAGAGGCAGTTTATTGTAAGGCAGATGTATAGAGGATCATATCTCGCTCAGCATTGTCTGTTCAGCTTGTCTGGGGGGGGGGTTAAAGAATGCGATTGTTACATAGATAGGTGGGCTTTTTAGCTGGTTTAGTTTGTAGACTCTATGTCTCCTGGTAATTTTTTATGTTCTACAGTCCCCCCCAAAAGACATTGTTAATCAAAGCAGATGTCTGATAAAGGGAGAGACCGTTTGTTGTGGGGAGTTGATTAGGCTCGCTAATTGTTTATGCTGGAACATTGAATAGTAAAACATAACAGGGAGCAAATAGCTTGACATTTAATGACTTTCTCGGTTCTTTAATTATACGACATATTTATATTCTTAATTTTCTCTGTGTTGTGTTTACTAAAGAAAGTATTTTTATTTTACACAATCCTGATGAACTCTATCAAATTACAAGAATATATTAGGATTGTAAGTGCTTGTAATTTATATAGCTAACAAATGTTGGAAAAATAAAAGCAACATTTCAAAATCCACAATGGATGCTTCGTCTGATTTTGGGCGAATAGTTATTAAAACTGGCGCTAAATTAATAATTTATCCTATACATTGTAAATTTGATTTTGAATTGAACATCAAATTCATTGAATTTCAAAATAAACAATTTTTCAAGAATTTCAATTCTTTTTTGTGTTATATAATTTTTAACATAACTGTGTTAATCTGACCCACTAGCTATAGACGATGGACAAGATGTGGACCGGGACATGTTGATCGGAATCTACAACAGAATACAGACCCAGGAATTCCGGGCGGGGGTCGATCATGTGACTCAGGTCATGAAGGTCGAACAAACTGTGGTGGGCAAGAAACCGGTGAGTGTGTACATGTATATGTGTCCTAGGGAAGTGTCTATTGTTGTCTTCAAATGTGTGTAGCACAGAAAAAAGAAATGCTTTTGTTGTCAGTATATATTTGTATATTAGGGAATTGTCTATTGTCTACAACTGTGTGTTATAAACTAGAGAGGTGTTTATTTTTGTCTACAATTGTGTGTTATAAACTAGAGAGGTGTTTATTTTTGTCTACAATTGTGTTTTATAAACTAGAGAGGTGTTTATTGCTGTCAACCTATATTTGAGTCCTAGATAGCTAGGAAGGTATTAATTGTTGCCTGCAAATGTATGTAGTAAACTGTTTTTAGAACTGTCTATAGTTGTCCACAAATATGTGGTAAAATAAGGAGTATTCTATTGTTGTCTCCAGTTGTGTGTAGCACAAAAAAATACTACAGTACTGTTGTCTAGATGCATTGGTATCCTGGGGAGATGTCTGTTATTGTCTATAATTGTGTGTTGTACAAATAAAGATGTGTGTATTAATTGTTGTCCAAAGCTGTGTGGTACCAATGAGATGTGTTCATAGTTGTGTACATATAAAATACATGGTTACTGTCTTGAAATTTAAGCTATATTTGAATATTAGCTATATATATAAGCTATATTTCTGTAAGAAAACGTGACGGAGGGCGAGGCTTACCGAGTCCTCTTCATGTTTTAGACACGAGCCCAAATATCGCTTATATTTCAAGACAGTTATCATGACTGTATTTTGTTAATCCAGCAACATAATATCACATTTTTCGCCTCAAACAAGCTTTATTCAACAAATTTTACTGCATATCTGCAATTGTAACTGTGACGTCATGGCATAAACAAAGCAAGAAAGATGACCTCACAATGCATTTGAATGTAGGTTAAATGCACGAGGCTTTATTGGGACATTGACCGAACATAGCTTTGATTTATTGGGTCACCTTCATTCGGTCAATGCAAGGGGTAGTTTCAGGGTAAAAATAAAGATGAGTTTTGTCATTTATTTGTATTCTAGGAAAGCATGCAAAATATTGTTTAAAAATAATTTCAAACATTTAACTTTTTTTCTAGCAACTGGCTCTTCCCCATCGCCGATTGGTGTGTTACTGTCGATTGTACGAGGTTCACGATCCAAATAAAAAAGAGAAAATTGGTCTCCATCAGCGAGAAGTCTTTCTGTTCAACGACCTACTTCTGGTAAGTATATAAAGAGAGATAACTCTTTCTCTGTATGCTGGTATAGAATAGGTGTAGCCATAATTCAGTCGGAACTGAAGACCAGTTGCAGTTTTATGAGAAAATATAAAGTCAATATTAAATTTTTTAATGTCATTAAACAGATAAATTGATTAAGACTGTGTAACTATGAGAAGGTCAACAATTTATTCTCCTTGTTTTCAGATTACAAAAATCTTCAGTAAGAAGAAATCGGGTATCACATACTCCTACAAACAATCGTTTCCTCTCAGCAGCATGCAGGTCTTCCTGTTTGAAACATCACGTAAGTCAACGAACAAAAAAGATCATTACTGTCACGTATCGGTGTATCGTACAAAAAACCCTGTGGTTTATTTCGGTACAGTGTATGAGGTATATTACAGTTATCGGTAGTTGTAGGTCATTTGTCTCTACCACAAACTTAAGTCAATGCTTTCTTTTTTAATAAATCAAGATTTTAGTTCTGTTTATTGTAACAAATTTATATTTGAAGGTAAAGTAACTAGTAGAATCAGTATAATACTGGTGTTTCTACTGCAGTTTTGAAAGATTGAAATAGAAATTTGAAAGAAAAAATAATAATAACTCATATTGCGTCAGAGGTTAAATAAGTAACAATTCTTAAAACATTGACTAACAAATAAAGGCAATGTAGTTTTACTAGCCCCTTTGACACAATTTAATATCCATCTCTTAAACATTTGAATTTTAAAAATTACAGATTATCAATATGGTGTGCGATTAGTGAGTGGAGTCAACAACAAAGTTCTGATAACTCTGAATGCAAGGAACGACCACGATCGGCAAAAATTTGTAGAGGACCTTCGAGAAGCTATACTAGAGGTAACAGACATGCTAAATTGCAGCACAATATGTTAATAATCATATAGATGCTTTGCAGAAGATTGTTGGAAAAATGTGGCAAAAACAGATCCAAAAAAATTTATATTATGCAGTCCTAGAAAAACAAACCCCTCTTTTTCAAGGCAATGCTTTTTAAACTTAGAGAAAATTTTGTTTAATGTTTTACGGTTAGATATGAATATTGAGTACATTTTTGTCACTTTGTTTAATGTTTTATGGTTAGATATGAATATTGAGTACATTTTTGTCACTTTGTTTAATGTTTTATGGTTAGATATGAATATTGAGTACATTTTTGTCACTTTGTGGACTGTTTTATGTCTAGACCAATGGAATGGAGACACTGCGAATCGAAGAAGAACTCCAGAAACACAGCACCAATCACAACACGCTCGACAGACACTACGCCAACGATGACTCCCGCGTATTAATGTACGAACTGATGAAGCCATCAGACCCGTCTATAAATAGACTTTCCGCCCCTGACTGCCCCGCTCTGCAGAAACTTCCTCTGTCCAACTCTCTCACTGATCTCTGCCAAGGTACGCATGCGCATGACCTACTTTTGTTGCATTTTTGAGTTTGCAAACTCCACAGCATGGGATGGTTTTGACAAAGCAACTAGTCAAAGTGGGATAACTTGGAATGGCCATGTTAGCATCCTTTGGATAAAATAATTGGGCAGTGTTGTTTTTTAGCATCTAAAGTATTAATTTCTCTATATACTTGTGTGTGGAGTAGAGTGGGGGGGGGGGGGGGGATAATTCTGTTATCATATATATTTAACAAGTATAAATTGAATATTTTTAAGTGAATGACAATGAACACTAGTTAAAAACTTGTGAAAAGCAAATAATGGAAATATTGATTATGGAATATTTATTAATCAATAGAGTTAGCATACTTTTTAAAAAGATCCTGACTGCCCATTGTTTCTCTCCCTCTGGTAGATAGTGGTATGGTGTTTAATACGTAAACAATGATTATTTCATTTTATTATACCTCTACTTATTTTTCACTATATAAGAGTAATTCGATATATTTTGCTGATTCCCTGAAAATCGCTGTAAACCGACTGATTCCCTGCAAAACAAACTGATTCCCTGCAAAATGGATTGTCAGTTCGATGAACTGATACACACCTATTCAGAACACTTAGTAATTTCTGTTAACCAAAAGGAAAAGTTCCAAAATATTCCAAATGAAATCATGAATATTCATAACCATATGATTTAATTCTAGTTGCAACTTCTTTTTTGATTGGCTATTGTTATTCATCTTCATCGTATAACATAACTTGCAGTACGACGCGCGTGCAATTTAATGTTATTTATTTTGACGTTATAACTTGTTGGATTCACGAAGAATTATATCAATCTGAACATCTTCTGATTGATTGTTTGTATCGGTATAATAAAACAGTTAAAGTATACAATTGAGGGAGTCGGCAAGATTCCAGTTTCCCTCAAGCAAGCCTATTTCCCGAGGCGAAGCCGAGGGAAATAGACTTGCTCTCGGGGAACTTGAATCTTGCTGACTCCCTCAATTGTATACTTTAATTGTATAATGATATGTTTCATATGAAAATCAGACAGGTAACAAAAGCAATTAATCCTATTTTAAGTTATATGAATAATGCTGCTCTGTAGCATGTGTTTGGGGAATTACTCATTAACAATAGCATGTTGAATGAAAGTATCAGTTTCAAATTCTGGTGCATGTAAACAATTATCTGGTGAATGCCATTTCTTTTCTTGGCAAAGGGACATGGAGTTTGCCTTTTTCCTGTTTATATTTGGTTTGTTTTGACATTATTTGCAAGCATTTATTACAACTGGTAGCAGAAGTAAGTATGTATGTGCTTCAATGGCTTGTTTCTATAATTTTGATTTTCGACAATTTTTTTTTTTGCACTGAGTTGAATATGACCTTAGAAACAAGCAGGCTTAATGAAAATGGCAATTTCTTTGACAGCAAGTAATAACATTTGCTAATTATCAAAACCATTTTCATTTTTTTATCTTTAGATAGGAGATAAAATTCAAATCTAAGGGAAATAACTACTGGTGTTTACACTTTTTTTGTAAAAATTTTGCTTAACAACCATCTTGTTCTAAACCTTAACATTGTTTTCTTAAATCAACAATTGAAACAATGAAATAACTACCCAAACAATTTTCAGCATTGTTTTAGCTATAACTGTAAATTGTACAGTAAATTACTGTTGTTGATATATTAGTATAAAAAGGTCATGACATTGTCGTTGCTCATGGCTACTGTTTGATTGACAGGTCAAGGGATGAGGAGAGGTAGCAGTGGTGGATCATTAGACAGTGGAGTGGTGAGTGGGATATATAAATAGTAACCACCTATAAATAGTAACCACCTATAAATAGTAACCATCTATAAATAGTAAGCACCTATAAATAGTTACAATATACCACCCATATGTAGTAACTACCAATAAATAATTACCATATACTAGCCATAGATAGCAACCACCATAAATAGTTCCAATATACCACCCAAAGATAGTACCTACCTACAAATAGTTCCAATATACCACCCATAGATAGTAACCACAATAAATAGTTACAATTTACCAGCCATAAATAGTTAACACTATAAATATTTAGAGTTTACCACCAATATAAAGTAACCACCTATCGATAGTTATATACAACTGAAAGATAGTAACCACCTATACATGTAAATAGTTACAATATACCACCCATAGATAGTAATAACTATAAATAGTAACAATATACCAGCCATAGATAGTTATCACTATAAATATTTAGAGTTTACTACCAATATATAGTAACCACCTATCGATAGTTATATACAACTGATAGATAGTAACCACCTATCAGGTAAATAGTTACAGTATGCCACCCATAGATAGTAACTACCTATAAATAGTTACAATATACCACCCATACACAGCATGTACATACTTGGCCCCATATAGCACTCTCTTAGTATGTGTCTTTTTTATAAGCATGATTTTTAAGAATATGCTACAATACAGTGTAGTAGATATTTATTTATATAGCAGTCTAATAATGCACATTTATATGAATACATCTTATACTGCAAATATTAGGCAGACTGTGTGATCCATGCTGCTCAAGATCAATCTACATTTATTAATAACCTTGTAGTATTGAAAATCTTGTTTGTTCCAACAAAAGTGTAAAATATGAGAATCAGTCCGCCCACTAAATGTGATGTGTACAAAAAGTGTAAAATTTACAGTAAACCAGGAGGATGATCATAAAAGCACGAAATAATTTCTCTTGACATCCATTAACAATAATTGCCAAAAATTAAATAATTTTTCGCCATTAATGGACATATGCATAAATTGTTAAAATATTTATATGGTGTGTGAATGTTTTTTGATAGCCAATGAAATAGTGCTTTACATCGAAATTTACATCTGTATTTAAGGTACCTCTGTTTTAATTCCAGGCCTCGGGTGGATCAGGAGGAGTGATGATCGGTGGGGATGTCACGTCTCGAAATAGTCATAGCAGTCTTCATTCCCGGGGATCTCCCGCCACCCCCAAAACCAGCCAATCAAATCTTCAGTCCCTTGGGTCACCAGCTATGCAACCTGGGGTCAGAGGTCAAAGGAAGCAGGCCATATCCCTCAAGAAGGGGCTTCCAGTGGGCACCGACGTCTGACAAGTAAATCAGGTCATTTTAGGTCAAGGTCGTTACCGGGCCACTTCTGACGACTCCTGTTACAGAAGCCGTTCCTGCTGATCTTGCCGGGGGAGAAATCCATGTTCTGTGAGGTCGTCTTCTTTAGATGCTGGCATCATTAAATCACAGAACACAGCCACTAGGCTTCCTGTTTAGGGGTCAGGAGGGAATGATATGTGAGAATCTTGGGTCAAATGTCAATGTGAAGTAGACTTGATCGATACGAGTGACCATTGTGATAAACAGTGCAATGAAACATGTAGAACAATAGCAGGAAGTGATCACACTGTTACGATTAAGAATCATGTGACACAAATTTAAATGCCAGATCAATGTGATTTTAGGTTATTTTTTATCAAAATACGCCATACTCTGTATGCATTAACAATGGGAAAAGGAATTAAAAATTATACTCAACATCCCAGTTCTTAAGGTGTTCTTTGATTGGCTTTTATTAGGCTAAGTGACTTTGTGATAGAACGAAGAAATCTCACATAATAATGATGACACACTTATTTAGCTGTTATTTATTGAATTAAGTTGATGTACAGATTTATATCTCAGTTATGTTTTGTCAGTGTAAAAAATTATTGTAAAAATAAATAGAATGTGTGATAGTATTACTTTGTAGTGTACGAGTTATAAATTCAATATTTCATGGACTAATTTTATTTATTTGAATGGAGAGAGAGAGAGAGAGAAAGAGAGAGATTTTAATTACAAGTATCAAGGAGATGCATAAGTACTGTAATCTGAGTTACCATCTTACAATAAATAGTGTTCCATGTAATATTTGCGGGCCAATATTCTCGAATCAAATGGATTTTTTAAAATTTAGCCATCAGATAATCTGTGACTGTAAATTTAACTTGTCTGTCTTACAATTTTGAATCAAGATCTTGAATAACACGTTCACATTTACAGCACGGATGTTACTTACCACAGTGTATATTTAATTTAAGCAATCGTAAGAAAAATGGAATTGTCATTATTGTCTTAGATTAAAAGACGTTTTTAGTTCAATGTTTTATTTTGTTAGATGGTTTAACATCCATTTTGACAACACTTCTTTAAAACGGGAATAAAAATATGAATTAAAATCAACATATTTTAAAAATAAGCATAATTATATATAATCATTGATTAACATTTGCTCTTTATTTGTTGACCATCCCCACACTGTGGTATATATTTCTATTACGGTCGTCATGGCCCTGTGCCAGTAGAGTTATCTTCCTTAATGCTGATGAAAACTAGAACAAAGTCCAATTCACATTATATATGACATTTTGTGATAATGTAAACGTGTTCCCTAACATTGTTATAGACCAACAGAAGGTAAACGATTAAGTACTGTAGTTGTGGCTATAAATATCCTGTCTATATCAATACTGAATAGCTAGATGAGATTTCTTTTCATCAGTTCTTTTGTTGTCTTTGAATATACCAGAAACAATTCCATGAACTCGGTTTATATGTAGAATGTGATAAAATATCTCCACGTTCTTTACAATGTACATCTGGTATTTGAAAACCTGACTATGGTGTGATTGCAGTTTAAGGGTTTTATTATCATCTTTAATATATTTTTTTTATGTGAAACTCAGACTGCAATAGAGATGTAGTTTATTATTTTCCGAGAGCATAAAAGAATTCACCTTCTCTATCGTACAGAAACAAATGAAAAAATAAAAATAGCGTACAACCATCTATGTGTTTTATTTTCATGGGCATGATTTTTGTGATAAGATTGAGTTCAGATCATCAGAATAAATTTTTGAATATTTTCAATTTTAGGTACTTCAAATTTTGACCCACTTTGGTAATGTGCATCTGTAAGGGGGGGATAAGATCATATCAATTGTAAATTTCACATCAAGATAGAAAGATGTGTCCATTTAAAAGTAGGTCACAGTGATCCTATTTTGAACTGTGTTAACTTTGTTATTTATAGTTGAATATGTCATTGATGTTATTTAAGCATTGAATGCTTATTTTTGGATGTCGTCAGTCCTATGACACACCAAGCGGTGCAGACAAATTGAATACCGCGCTAACGCGCGGTATAATAATTTGTCTGCACCGCTGCAGGGTGTGTCATAGGACCGACGACATCCAAAAATAAGCATTCAATGCTTATATTTATATTCATACTGATGTCTATTTGTATGAAATATATGTGTATCGTTGCTGTACAGCCAATATATACGCTCTCAGTCAGGGACATGAAACATACATGGAACAGCCATATTAACATCTTTTTTAGTTCGGTTCCGCGACTAAAAATATAGTGCCAGAAACTCTGTAGAGAAAAATCCTATTTTTTAAGGAATAGATATAATTTAATGATTATTTTTCAAAAGTATGTATCAAATTGGTTATGTAAGATTAAACGTTTCATTTAATCTTACAAAAATAGATGTACTCAAAACACGTGGAAACGTTTATATTTGTGCACATGGCGCATGAATTATCAAAGTGTATTCATAGAAAATTGAACGTTGCAGATTTCCAATGCAAAGATAAGGGGAAATATACACTGAATGTAAATATAAGGCTTTTAGATCACTAAACATTGTTGGTTGGTGCATTTTATTACCTCTAAATATGTCACCCAAAAACACACGGTGACTCACTTATTGTCATTGATCTTCAATCATTGTCATTTATCTCTTTGATGTAAAAGTCAAGAAAAATCAAATCTGTTTCAGAACTTGGAAAAAGTGTCACTAAAGTAGGTCACTGCGACACACTTTTTACACGTTATTTTTATGCACTGTCAAATCTTGGATTTTGTTTCAAAATTGTTAGTTCAACACTTTATCAGACTAGCGTTTCTAAGCCCCTGGACCTCTTGTATTTTTAAAATGGTTGAGAACCTCATCTTAAAACCATATCTACTCTTGCTGCCTCTGTTAAGATGCTTCAAGTGTCATGTTGTAAATTTTGAATTTACCTGGTAGCAGTAAATACAAAATTTACAAGTTGACATGTTGTAAATTTTGTATTTACTGCCACCTGGTAAATTCAAAATTTACAACATGACACAAGGTTCAACAGAATACCCATTCTGTTTGTCTGGATTTTTGTCCTAAGCAGAAAAACATTAACCAAAGTTGTCATACAGGAAACTTGCTCAAAGGGAAGTTAAGGCACTTGATGATAAGTTCCATATTTTCGTCATGACAAAAAAAAAAGAGTTAAAATATGATCGACAGGGAAATGTGTTATCTCTTCATTAAAACCCCTATTCCTGTATATCCAAGAACCTTATTGGCAAGTTTTACTGTACAAAGAGAGATTAGATGAATCTGCATGAAATTCTAAGGCTACATTTAATTAATCAGGACATAATAACCAACATCAATATAAGCCATTCTTTATTTCTGAGGAAAAAAACACTAGGGTAAAACATCAAAAACACAAACACTCTTAACAACTGAATCAAAAACACAGACAAAATTAATGATGTACAAAAGAGATAAAATCATTCGTCGGTTATTGGTTTGTGTACCGTATCATTATAAAAAATATACAGTAAACTTACATATCTTTTCATCTATGGAAACAGAACAAAAAGTCATTTACAAAAACTGTGAAATGAAGTAACAATTTGAATACCTTCGTTTAATTATAATGAGATCGATCTGGTTCTATAAGTATCAGATTTCGACTGACTTGTAATGGATTATCAAGCATAAGCTTCCACTACTTCAATATGTTGGGAAGTATAATATAAACTCAGCATGGCTAAGTTGAAATACAAATGAAAATAATACATATTATAGACGGTTAATTGACCTAAAAGTTTAATTACCTGTGATATATACTGAATACATGGAAATATTGGCTCCCGTTATATATACATGTATATATATTTTTGCTCTTTTGCCCTCGCTGTCATAAAGCAAATTTAGGTCTGGGTGAATTCAAAAACTTTTTTAAAAAAATAATTGTGTTGATTCAATAAAGTCTCTATTTCAAACTGTATTAGGGAAATTTCAAGACTGACAAAACCATTTACAAGTGTAGAAGGAGGAACAAAATTCGAGATTAAAAAATACACATTGAGCAAAAATCACCTTGTGTACAGTACACTTATACATATTGTTAGCTATTGACAATTTACTTCTATATATATGTACATGTTTCCTTTATAAACGATAAAATAATACAATAATTCAATCGTGAAGTGAATACACTTTTCATGATGAAACTTGCATCTATAATATTAACATAAATTCTCTGATTACTATAGTAACTTTCATATAATTTCATATTTTCACACCGCATGCTCATAATTTGTCACCTTATTCTTTAACAGTATTTAAATAGAAGTTTATGATAGATTCATAATATATCGGTTCAAGTGTGTTCAATTGTGGTCAACATGCTATTAACAGATCACGTTAACCTCCTTCGGGATTATCACACAATTTGTTAGTAAATTTCGAACGGTGACCAGTCCTCTTTATGATCTCATATCAACGAATTCAAGTGATGTACATATACTTGAACGGTATGTGACACGTATCAAGATCCAATGGCGATAGTAAATGACTTCTTCATTTTCAGCTGTTCGAGTAAATGTTATTCACTTCACTGTACATATTCCTTACCACATGTACTTGATGCACAAGAGAGATATGTCCATGTACCCACTTAACGTAAATTCCACACTAAAGAAAATCCATAGCTAATATGTCCATTCCCATCAAGGGTCGATAAACGATCCAACAGATGGCAATCACTGTTGGAGAGAGGCTTATGGAGAGTTCATCATGCTGACACCAATGGCTACCAGTCCACGGTCTATAGGGAACCAGTCAACTGTAAAGGGAAGAGTTACATTGTACATTTAGCTTTGGTACGTTCTGATTTTATAATTGTTATATGATAAGTCATTTATTAATATCATTTGTATATTCTTACTTTACTAATATTTTTATATGTATCTTTAACAACTCAAACAGGCTCAAAAATTAAAAATCTTCAAAACGACATAGTCCACATAATATATCAATTTATAAAGTTAAGTGCTCTCTCTGTCTCTCTCTCTCTCTCTCTCTCTCTCTCTGTCTCTCTGTCTCTGTCTCTGTCTCTCTCTCTCTCTCTCCATCAATTAATTATTACTATAAATCTACCCTGGTGTCTGTCTGTCTCACAATGAGCTAAAGTAAATCAATTATCAAGTTTAGTTCCCACGCAAGCTCACATTACCCATGCTCCCCCGTAACTTGAGAGTGTTACACATGAATGACAAGGTATGCATTAAATACAGAAAATAATTTGGCAAAGAGCATAACTCGTGATAAATCATCAGCTCAAAACTTCCTGTAAATATTAACACCTATTCCTTTGTCTTTAACATTTAAAAAAAAATAAAGTCTAAAAGAACCAAATTTTCCAGATAAAATAATGGAAACAGAATTTCTGGTAATATGCACTTTTACACATCGTGTCCTAAATGCCTACAGAGTTCCATTAAATTCCATGCAGCAGTTTTAGAGGCGTTGCGCTTACAAACTGTTTATTACTATATTCAATATATGAAAAAAAATAAGTTTAAAACAGCCGATGTTCCAAGAAAAATAATGGAATCTGATTTTCCTTGTAACCTGCACATCTACACATTGTATCTTATATACCTACAACATTTTACGAAATTCCGTGCAGCGGTTTAAGAGAAGATGCGCTTACAAAAACAAAACAGAACAGGACTGACGGACAGACGGACTGACCGACTGACTGGTCCAAAACTTTATACCCCTTGCAACTTCGTTGAGAACCTATCTAATAAAAAGCCTAGACAGACAATAATATCAAAACATTAAGCAATCCATTGATATATGATTGCAAGTGCTCCTGTTAATATTCCCTTCTTAATTAATAATGTATATTACCTGCAGCTTATACAAAGAAAAGTTACTTACATGAATTATGTTGTTTCTCGCTGGTACTTGATATAGTTTTCTGGTATCTAAAATTAATTGGAATTTGTACACATGTTTATTTCAACTTACATCCCAGTATATAAATCATTAGGTGCAAATGTTTAGATGTATGAGAGAGAGAGAGAGAGAGAGAGAGAGAGAGAGAGAGAGAGAGAGAGAATATTAAATTTTACAATCATTCACAAACATATACCTTACTGAACCAATGTTTTTCTTTAACCGCACGGCAACCAATGACCTAGAAATAATTTTTTCAAATGTTCATAAAATACCATCACACCTCTCGCAAGCTTAAACAAGAAAACAATAAAGGTTGCAATTCAGAGAGGTACCTACATCAATTAATTCTTAAATAGAAGAGGTGTTCATAGAAAATAAATTAAGTTCTTGTGAATATTGCAGAATAAACTTGGTGTTGAAATATTAGTGGATATATTAAAAAAAATAGCATTTATTGACTACAATTTTATCCCGCAACATCCCCAAAACTGTATTTCTTAAAAATTTGCTCTTATGTCAGGGATACAATCCTTGACTGTGATAGATATTTTGATTTTGCACTGTTAAATTTCTTACATATAAACTTCATAAAAACCGATACTTAAAAAAAAAAATCAATACATGTATCTGTCATTTAGGTGCAAACATAGGCTTGGGCTAAAATTAAATTATCAAATTGAATCGATTATCATTTCAATTAAATAGTTATACACATTGAATTTTAGTCTTCATTCATCAAAAGACAGCCATGTTTTTGACATCACAAAGTGTGAAATAAACAGGAGTCAGTATTACAGTCCATGGGGAATTATACACAGGTCAATTTCAGCTGCAGATGTTGAACAAAGTGACAAACAACATGTGTGGTTTTGAGAGCAGACTAGATTTGTACAGAAACATTTACAACCTGTCAATATCCAAGCTATCTCCATTGAGTCCATTCTACGGCTGGTGTTGAGCTGGACATGGCCTCCCTATCAGTGGAGGTGGACATGGCCTCCCCATCAGTGGAGTGTGTATCCTCATCTACAACAAGACATTAATTAGCTATTAATTAATAGATATCATAATTCTATCATTCAATGCTGACACATTCATTCATTTTATGCGTTCATTCTTTTAGGTAAATTTCAACTCAATATTTTACTGAATTCAGTATTTTATGTGACATCCAAGACATAACTATACATGTCTCTATAAACTTAACTAATTGATTAATTACAATGTAGTTGTACTTAATTTATTGAATAATTAATGACAAGAATCTCCATATTCAGCGTAATATCTGTCTGTATTCTTTTCCTTGGTATTTAAAATCAAATCTATTTTTTTTCTAATTAAAATTATGAACTGTTACAAATAAATACAGAGAGTTTACAAATTTTATACACACAGATTTAACACTATAAGTTTAACACTAAAAAAACTGATAGAAATATACACAAAAACCCAGATTTCTCTTATTAACAAACAATTAACACTGCCTATTATGAAATGGACTTACCTGTCAGAGCGTCCTGTCTGTCTATATAACTGTAGACACACACCGTGTTGTTGTTCCGTGATCCGACCCAGAGACGGTGAGTGTTGACATCATAACTCAGGCTCCATGGTACACCCATCTCTTGTGATTCTGTCAGTAGATGTGACAGGAACTGACCGTCCTTCTCTATCATCTGTACTGTGTTGGTTCTACCATCACACACCAGGATGTGTGACAGCGCGTCAGTACAGATTCCACGTGGCCGTAGTACTGATCCTGATGGATGTCCTGTGTAGGAGAAACGATGTCTTCCTCCACGTTCTGTCACCAATACAGCACTAGACAGAGAGATATAGTCAGACACCACGACATCCCCATTGTTGTTCTCTGTTATATAGTTAGGTACACTATACAGTCCCAGTCCTGTGTTGTCATGTTCTATGGTTTGTGTCAGTTGTCCCCTCTGGTTGTAACGGGTTACCTTGCCTGCCATTGGTTTCTTTCTATACATCCCGACCAGTAGATCCCCAGTGGACGGGGACCAGTACACACACTGTGGTATCCATGTAGAGTCTGTTCTCTCTATAAATGTGGTGGTTGTTTTCATATCCTTTGACAGTTTGTTGATGTTATAATTCCTATCTATATAAATCAGTTCACTCTCACTGTTCACTGTGTGTAATCCTCTATATACATATAAATCACTCCATGAATCCTTCACACGATGTAGAGGGACACCTGTTGTGTCTGTCAAGATGAGATTGTTTCTCCAATCACTGACCCAGACCCGGTCTGATGTCACACAGGAAATGTGTAAACAACGATCAACACCTGTCACTGTGAAAGATTGATGGAGCTCAGGAACAGACGCCAGTTTCAGCAGACACTGGTTTCCTACGCGTCGGTTTCCTCTCTCTGTGATTTGGATTGCACTCAGTGACTCCATCACATCCTCCTTGTTGAGTGACTCAGTCATGGAGAGCTGGCTGGTGTGGAGTTTAACAGCAGTGTCTGCAATAAAACAAACATCAGACATGTAATGCTATACATAATTAATGAATAAAAATAATCAATGTTATTAAAACAGTTGTCTGCTTTTGTATACTAACACACATTCTTGATGTATTAATACAGCTTATCAAATACATTGTAATTAAAAATGGCAAGTGATTGTATTTAATTTATTAATTAATTGAAATCATACACAGATGTATCTAAATAATCAATTTTAATAACATATTCCTGTGTGTTTTTCAATCTTACAGGCTATCAACAGTTAAAAGCTTGTACATAAATTTATTGAATTAATATCAATAAGCTGTTACTGACAACTTGTTAAGTGTGTTCTTTTATGTCTCAAACATGATATATTATACTTCTACATGATTGTAAACAATAGTGACTCAGACGTACCTGTCAGAGCGTCCTGTCTGGTGATATACCTGTATATAACCACCGTGTTGTTGTCCCGTGATCCGACACAGAGACGGTGAGTGTTGACATCATAACTCAGGCCCCGTGGTGTGAATATCCCTGATGGTCTTATCAGTATATGTGACAGGAACTGACCGTCCCTGTCTATCATCTGTACTGTGTTGGTTAACAAATCACACACCAGGATGTGTGACAGCGTGTCAGTACAGATTCCACATGGCAGTAGTCCTGATCCTGATGGAGGTCCTGTGTAGGAGAAACGATGTCTTCCTCCACACTCTGTCACCACTACAGCACCACGGTCAGACACCACGACATCCCCATTGTTGTTCTCTGTTATATAGTTAGGTACACTATACAGTCCCAGTCCTGTGTTGTCATGTTCTATGGTTTGTATCAGTTGTCCGCTCTGGTTGTACCGGGTTACCTTGCCTGCCATTGGTTCCTGTCTATACATCCCGACCAGTAGATCCCCAGTGGACGGGGACCAGTACACACACCGTGGTCTCCATTCAGAGAATATTTTTTTCATGATCAATGTTTTGGTTGTGTTCATATCCATTGATCGTTTCTTAATGTTATATTTCCTATCTACATAAATCAGTTCACTCTCACTGTTCACTGTGTGTAATCCATTACCAAATGCATCACCACTATATGAATCCTCCACACGATGTAGAGGGACACCTGTTGTGTCTGTCAAGATGAGATTGTTTCCATCACTGACCCAGACCCGGTCTGATGTCACACAGGAAATGTGATAACAACGACGGACACCTGTCACTGTGAGAGATTGATGGAACTCAGCACCAGACGTCAGTTTCAGCAGACACTGGTTTCCTACGCGTCGGTTTCCTTTCTCTGTGATTTGGATACTCAGTGACTCCATCACATCCTCCTTGTTGAGTGACTCAGTCATGGAGAGCAGGCTGGTGTGAAGTGTAAGATGTATCTGGGGGAGGGCTGTCTTTATGGAGGAGAGGAATTGTAGCGCACTGAATGTTGACTGTTCATACATGTGTACATATCTCTGTAGGCTGACAATATGCCTGTTTGTTTCCATCTTCTGTTTTAAACATCTGTGTTTGAAATCAAAGTCACAAAACACATTGTTCAATAGATCATATAGCACTTTGTCAATGAGATCCCTCAGTTTCTGGGCCTTTGTTAACATCTCTGATTGATAGAGGGAGAATTCTGTGTGACAGGTTTTGATATCATCTGTGATTCCTGGCAGGAGAACAGGTCTGTAAAACAGAGCCTCACTGATGGTGTGAATGGTTCCTCTGTGTTGTTGTCGCTTTGTTTTATAAGCTCCTTGTATGCTTAGAATCTTGTGCTTACTTTGTCGAAAGAAAGAAACAGGGAATCTGTGAGATTTATGTCCAAAGCAAGAATCACACACAGGAACTTGACAAGGTTCACAGTACTTTATATAAACTTTACCAGGATGTCTCACACAGATCTCTTGTTTTGGGATGTTGTTGAATTTCTCATGATGTGACACAACATTATGGTCTGTTGTTTTGAGGTTTTTCACATGGTTTTCTTTACACTTTTGACACAGATCACATGGACACGATTCGCAATAGTACTCTGTGTCCCCCAGACACTTAGAACACTGATGTACTCTACATGTTGTACTTGCTGGGTCCATGGTCTGGAGGGTCTAGGTCTTTAAATCATAACCTGCATGAATAAAGTATAATGTCAATCAAAGTCAATTACATAAACTGTTTTCAATCAAACATTTTTATAGATATAATATCAAATTTTAACAAAATTTTAATTTAAACAGATGTTACTTTAAAGTAATAATATATTTTCTCTTTAAATAAATAAATGGTTCATCATTTTGGTACTGATTACAGAGTGCTCAAACAGTAGAAAAAAATATCCCCCAAAAATGATTGATAAGTGTAAATGTGGAAGAGAGAGAGTGACTTTCTCTGCTAAAAATGTATAATCTCTGAATTTGAACAAATATTTATGTTTGCAAATATGCATCCATATATGAACCTATAGAATATCGAAAATGTGCACTTCTGTGTGAACTTTTTCATGATGTCACAATGATTATCGGAAGTGCTTATTGCTTGACGGTTGCATTATATCAAACGTAAAAACACGGTTATCTTAATGATTCTGAATGGTTTTCCTTTTTCAAACATAAATATAAGTAATAAACAGCAATTTAAAAAGTTCACCGAGATATGAAGTTGGTTGGTAGATGATCAAATCTACTAAGAAGCTCTTTGGGCTTCATAGGATTTGATCACTTACCCAACCAACTTCATTTTAAATTGCTTTTTTTTTCTAAATTGATCTCTCTCTACATCTTACTCTCTCTCTGTTAAACATGTACTATATAATTTCTCTATCTCTCTCTCCTTTATCTCTCTCTCTGACTTTCTCTCCTCAACATGTACTATCTCCCTTTGTCTCTGTTTCTCTCTCTCTCTCTCTCCCTTTGTTGTACTGTTGCTCTAAGACTCGTCTATCTTTATGAACTGTTCTGCTTATATTGTACTTATCTCTCTCTCTCTCTCTCTCTCTCTCTCTCTCTCTCTCTCTCTCCTCAACATGTACTTTCCATCTCTCTCAGACTTTCTCTCCTCAAAATATACTATTTTTCTATCTATCTATCTATCTATCTATCTATCTATCTATCTATCTATCTATCTATCTATCTTCTCTACTCAACATGTACTCTCTCTCTCTCTCTCTCTCTCTCTCTCTCTCTCTCTCTCTCCTCAACAATTACCATCTCTCCTCTCCTCTATATGTACTACCTCTCTCTTTCTCTATCACTCTCTCTTTCTTTCTCTCTATCTCTCTCAGACCTCAAGATATAATGTCTCTCTCTTACTTTCTTCCTCTCTCTCCCTCAGAGGTTTTCTCCTCAACACATTACATCTCTCTCTCTCTCTCTCTCTCTCTCTCTCTCTCTCTCTCTCACTTTCTCTATCTCTCTCACAGACCTTCTGAACTACTGATCTCTCTCTCACTTTCTTTCCTTAACATATACTATCTCTCTCTCTCTTTCTCTCCTCAAGATATAATGTCTTTCTCACAGACTTCTTTACTCAATATGAACTATTGATCTCTCTCTCCCTATTTCTCTCTTTCTGTCTGTCTGTCTGTCTCTCTGCTCAACATGAACTATCTCTCTTTTTCTCTCTCTCCTCATGTACTATATCTCTCTCACTTTCTCTTTTTCTCTCTTTCTCTCTCATACTTTATCTCTTTAACATGCACTTAAAATGCCTACTCATTATGTACTATTGATTTCCATCTCTCAGTGTCTCTCTCTCTGTCTCTCTCTCCATGTATCTCTCTCTCTCTCTCCATGTATCTCTCTTTCAGTTTCACTCCTCAACATATACTATCCATCTTTCTGTTAAAGGGGTATGGTCACAATTTTTATCAGATTTTATTTTCCTTTCATTATTGTTTATAATGCTTTAGTAATGCATTTCTAATAATCAACAAAAACTTGAATGTCAGTCGTAGAGCTATAAGCAAGATACAGAGCTCACAAATATTTGTTATGTAAACAAGGCTCATGCCTTGTTTTTGTTTACATTGGTTCAATATATCGGTAAAAGTTCTTTTTCAAGCTGATTTTCTATCTATTCATTCGTTTTAAACATAAATAAACAGTTATTAGAATTTGTTACATTCATTTCAGGTCTAAACCTGGAATTTTGAAAATGTAAACAAAAACATGACCTGTGGTTTGTTTACAAAACAAAGAATTGTGAGCTCCGTATTTCGCTTATAACTTGACGATTAACTCCCAAATTTTTGTTAACTATTAGACATGCATTGCTGAAGCCTTGTTAACAATAAATACGGAAACATAAATTTTGACCAAAATCGTGACCATGCCCCTTTAAACCTGTACTATAAAATTTCTCTATCTCTCTCTCCTTTACATATCTCTCTCTCTGTGACTTTCTCTTCTCAACATGTACTATCCATCTCTCTCTAATACTCTCTACTTAACATGTTCTCTCTATCTCTCTCTCTGACTTTCTCTTCTCAATATGTACTATATATATCTCTCTCTATTTCTTCTCAATATATAATATCCGTCTCTGTTAATCCTGTACTAAATAATTTCTCTATTTCTCTTTCTTTCTCTGGCAGACTTTATATCATCAACTTGTACTAATGATCTCTCTTTCACTCTCTCTACTCAATATGTACTATTGATTTCTCTCTCTCTCTCTCCTCTCTCTCTCTCTCTGTCTATCTCTCTCCTCTCTCTCTCCTGTCTCTATCTCTCTCTCCTCTCTCTCTCCTTCTCTCTCTCTCTCTTATCTACTCTTGCTGTCTCTCTCTTAGACTTTGTCTGCCTAACATGTTATATTTCTTTCTGACTCTCTCTGCTAGATATATTCATGGACTTTGTTCCTATATCTATTCCTAAGCTAGAGTTACACAAAAAAATCTTCCAAAAAGGAATTACAATTGGGGGTGGGGTTCAAATGTTTTTAATGCTTGTTTGTTAAAAAGGTATTTTCAACTAGGAAAAGTATTTAAAATGAAAATCAATATACATATGTATATGGTATATGTAAATAAATGCTCTTATTAATAATTTAAATGAGCGTGTTTTACAACATTTTGTTTTATAATGTAATTAGTCATTGGTATCCATTTACCAAAAGTAGAAATGTGAATATCATAAATATGATGACAGTAGAACTGTGACCAAACAAAGATTTTTTTCAATAACTAAAATTCAAAATGACACAGTCTTAATATCATCAGTTAGTATTGTCACTGACAAGAATTGATAACTTTTAAAGATATGTGCACCAATTTCCTCTCCTATACAGTACCAGTACAACACTTAACCCCAACCCCTTTCTCTCTCTCTCTCTCTCTCTCTCTCTCTCTCTCTCTCTCTCTCTCTCTCTCTCTCTCTCTCTCTCACATTATTAATTTACATTAACAAAATAGCATCATTAAAAGAAATACTTTTTTCTTCTAAATTTATTTACCTACGTTACTTAATACATGTACTTTATCACTGATTATGGCTTCAAGTTCTAGAAGGCTGTCATGTGTTCAATTCCATAAGTTGATATCTGTGCCTGAATAAAAAAAAAACAATTTTAAGGTACTATGGTGAATTTTGAACATTTCCTTTAGGCATTTATATTTAGTGGATAATTATCACAGTATGTTAATCAATAACATCAATATACATGTACATGTATGTACTCTTGTAAAAATGTTCAATTACTCTGACACACCATTGCTATTTATCCACTACCCCTTTCCAGAAATCAAATTTTTTTTCTGAAATCCTCATACCTGATTATACTCTGTCCAAAGTTTCTGCTTCCACCACTTTTTGGGTAATATCTCGATAATTATAAATACCTTTGCACCCAAACTATTCATTCACTAGAATAAAAAAAAGTCCAGATTATCTGTTTTGAGACGCCCCCTCTACCCCTTCAGGTTTCAAAACACAACCAAAAATAGAAAGTCTACGGGGATATTGCATTGCAAAAGTACCCCGGATGATAGCATTAAAAAAATTGTGCAAGGTGTCCCGAGAACTTACGAATGGAGAAAACATTTTAAAGCTCCGAACGATGTTTGTTTTCGTACCTGTGAAATCTTGTATTTATATGTTTTCCCTTTTTCGATTTGAATTGTACTTCATTGAGTGGTATGTTTTTTCTACTTAAAATTCATCAAAACGTGATGGAAGCAATAACTTTGGACAGACTATAAAAACATTGTCAATGACCATCCTCCTCATAGAAACATTACAAAAACCAGTTTATCTATAAACAAATTAAATAACACTTGTGTGGTCTGTCACTCTCTATGTACATCTAACATTACGTGTATCTCTGTATCTCTCTGTCTCTGTCTCTCACCTGTATTGTTGGAATACATGTGGTGGTCAGGACTATGGACCATGCGTATGATATCGCCTCAGTGGTAAAGCTTCTGATTATGCATGGGTCCCGAGTTTGATTCCTGTACAATATCACAATAAGAATAGATGAATTAATACACACTTGATTTATCCCTCGGAGAATCCGGCGCAAAATAAGGCACTAGTGACACCGATTTCCGGCAGGGCGCGGAGTATTCCTTAAGTGAACAATTTATTTCTGTAAGGAAGGGATCTAAACAAGGCGCCATGTGCCCAAACTAGGACTTGTGCTCATTAGGTGAGCCCGGATTCCTCGGGGGACGGGTGTTCCCTCGAGCATTCCGGTGCCAATAAAGGCACTAGTGACACCGATTTCCGGCGCCAGGGCGCGGAGTATTCCTTAAGTGAACAATTTATTTCTGTAAGGAAGGGATCTAAACAAGGCACCCTGCGCCCAAACTAGGACTTGTGCTCATTAGGTTAACCCGGATTCCTCGGGGACGTAAAAAAGGCGTCAAGCATTCTGATTTAAATTGTCACAATAAATGTATATACACTCAGCAAGTATAGGAACTATTTTGCCTAAGGCACTACTTTGTTGTCCTACCGATTCTAAAAATAGTCAATTTTAACCGCCACAATATTCAATACACTGCACGTTCACATATACCCTTTTATGTCGTTTCTTTTGAAAACAAATTTTGTACATCATTTTTATCATTGAAATAGGGTGCAATTGACCGGGAAAACTACTGCAATGCCTATTATTATACACATACTTAGCATAACCATCGTTTAAGAGTGTACACAAATCTGATATGTAATAGGACCAAGAGCTTTAAGATGATTGAATAATATGAAATTTAATTTAAGTTTAATTTAATATACCCCAAAATTTTCGGACGGCATGTTATGTTACAGAATTAATGCTTTAATATTCAATTTTGTATATGTATGTTCAGGTACACATGTCATTCGTTTAGAATTCAATTATTTTAGTAGATGTAACGCTTCGATGGAGAGATATTATAAATCTATGTGTAAAGCATAAAAGAAAAAAATACTATCTATATATAATGGTAAATTGTGATATATCATACGTATCATAGTATACATATATATTGGTGTAAATATTATTGTTTAAAGCTTGATATAATTTGCTAAGTCATCGGTATTGTTTAAAGATATCATACACTTCACATGACTTTTGAAAATGTTTGATTAACTGGTTAAATACGATAATTTTACAATTATTGTCATCTTTGGATTAATTTTGTGTGCTTAAGATGTGCAGTACTAATAAACGTTCATTCTAATTTATCGGAAAAAACCCCCAGAAGGGATCAACTCTCAATATTACCAATGTCCATAGAATCTTGAGTAGAAAAGGGAATAGATTTGTTTGATAAGATTGTACAACCTATTTTTTTTTATGGTTGTGAAGTTTGGGGATTTTCGAATAACGCTATCATAGAGAGAGAGTTCACCTGAAATTTTGTAAACTTCTTCATCTGAAACAATTTCGTTTGATCTTATAAATCTAAGTCTCTTTTACAACCACTACCACCACCTCGCTTGCGAATCCAAAGCATTTGCGTGCTTTTTAGTCACCACTGGTGCGTTGTCCTAGCTATATTCCTAGTCTGTACGTATATTAGGCACGTAGCATCTGTTTTGAAAGCGGATGACAGAATTATCCGATATCTTGACAAGCAAATACTTTTTTTATGATTTTATGAAAAATCTTCAAAATCGTAATCTATCATAAAAAGTCAATAATTCTTTAAAGTCGTAATTACGAGAAACGATCTCGTTACAACGAGTTAATTATCTCGTTGAAATGAGTTAATTAGCTCGTAATTTCGAGAAAAGATCTCGTTATTACGAGAAAAGATCAATATAAAATGGTGCGTTTCTTTGGTGCTGTTATAAAACACGATATATTCTCATAATTATATTGTCATATATG
The DNA here is from genome assembly GCA_033439105.1 of Magallana nippona. Classification (NCBI taxonomy): domain Eukaryota; kingdom Metazoa; phylum Mollusca; class Bivalvia; order Ostreida; family Ostreidae; genus Magallana; species Magallana nippona. Next base: position 45,445,147 of record CM065921.1, read on the forward strand.
ATTGTTTCAAAGTTTGGCAATATAATTAAGACAACAACCTCTTTCAATCTTGTTTGACATGTTTTGAACGAGTAAGTAAGTTAGATCATATTAAGTAAGATTTAAGCAATTAATATACACTTTAATCTATTAATTCGACTTCACAATATCATACTAAAATAATGCATATAAATTACGACGACAAATTGAATATCGTAGATATTTTTGAAACATATTTATATAACGACTTCAGGTAGACGACTTATCCATATCAGACATGATGATAAGTCACCTTAATTCAAACGACTTGCAATTTAAAATGCTGCAAAGTCAACATTTATTTTGCCAATTTAATGTAATGTGCATGGATAAGTTTGAGTTACAGTTCATTTTTCACCATTTAAGTCTATTTTTTTTCTTTTCAGAAACATTAATTCAATGTTGATTAATTTTTAGATAAAAACGATCATTATTTATTAATTTTTACATATTTAAATGATCAGATTTTACATATTTTGTTATTTGAAAAAGTGGAAAGAACTTCATGTAGTTTTACTTTTCAACGTATATTACAATCGCACTCCAAAGTAAATACCAGGTAGTCCTAGTCATAAAAACACAAATCTGTTAGTTACAGATGATTATATACATGTAGTTTCAATCATGGATATACGGGATTTACCCCAAATGTGTTTCATATATTCAAACACAACCTCTATTGAAAATGATTGATTTTGTATATTAACATTTTGGAGTCTGAAAACAAATTATCGATCATATAAATAAATTGGTCAATCAATTTATAAATCAATCTGCTTTGTTTCTTTTCTAAAATTTCTTTCACTAATTCAATGAATATCTTATGTTCATACATTTCACATAAAGAGATAGTAGAACAATAAAACGCACCATTTTATATAGATCTTTTCTCGTGATAACGAGATCTTTTCTCGTAATAACGAGATAATTAACTGGTATTAACGAAGTCTTTTCTCGTAATGACGAGATCTTATCTCGTTACATAACGAGATATTTTCTCGTTATTACGAACTCTATTCTCGTATTAACGAGATAATTCACTCGTAATAACGAGATCTTGTTTCGTTATTATGAGATAATTAACTCGTTATAACGAGATCTTTTCTCGCTATTACGAGATCTTTTCTCGGCATGCGAGATAAAATATTTTTATATTGCCCTTTTCGTATTCGTCTTTCGTAGGTTTTACATGTAATACCTAAAATTATTAACCGCTGTTCACTTTCAGAGTAATAGTGTTGACTTTTGATATTTAAGGAAGGAGTCATATTGTTTTCGACTCGTCAACAGTAAATTTGATTAAATGTTCATTAAATCAAGGTGAAAGGAAATTTAAATATCATTTTTCCTTCATTTTTACTTTTATACAACTCAGCGTAGAAAAAATAATCAAAGTTTAGAATCTAACAGTATCGGGATTACTTTTCCCATGATTTAATATAGAATTTCAAGAAACTGTTTCATTTTCTACATAAATCCTTTAAAGCCGAAAAGTACAGGAATTTTTTTTTCAAATCAATTATGACGTCATAATGGTTCTAGCATCAAAAAGGCACTCTGAAATCCTTTACTAGATCTTGACCTTAAGATCATCAGTTTTTATTGTTTCAACTTCAGACCTATGTCCTTTGGGGAATGGTAGTATTTTATTTTGCAATTTTTGACTTCTCCCCTTTCAAAGAATACACATCGAATTTTGACTTGTTTATCAGATTTATCAGTTAATTTTTTGCAGGAGCTAAATATTCATTTCCCTTTTCATGAGTAATCAATTTCATCTCAGATAAAGTATTGTTACGGATGGTCCGCCATCAACTTTTCCGAAATGGAAGAACGGGTAGAAAATACTATAAATTAAGCTTTCCATGGGGATAATCTGACTATAAAAGGGAGAAAATCCCACTATAAAAGAAGACAACCTGAATCTTGAAATATCCTTTTGATATTTGATTGGAATATATAATTGAGAGAAAAAAAATCTGTGTAGCGTAGTCAAATATACGTTGTTTGTTATTTTTCCCCCACAATTCAAACATACACAGATTGCATAAAAAATCTTTAACATGAGACAACCAGTTTTTTGCATTATGTTTTTCGATACAGCCATATAGTGTATAATAGCAGTGTTGAATAATACAATTATTATGGTACAGTTATTTTTTAGAACTTAACTATGTTAACCATTCTTTGGTACAGCAGAGGAAAGCGTCCTAATTCAGAATAAACTGCTACATTACAAGTTGACCTTTTAACCCCCAAGATATGCTTACAGAAATCAAGATGAAGTTTCTCAATATTAAGTGCTTTGAGTGAACCCCATACCTCAGAGGCATAGTTAATGACACTGCCAACAAAACAATCAAACAATGATAGCAAAGTATTATGATTAAAAACCATGTTTCTAATATTTTTCTCAATACAAATAATGCCTTTCTACCTTGCTCAGCAAGTTGTTTCTCAGCTCTAGAGAATTCATTATTGTAGTAAAAGAGTAATGCCTAGATATGCAAACTGATCTACAATTTCAAGTTGTACATATACCATTTTTCACATTCGTTTACCCTTCCACTTTTTTTTTTAAAAACAACAACCTTGTGAACATTAATGTGTAATTTCCACGTGCTAATATTTTAATTGATCCAAAAGAGATTGAAGACCAGCCATTGTCTCTGAAAAAATCTAGGAATATATTCACTGATGGAATTTCAAATGGTACACATCCAGAATTTAAAAAAAAATTGATTTCAAAATCATTAACATACAAATTGAACAAAATTGGTGAAAGTATTTCACCTTGCATTGAACCGAGAATTTTGTTGGAAAAACATTCATAAATCCATCAGAAGTCACACATGCTTTAACATTTTTATATAACCCTTTTAAAACGCGTAAAAGTTTTCCTTGGATACCAATTTTTGACAATTTCATCCAAAGTTTAGACCTATCAACAAAGTCAAATGCTTTTTTGAAATCAATAAAGGCACGGTAAAGTCTTTTTTGTTTGCCAACGATGAAGTAATTAAAGTATATAGAGCAAAAATTGCATCAATTGTTCCACATTTAGATTTAAAACCAAATTGTGCATCAGTAACGACGTTATTTTCATCTGACCATGTTATAAGTCTGTTGTTTAATACAGATGTAAAAAGTTTACACATGTCTAACAAGGCTGATTCATCTAAATTTTAGGATAAGATTTATCTCCCTTTTTAGAAATAGGCACAATAATGGAAGAACTTCAAGACTAAAAATCCTAATTTTACAATACAACTCAAACGTTTTTCAATCATCGCTAAAGCGGATAGTTGTTGCTAGTAATCGAAGCTGTTTTCATTTACACGCTTTTTAATTTGTTTGTTTGACGATTTAAAATTGTATAACAATACAAAAAAGTAAAATTTATTGCAATTTACCATTTAATAACGAAAAAATCATAAAAAAACACATATTCCTTTTAATGTATCGTCCGAACATCCAACTTCCAAGACGAATAACTTTCTAAATTGCAAATAAGCATGCATTTTGTGCAAATAATCGATAGTTAATTATATTCGGGGTCTTTTTAAAGAAATTAGTAGCCTGCCAACACATGCAGTACTTTGCAAGCTCATTTCTCATAGACACCCTTATGGGCGGCGGAAAGGTAAAAAAGACGTTAATGCAAAACGAACACCTTATTTTTAAAAACATGCTAAAATACGAAACAGACCAGCTTAAAACAAAACCAACAACCTCTTTTGCAAAATCAACAAACACCGATGCAAAACAAACAATCACCGATGCAAAACTAAATGATCGCTAGATGGCGTGCACAGAAGTATTAGGAGAAATCGTAACCGGAGAAAACGTATCCATAAATCAGGTGCGTGTTCTCCGAGAGAGAAATTGGAGAAATCGTAACAAAAATTGAAATAGTTATAAAAACTGTTCAAAAGTAATAAAAGGACTTATTCAATACGCATTTGTACATTTTTGCTTGTATCATTGTTTATATCAGGCACACTGCATCGTTCCTTTCAATTCGATTTCTTATATGCGACCCAAAAAGTGGACAGGCCAACTTCATATATATATATATATATATATATATATATATATATATATATATATATATATATATATATATATATATGTATGTATGTATATTTGATCATGTGTATTCGTTCATTTATCCATATATGTTATATATATCTTTATATCTTTTATGTCTATACATGTGTGTATCCATATCTGTTAGACGCACCCGGTCTATAGTACCCGGACGGGATTAAGTATTGTTATATCATTTTCATTGAATTTAAACACAACCTCCTCCCTATTGTGCACAATTTATTAAATAGAATTTTACAATCTGGTATTTTTCCTAAAATGTGGGCAAAATCAGTAATTGTTCCAGTTTTTAAGAAAGGTGACTCGACAGATCCAAATAATTATAGGGGTATAAGCCTAATAAGCTGTTTTTGTAAACTTTTTACTTCAATTTTAAATAACAGGCTTATAAATTGGGCTAATGAATACAATGTTATTACAGACGCTCAATTCGGGTTTCAACCCAACATAGGAACTGCAGAGGCTATTTTTTGTTTGTCTTCAATCATTAATATGTCTCTACGAAATAAAAAAAGATTATATTGCTGTTTTATCGACTTCAAAAAAGCATTTGATACTGTAGAGCGTCTTAAACTTTGGCAAAAACTTGATATGTATGGTATCAGAGGAAAGTTATTAAATGTTATACGTTCTATGTATGAAAATATGAAATCATGTATTAAGACACCAAGAATGTTATCTGATGTTTTTGAAAACTCACTTGGTCTTCTTCAAGGGGAGGTATTGTCCCCCATTCTTTTCTCATTTTATGTTAATGATTTAGAAATAGAGTTCATTAAGAATGGTAATGTCCCTTTGCAAGTACAAGAGTTAAATCTGTTTACGTTAATGTATGCTGATGACATGGTGTGTTTTGCAGAATCTGTATATGAACTTCAACTAATGTTGAACACGTTATATGATTACACTTTAAAATGGGACTTGGCCATTAATACAGATAAAACAAAAGTTGTAGTATTTAGAAATGGAGGTAAAATCCATGAAAACGAAAAATGGCATATACATACTGACCATATAGAAGTTGTAGATAAATTTATGTACCTTGGTGTTTTATTGAACTATAATGGGAATTTTAATGTAACACAAAAACAATTAGCCAGTCAAGGTAGAAAAGCAATGTTCTGTCTAAGATCTAAGGTTAGGCAATTGAATTTAAATGTGGAAACTATGTTCTCTCTTTTTGACACTTATGTAAGTAGTATATTGAATTACGGATGTGAAGTCTGGGGAAACCACAGTGCGGGTGACATTGAGAAAATACATTTAGAATTCATAAAAAATGTTCTGTGTGTTAGAAAAAATACAAATACGTCTATGGTGTATTTTGAAACTGGCAAGTTGCCTTTGAAGATTGTACGCTATTTTCGGATGTTTAAGTTTTGGTTTAAATTATTACAAAGTAAAAATTGCATTTTGAGGTCATGTTATGATAAAATGTTAGAAGAGTGTGAACACAAATTGAAAAATGTATCAAACTGGGTGTCAAATATCAAAGACAAATTGTTTGAAATTGGTTTAGGCTACATCTGGGCTGACCAACACAAAATATGTTATAAAAGTCATTTTTTAATTATTAAGCAAAGAATAATTGATACTTTTGTACAAACTCTTTTTGCAGATATGAATAGTTCATCTAGATGTATGTTATATAAAAATATTATTGACCATTTTTCACTGCAATATTATTTGGTGAAACCCGTTCCTTGTATTTACAAAAAACAACTCAGTAAAATCAGAATGTCTTCACATAATTTATCCATAGAAAGTGGACGCCACAGAAATATTGTGCGAAATAACAGAATATGTGAATTTTGTAAATCCGACATTGAAGATGAATATCACTTTGTCTTAATATGTCCACGATACCAGCAATTAAGAGCCAAATATATAAAAAATTACTATTGGAAAAAACCATCAATGTATAAATTTATACAGCTATTATGTGTAAACAATGTTAGAGAACTCTGTAACTTAGGAAAATTCTTGCATCATGCCTTCAAACTATATGTTGACTAATATACTATTTTTAAAACAATTGTAATTAAATTGATGTGTTGAATTGACATTCTCCAATGTTATCATCACTGTATTACATATTCATTGCTATTACCATTTGTTAGAAAATCCATGCAATGTGCTGCACATATTATTTATAAAAATTTCATATGCAATAAGATGTATGTCTTACGCAATAAAGAAAGTTGAAGTTGATATCTTTTTTTAAATATTTTCATTTTCTTTTTTAATCAGCAGCAATTGGCAATATTATACATTTATTGCACGATTGTGAGGGAAATATGAAGATTTATTCCCCCATGAAAATCATATTTCCCGAGGGCTTCCAGAACGTTCATGCAATAATTTTTTTTATTTTACAGAACGACAGGTAATTATTTAGAATACATCGGTTTCAATTCTAGTATAGCAATAACGTTAACGCAGTTAATGTTCACCGTTTTTTTTTCTATGACAGTTTTTTTTATATATAAAAAGGATTTAAATTTATTTTTCATAAAATCAATCATTTAATTACATCGATCGTATACTCATCCTTAGGATTTTTTATAAGCATAGAATGAAAATTCGAGGGGGTGTGATATAATGAAAAATATGACGATGACAGGGAAATATGAAGTTGCCCTGCCACGTGATTGTCTAGAACCAATCAGATGTTGCGTTAAATAGAATGATCATATTGAGGTATAATCATATTATTTAATTATCGATTAGACGTATTACGGGGATTTGGGCCTAATTCTTTATGTACAATAATGGTACATGTAATTAACACATTCTTGGATTTTATATGATTTTGTTTTATATCTTTTACATTTGTTTTGCATGATTGTTATTTCCACAAAATATAATGTAAGTCTTTAAACCCTGAAATTCTTGCTATTCTCTGTATCCTTTTGAACTCGGATTATCTTCGGGACTATATAACCCCTCACACCGTACAACCGCTTTGAATCATTTCATTCATGTGCCTTGTGATACATTCAAAACTGTTTGTTCACCTGGACAGGAGACATTTACTGGGGTAAGAAACGTTCCTTATTGTCAATCTTAAACAAATATTAATCTCATAATATTTGGTTAAAAGTAGAGTTATTTCATCAATCTCGCTTTTTAACAAACGTTGTCACATAAAGAATTTTGAGCCATTTTTTGATGCAATTTTTTGAAAAAAATAAATGCAAACTTTGAGGTTTGGACAGTTATAAATCAAACACGGCGCGTGCTATCAAAATAATTCAACATCAAAAAATAGCATATTGTCTAAGCTTTGATTTGATATTTGCAAAAGTTTCTGTAAGTCATTCCTGTAGCTGCTATTTCAATTCTAACAACACGCCTCGAACAAAAATGATATGTTCAATGTCCGTTTGATGATACATTTAAAATATGTTTTTAAACCAGTAATGATACACTCGTGTGCTGTATTTTTCGAGTTAAATTAATTAAGAAATAAACAGCAATTGAAAAAGTTCATCGGATATGAACTTTGTTGGTCACGTGATCAAATCCTGTGAAGCCCGAAGGGCTTCTCAGAAGATTAGATCACATACCAACCAAGTTCATATCCCGGTGAACTTTTTAAATTGCTGTTTATTTCTTAATTAACTTAACTCGAAAAATACAGCATACGAGTGTATCATTACTGGTTTAAAAACATATTTTAAATGTATCATCAAACGGACATTGAACATATCATTTTTCTTCGAGGTGCGGCCATCTTGTACATTTTGTGGATAAAAATGTAAACATTTCTTGAACTGGCTTGCTTCAGTTCGAAACAGACCAAAACTGTTGCCAACAGATAAAAAGGCAATAGATATAATGTTCTACATGTTGTTTTGCATACATGAACAGAACAGTGCATCTTTCTTTTGACCAGTAGTAGAGGAAACACAGTACCCGTAGGAGGTGGCCACTCGAGTTGTGCCATCGGTTAGGTCGGGGGGGGGGGGGGGGGATTGGTTATTGGGAAAGTGCGTGGCGCATACCGATCAAGGTCAGTGTTGTCCCGGTAGCCACGGTGGTCGATACTGCTGCTAAGATCACAATTATAGCACAGCAGGTTTATAACAAGATGTCTCCACGCCCTGAAATCTCCTCTAGTATATATGGAAACCTCGCTGGGGGCAGGGCAACCATGGCTGTGGGTTCGCCCTTGTAGAAATGGGGGGGGGGGCAGTTAAGACATCTAGTGTATGTTGCCCCACTTCAAGATGACATGCTCCTGGGCATCTATTTTTTCCAGGAACATGGAGTATCATTGGACTGCAGCACGGAGGAATTTCGCTTTGGAGCTAGTCTGACAAAACAGCCCATGTTTAAAGCAATCTCCATTGTCAGTGGGGTGATCGATTGCGAAATCACTGGCAGACTTTATGCTTAAGCCCATAGATGAGTTTCTTGTAGGGTTAGTTCCTCCCGGATCATTTAACAAGTCTGGAACGAGGGGTGGCTCTGCCTCATGAACCTCACGCAAAAGGCACACATTTTTCGGCAGGACAAGCCTTTGGCAATTGCGACGCCTGCAACCGAAGCAGGGATTCCGAAGGCGTCTGTGAGACAGGTCGGAGCAGAGGGTTCTTCCGAAGTACCCTCACACATCAAGGGGTTACTCGACGACATCTGGGTTAATGCTCCGCCGGTCGTATGTGATGAGGCGGTGCGAGTCATAACACAATATTCAGATGTATTCGCTGTTAGTGACTTATACCTGAGCGAGTTCACAGCTATCTAATATCGTGCTGAGACTGGAGACGCACGGCCTCTTAGGCAGCGCATGCGCAGGGCTCCAACGGTCTTCCAAGGAGAGGAAGAGGGCCATTTAGACCGTATGCTGACCGCAGGGGTAATACAACCGTCCACCCAGATTGGACTGCCACTCACGTGTTAATAAGGAAAAAAGACGGGTCTGTGCGATGGTGCATTGATTTTATAGCGTTTTACAAGGTGACGGTTAAAAAAACGCTGTGTACTGGCAGATTCCGGTCAACCCCAAAGATGGGAAAAAGATGGCTTTCATAGCTAAGTATGGGCTTTTTGATTTCACGAGAATGGGTTTTGGTCTCTGCAATGCTCCGGCAACGTTTGCACAAGCTATCAATCTCGTTCTTCATCGTTTGAATTGGAAGATAGATCTAGCCTTTCTAGACAACGTTCTTATCCTCGGAGACTCAACGCGAGCACATCTAGACAACTTGCGTCAAGTGTTCGAGAGATCCCGTCAATTTGCTCTAAAGTTCAAGCCAAGAAATGTGAGTTTTTCCGGCAAAAAGTTAAGTTTCTCGGCCGCTTGGTTAGCTCTAAGGGTGTGAGATGGGTGATCAATATATCGAAGCAGTTTGAGACTGGCCGATACCTTTAAAAACGAAGGCAGTCGAAAGATTCTAAGGCTTCGCGAACTATCACTGGAACTTTATCCCTCACTTTTCAGAAGTTGCAGCCCCGCTGTATGCCACTCACGTGTTAATAAGTTGGTAGGGGAGATAAGGAAGTCAGGGAGTTATCAACATACTACTGCCCTGACTGTGCCCTGGTAATGTAGAGTAGGTTTTGGGGTTTAGGGGACTGAATTAGGGGTCATGACTCTAGTATTTAGGTTAGGTGTATAGCCCTCACTTGAGGGTAAGCACCAGGGAAATATCCCCGGGGCAAATAGGGTATTTGTACCGCCGGGTGACAGAAATCCGCCAGGTGAGTTTGGCAGGGCTGGCGGAAAAGGTTAACACAACTTTATTGCTCAGTTCGGCCAACAGTTAAGGGATATTCTGGTGCCGTGAGCCAGGAATGCCACCCAGGGGAAAATCGGGGGACACCATTGTGTCGGAAGAAAAGCCAGGACCTCGAAAAGAAGGGACTTGGTGGAGCAATAATAGACTTTTGATATGAACTGTGTTAATTGTCTTATAAACTAGGGAATTGCTAACCGGTTAACCGATTAACGGAACGATGGTAAGCGGTTACAACTTTTGTAATCGGTTAATCGGATTTAAAACAAATCGGACAAAATTTCTTAAAAATTCTACATCAAGAACTATGGACGTTTATAATTTAACATTTTCAAACATCGCTAAGTGCTTTAATTTGGGGATGATTGATTTCTTCCTAGCTTAATTAAAGGGATGTGTACCGGAATTAAAGGTGCTAATTACTGTTTTAGCATCTCCAAAGTGCCCTAACTGTCCTTACTGTCCACCTTTTTTTTTAATCATGCTTGAATAATAATAAAATCGCTATTGGGTACTATACACATTCTTTCTGTTGCCGTTTTGATGGGAAAGTCGTTGCTTTTGTACATGATAATGATAGAAATATGGATGCTTCACTCTCGAAATCTCAAAATTTTATAAGTCTTCATTGTATAGACCACACAATACAACTACGTGTGAAAGTAGCATTAGATATACCGACAGTTTCAAAATTGCATCCCCGTTTCTGCTAGATGATCTACCATTGATTAAACGAGCGCGACTCGAGACCAAGAGCGAAGAACACTCTCCCCTCCAAAAAACAAAATGTAAAGCTAAACAATCGTTAGACTTTCTAACAGCGTTTCAAGACAAGCTGAACGAATCGGAAAGTGAAGTGTCAAAATATTTAAATAACAAGAGGCCCATGGGCCAGATTGCTCACATGAACAACAGTTCCTTGTAACATTCTATTTCGTAGCATAATATGCTATTTCTATTTTAAACTTTGAACCCCTTTCTGGGGCTCCAGTATTGGTCCGGGGTTAATGGTTGCCTTTAACAATTTAGAATCTACACTATTTGAGGATCCTTGCTTAGTAATCTCACAAACTGTAGCTTTGTAGTTCTAGATCTAGTTCTAGAACTAGATTTTTAAACATGTTTCCTATATATATATATTTCTGTTAAACTTTAAACCCCTTTTGGGGGCCCAGTATTAGTCCAGTGGTTACAGCTTTATTAATTTAGAATCTACATTATTTAAGGATGCTTGCATAGTAATATCGCAAATTGAGGCATTGTAGTTTTTGAGAAGAAGATTTATAAACATTTCCCTCTATATTTATATGTTAAACTTTGAACCCTTCTGGGGCTCCATTATTAGATCGATTTTAGGTCGTATTTTTTAAAATTTAGATTCTACAATATTTTAGGATGCCTACGTAGTAATCTGACAAATTGAAGCATTGTAGTTCTTGAGAGGAAGATTTTTAAACAATTTCCATATATACTTCTACGTTAAACTTTTAACCCGTCTTGGGTCCCCAGTACTAGTCCAAGGGTCCCTATTTTTAAAAAAAATTGAATCTACATTATTATATGTTGCATGCATGGTAATCTCACATATAGTAGCATTGTAGTTCTCGAGAAGAAGATTTTTAAACATTTTTCCCTATTTATTTCAATGTTAAATTTTGAACCCCTCTTGGGGCCCCAGTATGAGTCCGGGGGTCACGATTTTACCAATTTAGAATCTACAATAGCCACAAATGCTTGCATAGTAATCCTACAAACTGAAGCATTGCAGTTCTTGAGAAGAAGATTTTAAAACACTTTTCCTATATACTTCTATGTTAAACTTTGAACCCCTTCAGGGCCCCAGTTTTGGTCCTGGGGAGACGGCTTTTCCAATTTAGAATCTTCACTATTGGAAGATCCTTGCATAGTAATCTCACAAACTGTAACATTGTAGTTCTGGAGAAGAAGATTTTTAAACATGTTTCCTATATATATATATATACACACACACGTTAAACATTGTGCCCCAGTATTAGTCCGGGGGTCACGATTTTAACAATTTAGAATCAACAATAGCCAAGGATATATACATAGTAATATCCAAAACTGTTGCGTTGTAGTTTTTGATAAGAAGATTTTTAAACATTTTCCTATATGTTATTAAACTTTGAACCCCGCTGGGACCCCAGTTTTGGTCCGGGGGTAACGAGTTTTACAATTTAGAATCTTCACTATATATACTGTACAAATTTTTGTGTAAATATTGGCATTTCTGCTGCAGTGGTTCTTGAGAAGAAGATTTTTAAACATTTTTAAAGCGCTAAGTATAGCTCAGCGCTTTATTGTCGTTAGACTTCTACTTCCTGTGCATCGAATAACCGCCCCCTATGAGCAGATATATGTATCATTTAAACTGGTTCAGGAACTAGTTTCAGGGGTTGAAGCACATAATTGCACGGGTTATTGTGAATCTAATGTGCGGGGCTTACGTACATCATTGCAGGGGCTGCTACACAGTTTTTACTGCATTTCCAATGTGCACAACGTAGAAACTGTACAAGAAACTGCACTGTTTTTAAAAGAGGCGTGATAAAAACTGTCTTCTAAATGTCATGAATATAAACATGCCAACTTCCGTTTATCTTAACTGAAAAAAAAGATATGGAACTACTTCTCAGTTTCATGATGTACATGTAACATCCAAATATGAAATTTCTATGTTCCCGTCTCACATTGCTGCCAAAAATTAATTTTTCTTTTTCTTTATTATCAATATGTAGTTCTACTTGTCACTTGTAAAAATATGTATTCTCTTAAAATTTTCATTTAAAATTCAATTTCTGATTTCCAAATTGCACGAAAACTACATATATGTCTCCTCTATCTTTCATACGGAAGTTTTACCTTGTTTTACTGCATGCTGTAATATGTTGTAAATAAATAATTCATAATTCAAAGAAATGTGAATTGTTAAAATGTTCTCCCTCTAAAATAAGTCGTACAAGGTCTAATTCAAAATATGATGGTCATCAGTAAATAAACGTAATCTTTTCTCATTTTGTGTCATTTATTATAAATTGCAAATTTTTACCACACCGTCAGTAGTTTTATTACACATGTTTTTAAGAACTGTTTTATTTTAACTAAATGTTCTTGTCTAGAGTTTAGCTATGCTAAGTAGCCATTTAGCTATCTTTAACGGCGCCAATAGCATAGCAAAACAAAATAGAGTAGTGTTACAATGGAGCCTCAGTTATTCGGATTCTTTCGTTCCTTAGTCCGATCGTCCGGATATGTGAGGAGTCCGAATATCTGAAATGAGTCTATTGTTGCCATGAATGATAATTTAAATGTTTATAATGGGTATTAATACTGTTTTCTTTGCTTTTCATATTATTTGGCAACAAATTAGAGTTGTCCTTTAAAATCCACCTGGTTTTAATGCATGGAACCCTGCTTTATATTGTTATTTAGTCAGGGAATATTGACCAAACTATAATAATAGTCAAATGTAGCTAAATATATTGTGTTCAAGTGTGAAATGTGCCTATTTAAGTTATGCTTTTAACAATCTATATCTATACGGGTCAATTTTCCACCAGTGCACTTCCGACCAGTAGAAATGCTTTCCTTTTTGTTTTCTTCCTCTAATACTTCCGGTTTTGACTTACCATAACATTCGTATAAAATTACTTTTTTGAATAATATGTTTTACGGTGCTACCGTGTGGCGAGCGCAGCAAAAATTACACATACCTTGCATTATTGTCAACCTAGTGATATTTTGACAGATATCAACTAACATCAAACAATATTTGAGAGAGAGAGAGAGAGAGAGAGAGAGAGAGAGAGAGAGAGAGAGAGAGAGAGAGAGAGAGAGAAGGAGAGAGAGAATTATATAATATTTCTAAGTTTATAAAAATTCTTACAAAATACATACTTGCTTCCCCCTAAAACCGTTCTTTACTGTTGGAGAAAATTGATCAGTCTGTTAAATGTAATTTGTGTTTAATTTGGTCAAAAGTGTGAAGTGTAAATACAGTATTCTTTTTCTTTTGTACCTTGTTGTCATCTGACTTTTATATTTTTTTTCCTGGTTCATAACTTTTTTTTAAAAATTTGTTCATTTTTGCATGTACGTTGTATCCGTGCCCCGGTCTCTGTTTGTAGGTGTGTAATTTCTCATTTACCAATTTAATGGTTTTGGCAATATTGGCAATATGCAATATCTGCATAGATTTTTTAACTGTTTATTTTTTCTCTTTATTCTTTATCATTTAGTTCAAAGTGACCTTTTTTTAAATTTCATCTCTACTTATATTTACTGTACATGCACGCAAAGGTAGCTTAAAATTGGATCGATATGACAGTAAAGTATGGCTCTTGCTTATATATATATATATATATATATATATATATATATATATATATATATATATATATATATATATATATATATATATATATATATATATTCTCTATCAAAATAAAAAAAAAACAAAAAACAAATTATCTAAGGCAGGTATCGCAGTTTATACTTAAATAGTTTATAGTACACGCATTACAGATGTTTGATCCACCTCTAAATTTATCGCGGGAAATCTAGCGCGAGATGACTGTGACGTCACACGTTCAAATCTATATTCATTTGTTTACGTATCTCGACTCGATACGAAGGAATGGAAGCATGTAAAAAATCTCTTGGGTCTCACCGAAGGTTTTGAGGTGCTCAAAACGTGTATTCAAACTTCAAGGGGCCCTAAATTACGTGTTAAATGTTAGCCATTTTTGGCATAGCACCGCGGGAGAAAACAGAGAGCATTATGGGACGTAGACAAAAAAAATTCTTGATGAATCTGTAGGTTTAGCTCGTTCTTTTTCCCGCGCACACTGGTTCTTAGAGCTCGCTGCACTCGCTAATATGTTTTACGGTGTAACCGTTTGGAGGGCGAAGCCAATATAAATGGGGCTAGATCAGTAGATGACCTTTCATCATCTCTAGCCTGTCATCTCATATATTGTTTGTTTTGTTTGGACTCTAATCTTATTGTTGGCCCAAGAGCATTGGCCAGCCCACGGTCCTTGTTAAATTTGTTCAAGCCCTGATATAGCCTACTAGACTAAGGTCTGTCTCAGGTTACTGTTTCCATCACATTTTGACAATTTTTATAGAAATATACACAGCTAAATGAAATACAATTGAAATCAATCATTAAAACGTCATCTCTTTATTTTTTCTCAGAGATTTTCACAGGAACGAAAAACAGATTTCTTGTGGAGATTTATCTTTTTTTCCATTCAGAAGTCTCTTGGATCACCTCACACGATATTTCAAATGCTATCATCCAGACCTTATTTTATATCATTTGCAATTAATGCGAATCTCCTTGGTTTTTTATTTATTAATAACAGCCACTTTCTTAAGCCGAACAAGTTAGAGAGAGAGAGAGAGAGAGAGAGAGAGAGAGAGAGAGAGAGAGAGAGAGAGAGAGAGAGAGGGGGGGACAGGAATTTGGTATGTAAATAAATATTTTTTTAAGGAACCCAGATATATTTCATCTTTGCTAGCGAAGGGTTTCTGATCCGCGCCACTCCTGCGGATCACAAACCCTTGGCAAGCGAAGGTAGGGGTATTTAAATGCAAAACATCACAGATCTCTGGATAATTTCTCAGCATGAAGTATCTTAACTTTTTACTCCCTTATTTTAAATGTTTGCATTTTTAAAAATAAAACATGAATTAAAAAGTTATGTTTATTTATTTATTTATTTTTATTTTTTTTTTTTTTATAGGAAAATCAATTTATCTTATTAAGAATATTTCACTTGTATGGCAATGTATGGACAGAAATAAATTGAGATTAGTTTTGGTCCCTAAATTCACTAAAATTTTATTTGTCATCCAAACACTTAATTATTGAACATTCAATGATTGATTTGTGTATCAAAACTAGAGAATTGAGATACCCTAGCTAATTCACATCATAAGGTGCGAGTTTATCTGACAAATGTCTTACATTTAGTGTTAAACACACATTTATGATTGTGAATGCAGATCAGTACTTCCTTTTATGCATAAATTTTAAGTTTTTATAATGCATATTGTTGCAAATAGTCTCCCTATTTTATTTTTTTTATTTTCATGACAGATTGGGGGTAATTTGAACATGATTTATTGTATATATATACACATACATAGTTATATTAATCATTTTTTTTGGGGGGGGGGAATTAGAATGGGGAAATATTTTACAATGTGTCTATCAAAGACTATGATGTCTACAAAATTAAGTTTTGATTATCTTTTGTTTTTATTGAATTAGTTATTAGTCGTAACTTGTCTTTTTTTGGTTTTTGAGATATAATTTGAATTCTGGGTACGAAATGACCTGGGTACGAGTAGGTCAGACTACGATTTGAGATGAAACCTAAATAACGAAATTTCAAATTGAAAGTAAGGGAAAACGTCTTTGCTGTTTTCATGAAGTAATAAGAAGGCAAATTCAATTAAAATACATGATTTTATTTGAATAACAATGAAATAAAACTGCTCCATGTTGAAACACGTTTTTTAGTCCAATCAGATGTCTTGAAATTCATTTGATCGAATCTAATGCAACTGTTGAAAGTTGTAGGAAACGAAAATTTGTTTTCTTAATTAGGAATTAATTTTTCAAGTACACACTAGGTAAGTTTGAATGCATTTATCATTCATTAAACAATATTAATAAATTATCACCAAACGTGAAGTTAGTACGAGATTCAAATTCAACATGGATGCCGGTGATGTCACTGCGCGTGAAGTGATTCTTTTTTCCTCCATCTTGGAAAAGTTTTTCAACTTCATAGGTATAGAGTGTAATTTCCATATTTGGGCATATATACACGTGTTATCTATAGGGAGAGCTTCGCTCTCACGGGTCCTTCGGGCCCGTGAGAGGGCTTCGCCCTCTATAAATACCACAAAGCTACGAAAAACTTTTTGGAGATTTGTTAAGCACTTTCTTCCTTTTAAATAGAGGGGTGTTTTAAAAAGTGATTGCACTTGACAGGTGCACACAAGCCACTTGCAGTAAGGCGTGACTTATCCTGTCTAACCAATACTGTCGGTAATATTTGAAAGTGATTTGGGAAGTCAGAGTGTTTATACAAGCTACTCGTAGGGGCTAGCAGGTGAAAAGTGTGAAACTCAATTGACAGGCGTAGTCTTTCCATTGTATTAATCGGAGTATCGTGAAATTTTATCTCTGGTTAAATGAAGCAAACTTTACATATGGAGAAATAAGTCCGATTTGTCTAATTTGCATACGGCCGCCATCTTGGATTTGAGGCTGCAACTATTTCAAAGTAATGTATAAGGAACATTTAAAAATGCTCAAATAACTCGGAAACTTTTACGCCGGAATTTTTTTGCCATGGTATGAATTTCACCTACACACCGGTAGAAAAAAAATGACGCTATTCGATTTAAAATTGGTTTATTTTTTATTGTGCCATTTGAATATGAAAATTTGAAGCGAAAGATGAACCATTTTTAAACAGTAAACAGTAAAACAGTGAATTTAGGGGATTGTTACCAATTTCAACACAGAATTTTGATTTTTTTAATTGATATAAGCGAGTTGCCATGGTGCTCCCTAGTATTTGATATTTTAAACTTTAAATTAACCTACATTTTTATTTATTTATTATTAAAATGAATGTGCCAATAAATTTTAAAAATTGTCTTTTTGGGGGGGTGCTGCTTGTAGGTAAACGGGCGCCGAAAGGGCGTTTAGATTATTCTTATGAAATGTAAGTTAATAGGAGTCAGTCTCAATTTAAAATAAAGCCTCTCTACTTTGAAATTTTTTTCAGACAGAACACTTAGATGTTTTCTTCTTCTTTTCTGTTGGAAAATTTCCCTGCGATAACTTTCTAAAATCAATGTTTACATTGTGGCGCCCTTTGAACTATACACATTGTGACGTCAGAATTTACGTTAGTGTGGTTAATGAATATTAATGAGAAAAAATCGGACTTATTTTTCCATATTATAGTTAAAGAGTATTTTGTGGCAAAAACAGACCGTCCGGATCCGAAAAGCGAAATTCATCACCATGTTAATGTATTCTCAGTATATTTAAGAAATAAAGTACGAGTTTTCGTGAATGTTGCAGAATAACCTCCGAGGTCGAGAATGTTGTTTTGAAATATAAAAGCCGAGGCGAGGTTATCCTGCAACATCGACGATAATAAGAACTTTATTTCTATTCTACTAACAGCCCAGTATTTCTACAGATCGTTTCACCTATAGAGAGACGATCTAGGTCATTTTGACGGCTGTTCCGTGTAACCCCAACGGTTTTGTTATATAGTAATGTTTACATGTGTATCGATCAAAGGAATCACATGCAGACGAAAGAATTTTTCTTTGGATTTTTAATACTCTTCACTAATATCTTTGAATCATTTTCCTAATATTTTAAGCGCAATTTAACACGATTATTACTACTACACGTTATATATTTTATGTAAAAACACGCAGTGAAAATGTGCTAGGGAGGTCCTGGGAACAACCGCATTGATCTCTTAAAAATAAACATTTGAGGCAATACACATCGTTTTGACTGGAACTAACACGTGAAATTGACATGGTTTTAAAACTTTTTACGGTTTAAAATTGTACTTTCATGATCAGTGCAAGACAAATAGGTATTTCTGATCTGATAATTTACTGATGACATTCGTACCTATATTTGAGAATAATGTCCGCGGCATCTCTTTGATCTCGGCAATAACTGTAGTAGAATTCCTTATAAAATACGTAGTGATACATTTGTAATACAATAACTCATCATGGTTACAAAAATCGAAGAAACTTCAAAGTTCAAAAACAAATCATTTTCTTTCTGCTTTAAACAGTCTTTGAACAAATTTCACAGGTTCATAATTTGAATACGAGGATACAACACATTAACAGTGTTTCCCTAATTTTGAGCCGGTGTTATATAGTGCCTTTTCCCCATAGCCATCTTTCCCCCCGGAAAAACGGCTATATAGCAGTTTCTCCCCCCGGAAAAATGGCTATATAGCAGTTTTTCCCCCACGGAAAGCTGACTATATAGTGGGTTTTCCCCCTTTTTATAGCCAGATTACCCCCACGGAAAACCTACTATATAGTAGATTTCCCCCCTTTTTTACATTCCGGTCATGTTTATGGCGGATCATTCGTGGCAATAATTTGCAATAACTGATATTATATTAATTTCTCATAATAAAGGATAATTATGGCATTTATTAATACATAGAATAAAATACATGGTTTTTTCACCCCTGATATGAACAAAGGCACGGTCTTCGTAACATTCCTGTGTCATCACCATTTATTTCACCTTTTGTTATACCTTTTTGGAACACCTTTTACGCAGATTTCGGAATACCTCGAATCTTTTTCATCTAATCGATGCTTATCAACAGTTTTGACTTCGACGTTATGACATTGAAATTTTTCACAGAACACGTCAGAATACATCTGAGTGAAAATACGCCGGTTTGGAACTTTAATTTTCCCATGTATTATCATCTATGTGTAAGCTCCTCCCAGGAAACTAACTGACTAATCTTGACTTAATTTTGTAGAGGAAGGGAATAAGGATGGGAAATGTATTACTCCCTTCGTCCAAAAGGCTATTAATTTTAATTTAATACCGTTAGAATTGACGATCTTAGATATAATCATATATTTCTACTTCTAAATATCAAGCGAGTGACAGGGTGCAATGATATGATGAGAGACTGAAATGTTTTACTTCGATTAATGGGGTTCTAAATCATGGGTAAGGGGTATCATAATTTATTATGTATTAAAGGCATGTGTAAAGTTAGTATTTACAATTTTGTTTTAAAGTCACGCATATTCATATTCATGTTTTTAAGCACATTTTTTACGAAACGCGAGGTTTTATGATGTAAACAATTTTTTTTTTAAATGAAATAGCTTCACAACCAGAACAAAGTCAGTATCTTTGCTGGTTACTTTGGAAAATGTGAAAATGGAGCTTGAACTAACCTTATGTATATATTATCATTCACTGCGTGCTAATTTTTCCGCTTTTTATTTTGCAACGTGATTTATAAATATACAATTTTGAAAACGATTCCATATAGAACAAGATATACGATTCACTTACCTAAAAATCTCACCATACTATTTATTTCATATTTTTGCAATAAAGATTTACTTGTGTACCATATTATTTCTTCGAACAATGAAACAAGGGTAATTAGAAATAATTTTTTTTTGTGATGAGCTGATTTATTTTTTTGAAATATAAGCTTGATCTTCTAATCAATTGGCAAGTAAAATAAAGTCTTATATCAAGTGCGCTATTGTTGGTTATTTATTTTTGTTTTTCGGTTGCTACTTTTATGAATAAAAATTTGTTGATTTATTTATCTATTTATTTAGTATATCATTAGTCATCTTTTGAATTTATTAAATGTTTTGAAGAATAATGAATTTACCCGCGTACTTTTTTTAAAAAATTTTTGTTCGTAAATTTAAAAAGAAAAGCAGAAAAACGTAATTTTCAACCATTTTGATAAAGAAATATGAGTGAGTGCGTATTTTTAAATGTTTTTACTTTTAAATGACCGTAAAAATATGGTGATGTGGTCATCTCTAGTTTAGATATGGGGCCCTAAAAAATACACTATTCATTGAAATTGGATTTAAAACATCGGGCTCGGAAACATCAAGGGCCCCTACCCTGGGGGCTAAATTTTTCAGGGTCATCTACTAGTGGTATACTACTACCAATATAAAAATATGGTTAAGTGGTCATCTCTAGAATTTGAGATTCGAGCCCCCACTTATAGAACACTATCCAATCATTATAATGGGGTTTTAAACATCGGGCCCTAAAACATCGAGGGCCCCTACCCTAAGGGCTGAAATTTTCAGAGTCAACTACAAGTGGTAAACCACTGCCACTGTGAAAATATGGTGATGTGGTCATCTCTAGTTTATGAGATATGGGACCCTAAAGAACATGCACTATATTCATTAAAATAGGATTTTAAAATTCGGGCTCTGAAACATCGGAAACAAAATTTCTCTAAAACATAGGTTTAGCCTAGATAAAATTTGCACAAACAGACAGACGGACTGATAGATTTATTCAACAATTCTCAAAACATTTTTCACTTAC
This sequence comes from Magallana nippona, assembly GCA_033439105.1. Lineage (NCBI taxonomy): Eukaryota > Metazoa > Mollusca > Bivalvia > Ostreida > Ostreidae > Magallana > Magallana nippona. The sequence goes on from CM065921.1 coordinate 45,466,189, forward strand.
AAATTCAGAAGACAGAATTATGCATATAAGTGTATATCTTGTAAAACCAAGTACTTTTTTCAATTAATTACCTAAATTAAGTTCTCTGTATAATTCCATTACACACATGTTTAGTTTTCAGCATTGTCTATTAAAAATAATAAATCGACAAAACGAAACTTAACCTTTACAGATGAATGCAGATATATGCAAACTGGGAGTGTAGAAACATGGATTTTAATCCTTACATGGTTTCCATAAATATTTTTTATAAAATATGAACCGAAAACGTGAGGGAGAAACCCTACTATGGGGGAAAAGCTACTATATAGTAGCTTTTCCCCCCGGGGGAAAAGGCTACTATATAGTAGGTTTTCCGGGGGGAAAAGCTACTATGGGGGAAAAGCTGCTATACAACACCGGTCCTTTCATATCGCGGTAGTTAAATCACTTCGCGGGTAGGTTAAGGCAACTCTGAGTTTAATGATGGTCGCAATTATGGTCATTTTAAAAATTGTTTATTTTTATTAAAACAGTGCTAAACATTAATATCAAGTGAATGTGTTCAACAAGATATTATATTTCTACTTCGGAATCAAGTCGATCGTTGAAGCTGTCGTGCCATGGTATCACGTGACAGTTAAAAATAGATCACTTTTTTACCTTAAGAAAAAATCAAAAAGTGTAACACTAACCCGAAGTTCATTTGTATGTATTATACAATAATTCGATCGGCAATTAGTTCATGTTTATTAGTATTACTGCTAGAATCCTATTGTTAATCACATAAAATAAATATTGTCATTATTTATCGGAAACCCCCTCAACTTTTTCAATTTCATTGAAAATACTACGTATTTTTCAATTACAACAACGAAGCAAAGGATTCTAGCAGCACTTTTCAAGTAAATTAGGTATTATGCTTTTGATATTTGCCAAATTCATCTTTCATAATATTCGGGATAGTGTTACACTTTTGCCTTTTTTGTACACACTGACAGAGGAAAGGCCGGTCAAGCCATATACATGTTTATCTGCTTACCTTATAACACTCGCTGATAAAACAAAATAGCCATGCCTGTATTATCCTGATTATATCCTAACTGACAATCATCTATATCTTGGGTATCTGTATTAAATATGTCTTATTTCGGCATTGTTTACACTGCATTCCGATGATTTGTCTCCCGACATTGCTCTTCTCTATTAAACATGCTTGTGACGTCATCAATGTTAATAATACGTTATACAGAGAAATCGAAGATATATTCAGTTAGAAGAGTTTCTAGTGACATTTTACGCCTGTAGTTTTTATAATTTGGACCAGAGATAAAGTTAAAACTGACAGGTTTCTTGAGTAAAATATGACATCATGCTGCTTATTGTGACGTCATATCGATCAGAGGAACTTTTACTCAATCGATTGCTGAGAGTTGCCTTATCATACCCGCGTTTGTCGAAAAATCTATCAATACGAAAATATTTCCAGAATCTAATGTTATTGTGAGTTTCCTCTATTATATACCTCAGTGATGTTTAGTGTGCCTCTGTTTACCATGTCTAAAAATATCCGACGTCAAATGTTAATTTCAGCGCGTGCTACTATACTTTAACAGAAATACCGCGATACCATAGAGCCCGCAATGATAAAAAACAAGTACATAATAAAAGCTACTTTTATTTATTTCAATTCCCGTTTGAAACAAGATTACCTATGGTATGGTTGTTTACAAACAAATCTACACCGCATGCGTTGATCTGCCGTATCTATAATGCACAACCAAACTAGCGGCAATATTGCAACAAAATCACAAGATATATTGATCACTTACATTCAATTTGGAGACCGTGCCCGATAGCAAATAAATTTACATATTAATTTTTTTTATCGGGCACGGTCTCTGTAAGCGATAAACTAAAATAATATTTAGTGAATTTTTACACCTTATAGTATTTATCCGCTATTTCTTGATTAAGCAAACTTTACTTATGCATTGAGTTGTCAATAATCAGGGAGACACAGTTGGTTTTTGTGCACAATTTAGTTGAATAAATGGAACAAAAATCTTGTAAAGAATTTCCTATGAATTTCTATGCTAAATTTTGAACAACGCCTTGGGCCCCAGTTTTGGCCCGGGGTCACGATTATTACTATTTAGAATCCTCACTATATATACAACCTTTTATGTAAATATTGGCATTTCTGGTGCAGTGGTTCTTGAAAAGAAGATTTTCAAACAATTTTCCTATGTATTTCTATGTTAAACTTTTAACCTGGCGCCCCAGTTTTGGTCCGAGGGTCACGATTTTTACAATTTAGAATCTATATATACAATTTTTTTTGTAAATATTGGCATTTTTGGTATATTGGTTCTTGAGAAGAAGATTTTTTAAGACACACGCCCTATACTCACTGTTTCGCAATTATCTCCCTTTTAAAAAGGGTTGTGCCCTTCATTTTAACATTTTGTAATCCCCTTTCCATAAGGATCCTTTGTACCAAGTTTTGTTAAATGTGGCCCAGTGGTTTTAGAGAAGAAGTCGAAAATGTGAAAAGTTTACAGACGGACAGACGGACGGACGGACGACGGACAACGGGTGATCAGAAAAGCTCACTTGAACCTTCCGTTCAGGTGAGCTAAAAAATACGCAAAAGGTTGATCCTCTCAAATGGTGGTCCGAAAATTAAGTACTGTTTCTAGATCTTTCTGGTCTAGCAAGAAAATATTTATCAATACCAGGTATACATCAGTGCCATCTGAAAGAATGTTTTCTACGACAGGCATTATTGTTAACAAACTTTTAAGTCGATTAGCATCTTTCGTCATTGATCAGATAGTATTCTTGAACAAAAACTGAAATGAAAGGACTGATTATAATGAGAGAGACAATGCAGTATAACTATCGAAATGTGTAATACTATTTTCTCATTTTAAAAAAAAAATGAAATGTTTCCCTTCAATTTGGCTATACCAACAAAACAACGTACTTTGAGTCTTTTTGCACGTAAAAATAAAGTTTTTATGAGAATGAAATCAAAAAGATGTTTCCAAAAAATAATTTCTGATACGATTAACCGGTTAATCGGTCGGAACGTCATGCGATTAACTGATTAGCAATTTTATAACCGATTTCCATCCCTATTATAAACTTTATTGCAAACTGTGCATATATTGTATAATGTTTAATTTTGTAACTTCAGTGGTTCCTCTGGTCGGAATTGAGAGAGAGAGAGAGAGAGAGAGAGAGAGAGAGAGAGAGAGAGAGGGAGAGAGAAATGGGATCCAATTGAGAATCATTTGTCGCAAAGATACTGACAACTATAATGACAAAATATCCTCACAACAACCAGATATTTCATAGGCTGTCAAATCAAAAAAACTAAAATTCAGATTTAATTTAAATTAATTAATGATTAGCTACAAAGTTGTTTATGATAGAAATATTTAAACGTTAGTGTTTATTGTCCACACTGAGGTAATTTAATTTATTTATTAACTTTCAAAATATCCTTTCCTCAGAAATGAAATCAATGATTATATTATTCGTATTCCTACATCTTCTTCCAGCTTAGTATTCTCGCATTCATTATATAATTTCATTTTACATCCAGCATTTTTATGGATTATCTGTTTCTGAAATAACGATTAAAATTTTATTCTTTTTTCTAATTATATGGTGAAGCACTGAGTTAAAGCTCAGCCAGGTCCTAGCTTATTTCCTACAGCTCAGTGTTATTACAAATTGCTATAATACAATGGTATTGTTCCAAAAAAATTACCCAATTTTCATATGGTCTACAAAATTTCAGGCATTTTATTGAACACTTTTACAATTCGGCTTACCTGTGCCTGGAGAGTTGGCCCGTTCTCCAAATGCAACTTCTTTGATTTCTTCTTTATCATTTTGAAAAAAGTTATCAAATATTGTATCATCAATGATATTAGTTGTGTACTTATGATGAACGATTGGTGTGGATATTGCGAAATTCACTTATAATAAAGACATCATGCACGTCATATCCATAGATTTTTTTTCTGGGAGGGGGGATGTTGTTAATGAAAAAATGACAATAGCAAACTGCCATGGAGATGGGATCAGGTGCCTAGGAGGAGTAAACATACCCCAATGACAGGAATCACCCGCCCTGTGTGCCCTGTCACAATTGGGAGTGTCATGATCGAAGTAAATGTCAAAATCGGGAAAATGTCATAATAGGGAAAAAACGAAACGTTCATGGTTTGGTTTGTTTGTGATGGTCAAAATCCTGCACAATATTTTCCCGAAGGATTATTTAAAAACACAACCAGTAAAAAGGTGTGAGATTCCGTAATTTCCGTAACATACTTGATATTTTTTCCCTGTCTTCCAAATTCGACCTGGGAAGATTATTTTTCATTTTTTTTAGATTAAAGTGTTGGTATAATTTTTGAAAGAACTGTATTGCTTTTCTTGTTTGTTTTGATTTTTTTTCCTCTTGTTTTTTTTCTTTATTTTTTTCTAGTGTACACCTACATGTTTTATAAGATCAACTACTAATTTACTATTTCGTCGGATTGCCTGATGATTTAGTTTATACATATATCAAGATCAATACTAGGTAGGTGTATACAGAAGTAAAAGATCAAGATCATGGCTACTCCTATTGAGGTAAGCGAAGCAGCAATGGAAGAGTTAAAAACCAATAGAAATGTTGTATCTTCAAACTTAGGAAAATCCAGTAACGCTGAACAATCGGTGCGCACTGGAAACACAGATGAGTCTAGCATGAAAGAAACAGATTTATTGAAAAGGATTGAAAGGTTGGAGAGAGAGCTTGTTGAAAAGGAGAGAATGTAAAGAGAAAGAGAAAATATTCTTGAAGATAGAGAACTTGAAATAAAACAAAAAGACCAGACAATAAATAAGAAAGAAAAAGAAATATCACTACTGTACAAAAGCAGAGAAAAGAGAGATACAATTGTAAATGATGATTTTCAAAATATGTTTGAAAGGAGAGAGGATGAGTTGAAAAAAAAAATTGTAATCAGGGAAAGAGAAATAGATGAACGATTACAAAGATTCATTGAACAGAAACAGAATATGAGATTATTAGAGGAGAAAGAAAGAACAGAAAGAGAAGAGCAATTCAGGAAAATAATGAGAGATAGAGAGAAAGGAATAGAAGAGAGGGAGAGAGATTTAAGCCAAATCAAATCAGAAAGAGAGCATGAAATGTTTGTTTGTTGTTCTAAAATAGTTAATAGTCCAACACCACCCAAATTGTCAACTTATGATGGAAAAACAGAGTGAAAACCCTATTTCATTTAATTTAATTACATTGCCCAGAAATACATGTGGAATGAAAAAGAAAAGTTAGACAAATTAATTGAATGTTTGAGAGAGAAAGCTTTAAAATTCTTCAGTTCAAGACCAGAAAATGTTCAAAAGGATTTCAAACTGCTGTGTCAAAAATTCAAAGAAAGGTTCGACAAGAATGAACAACCTCATATTATGAGAAGTCCACTTCAGGAGACCAAACAAGAGGTAGATGAAACTCTTGAAGAATTTGCAGAAAGAATAGAAGAATTATCAAAGGAAGCTTATCAAGACTCTCCAGACTTTTGGAGAAGTACAATTACTAGTGATGTATTTTTAAGAGGTTGTAAGGAAAGAATAGCTGTTCTAGTCACTCTGGATAAAGATCCCGAAACATTGGTAAAAGCTGTTCAGTACATGAAGAATGAAATTACCAAATTTTTTGCATGTAATGCTTTCGCTTGACCCAACATATCAAATGCCGTTCATTCCTTTAAAAGGAATACTTGTTATCATAGTTCATCTATAATAAACTTCCGGTTAGTTCATTTGCAGTAGATTGTTTATAATGTGCACAAATGAATGTTTGGTATTTGTACCTTGTATCCACAAACAATCGAGAGGGGAGCCAGACAATTTTACAACGAAAGCAAATTGGAAAAAAAAACCAGCCGACAGGTACCAATAACTTGGTAGAAGATAAATCTTATTGAAAATCAGACTGCATAAGCATAAAAACTGTCTTTAAATTAATTATGATCGTCTCAACACAATATCGTATATATGAAAGAGCAATCCCTTCGTAATAAAACCTTTCTACTTCCTATAAATTCAATAAAGACAACCTTGCTCAAACAACTAGAACATGCAATGAGTACAAACATTAAACTCGAAATCATGTCGCAAGCATTCAATTACATAATCACATCTAACATACAATTGTGATAAAAATTAAAGAAATCATTCACATATTTAACATCGGAAACATCGTCTATGGAAAGCGACACTTTAAACTACTTACTCATTTTTATGCTGTTGAACCATTAAATGCCTTGCCGGCAAGAATGCACCTGACACTTCAATTCAGATGTACCCGATTTGTCTTCATTCTAGTTTTATTACCACCAAGAGACAGAGATTTAACCTGATTGGTCGGCTTTCTTTACATTCTTTGTCACGCTTAAAATGTGATACCCTATTTACAGCTGTATGCAAGGCTATTATTGCCTCTTGTTTGATTATTTTGAGGTTGGCACATGATGTTAGCATTTATTTGGAATAATTTGTTAAGTAATTGTGTGATACTTTCTTTTAATGGGATAACTAGGAGCATACCATTTAAAATACTTTGGTCAATGAGCTAGCAATGAGCAATAGAGTATTGATTAACACACGGATACCGTCAATAAGGCGACCAGACAAATGACGAGAAAAACAAGCGGAAGAAATGATCAGCCAAATATGAACCTGTTAAAAGAGAAACTTTATATAAAGTAAATAGCTAATTTGTGATGTCTGACTACATATCAACAGATCATTCTATTTCTTTTAAATCCCCAAAAACTGTGCATATACTGTAGATAGAAACTAGTTATAATTAAAATAAAAAAAATTCTAAATAAAGCTTATTTGTGTATGTTTAATTTTTAATCAATTCTTTGTTTAGGTACATTATCTTGTACACGAAGCACATGCACTTAATAGTATAAGTTACTTTACATAACTGTTTGAGCTCAGAAATATAAGAATCTAAGTACATGTATTTATCAAACATTACAAACTAACCTTAAAGTTAAAATTCAAACATAAAACATGCAAAGCATCTTCTAAAGAACGTGGTACTTTATATTACTTACTTGGTTCACCGCTGAAACGTTCAGATACCTTGACTGCATGAATTCATCTGATACTGCATTTCAGATGTACCCGATTTTATTCAAACATTTTCATCCTGTCATTCAGAATAAAGCCTTGATCTCATAGACCGAAATGAGACCTGACAAAAGCGGAAAATAGAGCCATTTTTTACATTTGTTTTTTTAAATAGATTCAAGCGAGTATTTCACATATCCCTACTTTTGTCATTTCTATCATTTTATGATTTTATTTTAATTCTTTTAAGTCAAATTCAAACAGATTCCTCAATGTTAAAATGTCTAAAATATATGTTGAAAAAATAAAGAAAAAAATAATCTTCAAGTTATTGAAATTGACATCTATATATATATATATATATATATATATATATATATATATATATATATATATATATATATTCTATTTATAAAATCAACAAACTAAATATTTCTCTATCCTTCTCTCAGTAAACATTTTAAACTTGTATCTTATTTCTATCATTTTCATTATAAAATAAAAGAAAAACTTTATCTAAAAATGTATCTTTAAAAATATTTTTACCTGACTCATTATTTAAAGTTTTAGTTTATTAACATTTCTGTTAAAAACCATAATGCTTGGCCTAAATACCACAGCTGCAGTCGCGTCATGTTATAATAATGAAATCCTATACCAGTCTACCCCAGATGACTTGAACAATAGCCTGCAAACATTCTGGGATGAAGGGATGGCTTAAAGGTAATAGGAAACTAATAGTCGGTGAGTCAGTAAAATTCCCCATTGGTTTCGGTGTACTTCATTTTCAATAAGAAATGCTTTACTTTTTACAGAAAAAGGAAACTTAAGCGAATAAAACTTATATAAACAGTGTAAAAGCTTTCACAGCGCTAATATGTAGCTTCCAAGGGCACGACGATGTCAAAAAAATGCAAATTTGAATTAACATATCCACTTTATCAGATCAACACTGTGTCGATTGTTTCCAGACTCGTCACCGTAATGGTGCGTACATTATATTAATATCATATTATTATTACAATCTTTATTTTAGATTAACTCATTTTTCTTTATCATGGTAAAAAGGGTATATATGTCTAATGACGATGCAATCTACAATTTAAACCGTATCATAGTGAAAGGTAGCATTTACCTACCTGTACGAAGGATGCAAACTACAGACCACGCCATGTCATACTTTCTCTGTGTCTCACGGAAGTAAAATAAAGATCTTATTACCTGAACCCACGGTGATATGTTTCAAGCAGCGACATTTAACTTAAAGAAAAACCTTAACTTTCGGAAAAGTTTGATATTTTAAACCAACGACTGAATGCAGTTAGGCTGTGTAATATGACTTATTTATTGCGTGTATTTGTCCTTTGAAAGACACAATGTGTAAGATTCCGCGAGAACTGAACATAAACATTGCATACTATTTCTATTTATAATACTAATATATTACATATTAATCTTGAAAAGATTTTAAAAACAATTTCCTAATGTTAAAGGATACCTGCAGCCAAGACCATGTGTCATACAATTTATCTTTAAGAATTTATGGGAAAAAAAACAGCATCATATTGGATGCAAAAACAATGAAGTCACGCCGCTTCAAAGTGGCTATGTTTACCTGCTTTAATAAAAAAGAATAAGGCGATAACAAAGCTTCAACGGACGTGACGTCAGGGAGTCAACAGGAGATGAATTCCCTTACAAAGCGATACAAAATAAATTCGATTTCGACTAAAATGATTGAACTAGGTCTGATGTTTTGTAATAGTTTTTTTTAAAGGATTTTAAAATTTGCTGCTCTCATTGCATTACCGATTTTTACAAGTTTTTATCACCAGATTAATGTTTATCTATTATTTTTTAATCACATAATATCACTTCACGGACGATACAACGACACTGGTAAACAGGTAAACTAACGGAGCTACTGCTCCAGACACGTGTGTATCTGGTATATGTACACATCCTACACGGGTCTGGTAAAAAGGGGGCTTTCACACATCTAGACTGATAAATTGGTTTATATATAATTATAGCTACTCAATTAAAGAATATTGATCATGGGAACATAAAAAGGTAACTATTGCTAAAAATGTCTTGTCATTTATTTAATCCCTTTAAAAATGACAATATATAAAATTCAGCAATTTAAATCTTATCTTTAATCTTAACAAATCAAATCAGAACTTCATAACTAGAAACGAGCTCGTTGCAAGCAACGACTAGGTCTTCCGCCGCAGCTGCGTCATACTTGTGACGTAATACAAAATTGAGTACCTGGCCATGATACAATGTTAGATGTATAGACCCTTCGTAAAAGAAACAAATGCTTTCGATATACATAAGAGTTTGTTTCATGATGATTTGTACGTGAAATACAATTGCTCTAAAGCCATATACATGAACATTAAAGTTTATTGATATACTATCGTTATTTTGTGTTATTATATTTCTATTAATGCCTAATTAAAGCCTAATTAAGCTATTACAAATAGATTTAGTCTTAGATTGGATGAAAATAATGTCTTGGGCATAGGACTCTTGGCTCTTAGGGCTAAGTCATTTTTATCAATTGTTTGGGGATTATCTGGAACTTATATAACATTTTTATCTAGTATTGTTTTTGTTCACGTAACTATCTTGTAAACTCTTTAGAGATGCCTGCTCAGAAATTTAATTTATCGTGTTCATCGTATTGAATGTGTAAACATATCGGTACCATTTCATTATTTCTAAAGCAGCATCACTTGATTGGATCTATAAAAATCACAGTTGTAATGTTTTTCTATCATACTACAGTAAAGACATCTGTTTTCTTACTTCTAGAATCCCCCCCCCCCCCCACTCAGTTTTCTTCGAACAACATAGTACTAATATTTGTGCATCTTTGTCAAGGCGATTGATGAAAATAACGTGTCTACTAAAAGTACTATACGATATAAGCAAACAGAGATCTTTAAAAGTTATCTACAGTTTGATTCTCTGCATGTTGTTTTTTGAATGTGCAGTTTATTTTGAGAAACTTATATAATCATCATAATTGTCTAAATATATTAGACAGAATCACATGGGCGACGACTTTATTTACACAGTGGATATACCCGATATGAAGTTCAAAAGACATGACATTTTACGCGCATTTTTAAAAAAAAAATACAGTTATATGCGGAGATCCTGAAAAATTTTACGGAGGGTTGTGAGGAATTATTTTGTTTTCCGGGGAAGGGGGAGGAACGAAACCTTTTTTCCGATAACTTTAAGCATTTTTTTTTTATGAATTAATCATTTTCAAAATTATCTGAATGCCGATATTACCTTTAAAAGCAGCGCTAAAAAGATAAAATACGAACCAGTTATTCTCATTGAGTATTCAGCCAATCTGCGTACGCGTAAGAAAGAAATGGCAATATTCAAAATTTTGTTTTCAGACCGAGAGCTACAGATCTGCAGCTAGAGATCGTCTGTCTCTTATTGATCATGTCAATTTATTTTGTTTCAAGGAGGCATTTTTATTTTTACATCAATGAGTTTTTCCCTTTAAAAAAGCAAGAAATCGGTCACATTTTTCAGTGTTATCATTTTAAAATTCATTTATGGCTCTAATAAAATTCGATATGAAGTTTCAAGATACAACTCTTCATTGCTTTATCCGAACGTTGCATGGAAAAAAAGATTTACATTGCATTCTTTTAAAATACAAAAAGACATGCACAATGAGTTTAGATTTACAGCTTACAAACAACCATAAAGAGAGATTGAGAACAACTAATTTTTCTTATTTATTTTTAAATCAAAAGAAATTCAAGAAAAAATCAGAGGAGTTTTTCTTTATATGCATGAATGAAAACATTGATCAGCAAGGGGTTCTATATCGTGACAGCACCTACGGTCTGATACACTGTAACATGGGTCTTTGGACTTTGGATTTAAAGCTTACTTCTTTCTTTTGGGGGTATTTTCTTTTTCTTTTTAGTTTACTGATAATGCATTTGATTTTGTATACAAACGGAGTTATTGATATTATAATATCAATACAGAAAGGACAGAGAATCTCTCTCTCTCTCTCTCTCTCTCTCTCTCTCTCTCTCTCTCTCTCTCTCGTGAATTTATAATGCTCAAACAACACAAACGAAAGGTTGACTAGACAAGACTTAACCTGCATGAGTCTGGTCCGCTACCATAAAACTTTCAGAATTCTTTAAAACAATCTCAACTCAACTCATTTCTTGAGAAATATTTAAAAATAAAACAGAATTTGAGAATTTTTATTTTGCTTAACTTTTTTATGGCTGTGGCCGAATCTGAGAGTTGGGGAGTTGAGAAAATTCTCAGACTTGAGACCATGCTCAGATTCAAGACTGTTTTACGGCGGCGGACCCTGGCGTATCATGCATTCATTGAAGTTTCAGCATTAATTGAGAAAATTCACCACATGCCGTTAAGATATATACTAATCATAATAAACTTAAAATTAGCCGGCGAGATGTCGTTTCTCGGATACCCAACTGCACCTCCTAGGATGAATGTGTAGTATGTTTTGGAGGTTTATTTCAAATAAAATTTATTGGAATCAATTTTGATTTTTGGTTTGTTTTGTTTAATGAAAAGGGGGATAATGAAAATGTGTAATTTTCCATATGAAGTCCTAGCATATTTTCTTAATGATTAAAGTTTAGATTGACATACAGTCTGGAAAGTAACCAGGAAGAACTAAAATGCCAAGGAGTTTTGTTTCAAAAGCCAAGTTTTTTTTCTATCTGCTGGACGATTTCATTCGTCTTGAATAGGGGGTAAGTTGCGTGACTTACTAAATGTACACGTTCACACTTCAACCAATTAAAAAATAATGACTGTATGTTAGATTTATAAATCGTTTCTAAAACATTTGACCTTATATATCGTTGTTAACAAATTCAAAACTTTGAACGATTAAATTGATTTAATACCCCCACCCCCATATGGAAGAATCCATTCTAACCAATGGAAATTTCATTGATACGAAAAGTTGAACAGGACTTCGCGCAAGAATGTCTCATTCAGAATTTTTTTACGTACCGTTATAGTGGACGAGTCCAAAATGAGAGACACATCATACAATGTTAATAATCTGGAGAATACATGTACCATGCAGGCAGTTTACTTTGCGTTTATTTTCTTGTTTTCAGAGTCATTTGCTTAAAAATGATGGAAGTGCCTTGAATTTTGCTATCTTCATGCCATAATATATCATGTAAAACTATTTTCAGTTCACCGACAAGCTTAAAATAATGAAATAATTTTATGTAAAATAATATAAATGGACGTAATAAATCCTATGTCAAACGACTTATTACTACTTGAATCTGCACGTCTCTTTAATGAATTTATGAACAGATAAATTGATTAAGACTGTGTAACTATGAGAAGGTCAACGATTTATTCTCCTTGTTTTCAGATTACAAAAATCTTCAGTATGAAAAAATTGGGTATCACATACTCCTACAAGCAATTGTTTCCTCTCAGCAGTATGCAGGTCTTCCTGTTTGAAACATCACCTAAGTCAACGAACAAAAAAGATCATTATTGTCACGTAATGGTGTATCGTACAAAAAACCCTGTGGTTTATTTCGGTACAGTGGTAGTTTCTACCACAAACTTAAGTCAATGCTTTGTTTTTTAATAAATCAAGATTTTAGTTCTATTTATTGGAACAACTTTATTCCTGAAGGAAAAATAACCAGTACTGGTGTTTCTACTGCAGACTGAAATTTGAAAGAAAACATAATAACTCATATTGCGTCAGAGGTTAAATAAGTAATACTACTTAAAACATTGTAACAAATAAAGGCAATGTAGTTTTACTAGCCCCTTTGACACAATTTAATATCCATCTCTTAAACATTTGAATTTTAAAAATTACAGATTATCAATATGGTGTGCGATTAGTGAGTGGAGTCAACAACAAAGTTCTGATAACTCTGAATGCAAGGAACGACCACGATCGGCAAATATTTGTAGAGGACCTTCGAGAAGCTATACTAGAGGTAACAGACATGCTAAATTGCAGCACAATATGTTAATAATCATATAAATGCTTTGCAGAAGATTTATATTATGCAGTCCTAGAAAAACAAACCCCTTTTTTCAAGGCAATGCTTTTTAAACTTAGAGAAAATTTTTGTTTAATGTTTTATGGTTAGATATGAATATTGAGTACATTTTTGTCACTTTGTTTAATGTTTTATGGTTAGATATGAATATTGAGTACATTTTTGTCACTTTGTTTAATGTTTTATGGTTAGATATGAATATTGAGTACATTTTTGTCACTTTGTGGACTGTTTTATGTCTAGACCAATGGAATGGAGACACTGCGAATCGAAGAAGAACTCCAGAAACACAGCACCAATCACAACACGCTCGACAGACACTACGCCAACGATGACTCCCGTGTATTAATGTACGAACTGATGAAGCCATCAGACCCGTCTATAAATAGACTTTCCGCCCCTGACTGCCCCGCTCTGCAGAAACTTCCTCTGTCCAACACTCTCACTGATCTCTGCCAAGGTACGCATGCGCATGACCTACGTTTGTTGCATTTTTGAGTTTGCAAACTCCACAGCATGGGATGGTTTTGACAAAGCAACTAGTCAAAGTGGGATAACTTGGAATGGCCATGTTAGCATCCTTTGGATAAAATAATTGGGCAGTGTTGTTTTTTAGCATCTAAAGCATGAATTTCTCTATATACTTGTGTGTGGAGAAGAGTGGGGGGGGGGGGGGGTAATTCTGTTATCATATACATTTAACAAGTATAAATTGAATATTTTTAAGTGAATGACAATGAACACTAGTTAAAAACTTGTGAAAAGCAAATAATGGAAATATTGATTGATTAATCAATAGAGTTAGCATACTTTTTAAAAAGATCTTGACTGCCCATTGTTTCTCTTCCTCTGGTAGATAGTGGTATCGTGTTTAATACGTAAACAATGATTATTTCATTTTATTATACCTCTACCTATTTTTCACTATATAAGAGTAATTCGATATATTTCGCTGATTCCCTGAAAATCGCTGTAAACCGACTGATTCCCTGCAAAACAAACAGATTCCCTGCAAAATGGATTGTCAGTTCGATGAACTTTTACACACCTATTCAGAACACTTAGTAATTTCTGTTAATTAAAATGAAAAGTTCCGAAATATTCCAAATGAAATCATGAATATTCATAACCATATGATTTAATTCTAGTTGCAACTTCCTTTTTGATTGGCTATTGTTATTCATCTTTATCGTATAACATAACTTGCAGTACGACGCGCATGCAATTTAATGTTATTTATTTTGACGTTATAACTTGTTGGATTCACGAAAAATTAAATTAATCTGAATGTCTTCTGATTGATTGTTTGTATCGGTATAATAAAACAGTTAAAGTATACAATTGAGGGAGTCAGCAAGATTCCAGTTTCCCTCGAGCAAGCCTATTTCCCGAGGCGAAGCTCTCGGGGAACTTGAATTTCTTATGAAAATCAGACAGGTAACAAAAGCAATTAATCCTATTTTAAGTTATATGAATCATGCTGCTCTGTAGCATGTGTTTGGGGAATTAATCATTAACAATAGCATGTTGAATGAAAGTATCAGTTTCAAATTCTGGTGCATGTAAACAATTAGCTGGTGAATGCCATTTCTTTTCTTGGCAAAGGGACATGGAGTTTGCCTTTTTCCTGTTTATATTTGGTTTGTTTTGACATTATTTGCAAGCATTTATTACAACTGGTAGCAGAAGTAAGTATGTATGTGCTTCAATGGCTTGTTTCTATAATTTTGATTTTCGACAATTTTTTTTTTGCACTGAGTTGAATATGACCATAGAAACAAGCAGGCTTAATGAAAATGGCAATTTCTTTGACAGCAAGTAATAACATTTGCTAATTATCAAAACCATTTTCATTTTTTTTATCTTTAGATAAGAGATAAAATTCAAATCTAAGGGAAATAACTTCTGGTGTTTACACCTTTTTTGTAAAAAGTTTGCTTAACAACCATCTTGTTCTAAACCTTTACATTGTTTTCTTAAATCAACAATTGAAACAATGAAATAACTACCCAAACAATTTTCAGCATTGTTTTAGCTATAACTGTAAATTGTACAGTTGTTGATATATTAGTATAAAAAGGTCATGACATTGTCGTTGCTCATGGCTACTGTTTGACTGACAGGTCAAGGGATGAGGAGAGGTAGCAGTGGTGGATCATTAGACAGTGGAGTGGTGAGTGGGATATATATAAATAGTCACCACCTATAAATAATAACCACCTATAAATAGTAACCATCTATAAATATTAAGCACCTATAAATAGTTACAATATACCACCCATATGTAGTAACTACCAATAAATAATTACAATATACTAGCCATAGATAGCAACCACCCATAAATAGTTCCAATATACCACACAAAGATAGTACCTACCTACAAATAGTTCCAATATACCACCCATAGATAGTAACCACTATAAATAGTTACAATATACCACCCATATATAGCTACCACTTTAAATAGTAACAATATACCAGCCATAGATAGCAACCACCCATAAATAGTTACAATATACCACCCATAGATAGTAACCACTACAAATAGTAACAATATACCACCCATATATAGTAACCACCTGTAAATAATTCCAATATACCACCAAAAGATAGTACCTACCTACAAATACTTACAATGTACAAGTCATAGTTACCACCCATAAATAGTTCCAATATACCACCCAAAGATAGTACCTACCTACAAATAGTTACAATGTACCAGACATAAATAGCAACCACCCATTAATAGTTCCAATATACCACCCAAAGATAGTACCTACCTACAAATACTTACAATGTACAAGTCATAGTTACCACCCATAAATAGTTCCAATATACCACCCAAAGATAGTACCTACCTACAGATAGTTACAATGTACCAGACATAAATAGCAACCACCCATTAATAGTTCCAATATACCACCCAAAGATAGTACCTACCTACAAATAGTTACAATGTACCAGCCATAGATAGTAACCACCTATAAATAGTTGTTACAATTTACCAGCCATAAATAGTTATCACTATAAATATTTAGAGTTTACCACCAATATAAAGTAACCACCTATCGATAGTTATATACAACTGATAGATAGTAACCACCTATACATGTAAATAGTTACAATATACCACCCATAGATAGTAATAACTATAAATAGTAACAATATACCAGCCATAGATAGTTATCACTATAAATATTTAGAGTTTACCACCAATATATAGTAACCACCTATCGATAGTTATATACAACTGATAGATAGTAACCACCTATCAGGTAAATAGTTACAATATGCCACCCATAGATAGTAACTACCTATAAATAGTTACAATATACCACCCATATATAGTAACCACCTATAGATAGTTACAATATACCACCCATATAGTTACCACTATAAATAGTTATAATATGCCATCCATAATATTGTAACCACCTATAAATAGTTACAATATACCACCCATAGATAGTAACCACCTGTAAATAGTTACAATATACCACCCATACACAGCATGTACATACTTGGCCCCATATAGCACTGTCTTAGTATGTGTCTTTTTTATAAGCATGATTTTTATGAATATGCTACAATACAGTGTAGTAGATATTTATTTATATAGCAGTCTAATAATGCACATTTATATGAATACATCTTATACTGCAAATATTAGGCAGACTGTGATCCATGCTGCTCAAGATCAATCTACAT
This sequence comes from Magallana nippona, assembly GCA_033439105.1. NCBI lineage: Eukaryota > Metazoa > Mollusca > Bivalvia > Ostreida > Ostreidae > Magallana > Magallana nippona. The sequence continues at coordinate 45,483,132 of CM065921.1, forward strand.
TTATTAATAACCTTGTAGTATTGAAAATCTTGTTTGTTCCAACAAAAGTGTAAAATATGAGAATCAGTCCGCCCACTAAATGTGATGTGTACAAAAAGTGTAAAATTTACAGTAAACCAGTAGGATGATCATAAAAGCACGAAATAATTTCTCTTGACATCCATTACCAATAATTGCCAAAAATTAAATAATTTTTCGCCATTAATGGACATATGCATAAATTGTTAAAATATTTATATGGTGTGTGAATGTTTTTTGATAGCCAATGAAATAGTGCTTTACATCGAAATTTACATCTGTATTTAAGGTACCTCTGTTTTAATTCCAGGCCTCGGGTGGATCAGGAGGAGTGATGATCGGTGGGGATGTCACGTCTCGAAATAGTCATAGCAGTCTTCATTCCCGGGGATCTCCCGCCACCCCCAAAACCAGCCAATCAAATCTTCAGTCCCTTGGGTCACCAGCTATGCAACCTGGGGTCAGAGGTCAAAGGAAGCAGGCCATATCCCTCAAGAAGGGGCTTCCAGTGGGCACCGACGTCTGACAAGTAAATCAGGTCATTTTAGGTCAAGGTCGTTACCGGGCCACTTCTGGCGACTCCTGTTACAGAAGCCGTTCCTGCTGATCTTGCCGGGGGAGAAATCCATGTTCTGTGAGGTCGTCTTCTTTAGATGCTGGCATCATTAAATCACAGAACACAGCCACTAGGCTTCCTGTTTAGGGGTCAGGAGGGAATGATATGCGAGAATCTTGGGTCAAATATCAATGTGAAGTAGACTTGATCGATACGAGTGAACATTGTGATAAACAGTGCAATGAAACATGTAGAACAATAGCAGGAAGTGATCACATTGTTACGATTAAGAATCACGTGACACAAATTTAAATGCCAGATCAATGTGATTTTAGGTTATTTTTTTATCAAAATACGCCATACTGTGTATGCATTAACAATGGGAAAAGGAATTAAAAATTATACTCAACATCCCAGTTCTTAAGGTGTTCTTTGATTGGCTTTTATTTGGCCAAGTGGCTTTGTGATAGAACGAAGAAATCTCACATAATAATGATGACACACTTATTTAGCTGTTATTTATTGAATTAAGTTGATGTACAGATTTATATCTCAGTTATGTTATGTCAGTGTAAAAAATTATTGTAAAAATAAATAGAATGTGTGGTAGTATTACTTTGTAGTGTACGAGTTATAAATTCAATATTTCATGGACTAATTTTATTTATTTGAATGGAGAGAGAGAGAGAGAAAGAGAGAGAGAGATTTTAATTACAAGTATCAAGGAGATACATAAGTACTGTAATTTGAGTTACCATCTTACAATAAATAGTGTTCCATGTAATATTTGCGGGCCAATATTCTCGAATCAAATGGATTTTTTAAAATTTAGCCATCAGATAATCCGTGACTGTAAATTTAACTTGTCTGTCTTACAATTTTGAATCAAGATCTTGAATAACACGTTCACATTTACAGCACGGACGTTACTTACCACACTGTACATTTAATTTAAGCAATCGTAAGAAAAATGGAATTGTCATTATTGTCTTAGATTAAAAGACGTTTTTAGTTCAATGTTTTATTTTGTTAGATGGTTTAACATCCATTTTGACAACACTTCTTTAAAACAGGAATAAAAATATTAATTAAAATCAACATATTTTAAAAATAAGCATTATTATATATAATCATTGATTAACATTTGCTCTTTATTTGTTGACCATCCCCACACTGTGGTATATATTTCTACTACGGTCGTCATGGCCCTGTGCCAGTAGAGTTATCTTCCTTAATGCTGATGAAAACTAGAACAAAGTCCAATTCACATTATATATGACATTTTGTGATAATGTAAACGTGTTCCCTAACATTGTTATAGACCAACAGAAGGTAAGTGATTAAGTACTGTAGTTGTGGCTATAAATATCCTGTCTATATCAATACTGAATAGCTAGATGAGATTTCTTTTCATCAGTTCTTTTGTTGTCTTTGAATATACCAGAAACAATTCCATGAACTCGGTTTATATGTAGAATGTGATAAAATATCTCCACGTTCTTTACAATGTACATCTGGTATTTGAAAACCTGACTATGGTGTGATTGCAGTTTAAGGGTTTTATTATCATCTTTAATATATTTTTTTTTATGTGAAACTCGGACTGCAATAGAGATGTAGTTTATTATTTTCCGAGAACATAAAAGAATTGACCTTCTCTATCGTACAGAAACAAATGAAAAAATAAAAATAGCGTACAACCATCTATGTGTTTTATTTTCATGGGCATGATTTTTGTTATAAGATTGAGTTCAGATCATCAGAATAAATTTTTGAATATTTTCAATTTTAAGTACTTCAAATTTTGACCCACTTTGGTAATGTGCATCTGTAAGGGGGGATAAGATCATATCAATTGTAAATTTCACATCAAGATAGAAAGATGTGTCCATTTAAAAGTAGGTCACAGTAATCCTATTTTGAACTGTGTTTGTTATTTATAGTTGAATATGTCATTGTCATGATGTTATTTAAGCATTGAATGCTTATTTTTGGATGTTGTCGGTCCTATGACACACCAAGCGGTGCAGACAAATTGAATACCGCGCTAACGCACGGTATGATAATTTGTCTGCACCGCTACAGGGTGTGTCATAGGACCGACGACATCCAAAAATAAGCATTCAATGCTTATATTAATATTCATACTGATGTCTATTTGTATGAAATATATGTGTATCGTTGCTGTACAGCCAATATATACGCTCTCAGTCAGGGACATGAAACATACATGGAACAGCCATATTAACATCTTTTTTAGTTCGGTTCCGCGACTAAAAATATAGTGCCAGAAACTCTGTAGAGAAAAATCCTATTTTTTAAGGAATAGATATAATTTAATGATTATTTTTCAAAAGTATGTATCAAATTGGTTATGTAAGATTAAACGTTTCATTTAATCTTACAAAAATAAATGTACTCAAAACACGTGGAGGTTTATATTTGTGCACATGGCGCATGAATTATCAAAGTGTATTCATAGAAAATTGAACGTTGCAGATTTCCAATGCAAAGATAAGGGGAAATATACACTGAATGTAAATATAAGGCTTTTAGATCACTAAACATTGTTGGTTGGTGCATTTTATTACCTCTAAATATGTTACCCAAAAACAGGTCACGGTGACTCACTTATTGTCATTGATCTTCAATCATTGTCATTTATCTCTTTGATGTAAAAGTCAAGAAAAATCAAATCTGTTTCAGAACTTGGAAAAAGTAAGTCCCTAAAGTAGGTCACTGCGACACACTTTTTACACGTTATTTTTATGCACTGTCAAATCTTGGATTTTGTTTCAAAATTGTTAGTTCAACACTTTATCAGACTAGCGTTTCTAAGCCCCTGGACCTCTTGTATTTTTAAAATGGTTGAGAACCTCATCTTAAAACCATATCTACTCTTGCTGCCTCTGTTAAGATGCTTCAAGTGTCATGTTGTAAATTTTGAATTTACCTGGTAGCAGTAAATACAAAATTTACAAGTTGCCATGTTGTAAATTTTGTATTTACTGCCACCTGGTAAATTCAAAATTTACAACATGACACAAGGTTCAACAGAATACCCATGCTGTTTGTCTGGATTTTTGTCCTAAGCAGAAAAACATTAACCAAAGTAGTCATACAGGAAACTTGCTCAAAGGGAAGTTAAGGCACTTGATGATAAGTTCCATATTTTCGTCATGACAAAAAAAAAAAAAAGAGTTGAAATATGATCGACAGGGAAATGTGTTATCTCTTCATTAAAACCCCTATTTCTGTATATCCAAGAACCTTATTGGCAAGTTTTACTGTACAAAGAGAGATTAGATGAATCTGCATGAAATTCTAAGGCTACATTTAACTAATCAGGACATAATAACCAACATCAATATAAGCCATTCTTTATTTCTGAGGAAAAAAACACTAGTAAAACATCAAAAACACAAACACTCTTAACAACTGAACCAAAAACACAGACAAAATTAATGATGTACAAAAGAGATAAAATCATTCGTCGGTTATTGGTTTTGTGTATCGTATCATTATAAAAAATATACAGTAAACTTACATATCTTTTCATCTATGGAAACAGAACAAAAAGCCATTTACAAAAACTGTGAAATGAAGTAACAATTTGAATACCTTCGTTTAATTATAATGAGATCGATCTGGTTCTATAAGTATCAGATTTCGACTGACTTGTAATGGATTATCAAGCATAAGCTTCCACTACTTCAACATGTTGGGAAGTAAAATATAAACTCAGCATGGCTAAGTTGAAATACAAATGAAAATAATACATATTATTGACGGTTAATTGACCTAAAAGTTTAATTACCTGTGATATATACTGAATACATGGAAATATTGGCTCCCGTTATATATACATGTATATATATTTCTGCTCTTTTGCCCTCGCTGTCATAAAGCAAATTTAGGTCTGGGTGAATTCAAAAACTTTTTTTTAAAAATAATTTTGTTGATTCATTAAAGTCTCTATTTCAAACTGTATTAGGGAAATTTCAAGACTGACAAAACCATTTACAAGTGAAGAAGGAGGAACAAAATTCGAGATTAAAAAAAACACATTGAGCAAAAATCACCTTGTGTACAGTACACTTATACATATTGTTAGCTATTGACAATTTACTTCTATATATATGTACATGTTTCCTTTATAAACGATAAAATAATACAATAATTCAATCGTGAAGTGAATACACTTTTCATGATGAAACTTGCATCTATAATATTAACATAAATTCTCTGATTACTATAGTAACTTTCATATAATTTCATATTTTCACACCACATGCTCATAATTTGTCACCTTATTCTTAAACAGTATTTAAATAGAAGTTTATGATAGATGCATAAGATATCGGTTCAAGTGTGTTCAATTGTGGTCAACATGCTATTAACAGATCACGTTAACCTCCTTCGGGATTATCACACAATTTGTTAGTAAATTTCGAACGGTGACCAGTCCTCTTTATGATCTCATATCAACGAATTCAAGTGATGTACATATACTTGAACGGTATGTGACATGTATCAAGATCCAATGGCGATAGTAAATGACTTCTTCATTTTCAGCTGTTCGAGTAAATGTTATTCACTTTACTGTACATATTCCTTACCACATGTACTTGATGCACAAGAGAGATATGTCCATGTACCCACTTAACGTAAATTCCACACTAAAGAAAATCCATAGCTAATATGCCCATTCCCATCAAGGGTCGATAGACGATCCAACCGATGACAATCACTGTTGGAGAGAGGCCTATGAAGAGTTCATCATGCTGACACCAATGGCTACCAGTCCACGGTCTATAGGGAACCAGTCAACTGTAAAGGGAAGAGTTACATTGTACATTTAGCTTTGGTACGTTCTGATTTTATAATTGTTATATGATAAGTCATTTATTAATATCATTTGTATATTCTTACTTTACTAATATTTTTATATGTATCTTTAACAACTCAAACAGGCTCAAAAATTAAAAATCTTCAAAACGACATAGTCCACATAATATATCAATTTATAAAGTTAAGTGCTCTCTGTCTCTCTCTCTCTGTCTCTCTCTCTCTGTCTCTCTCTCTCTCTATCTGTCTCTCTGTCTCTCTCTGTCTCTCTCTCCATCAATTAATTATTACTATAAATCTACCCTGGTGTCTGTCTGTCTCACAATGAGCTAAAGTAAATCAATTATCAAGTTTAGTTCCCACGCAAGCTCACATTACCCATGCTCCCCCGTAACTTGAGAGTGTTACACATGAATGACAAGGTATGCATTAAATACAGAAAATAATTTGGCAAAGAGCATAACTCGTGATAAATCATCAGCTCAAAACTTCCTGTAAATATTAACACCTATTCCTTTGTCTTTAACATTTAAAAAAAAATAAAGTCTAAAAGAACCAAATTTTCCAGATAAAATAATGGAAACAGAATTTCTGGTAATATGCACTTTTACACATCGTGTCCTAAATGCCTACAGAGTTCCATTAAATTCCATGCAGCAGTTTTAGAGGCGTTGCGCTTACAAACTGTTTATTACTATATTCAATATATGAAAAAAAATAAGTTTAAAACAGCCGATGTTCCAAGAAAAATAATGGAATCTGATTTTCCTTGTAACCTGCACATCTATACATTGTGTCTTAAATACCTACAACATTTTATGAAATTCCGTGCAGCGGTTTAAGAGAAGATGCGCTTACAAAAACAAAACAGAACAGGACTGACGGACTGACTGGTCCAAAACGTTATACCCCTTGCAACTTCGTTGAGAACCTATCTAATAAAAAGCCTAGACAGACAATAATATCAAAACATTAAGCAATCCATTGATATATGATTGCAAGTGCTCCTGTTAATATTCCCTTCTTAATTAATAATGTATATTACCTGCAGCTTATACAAAGAAAAGTTACTTACATGAATTATGTTGTTTCTCGCTGATACTTGATATAGTTTTCTGGTATCTAAAATTAATTGGAATTTGTACACATGTTTATTTCAACTTACATCCCAGTATATAAATCATTAGGTGCAAATGTTTAGATGTATGTGAGAGAGAGAGAGAGAGAGAGAGAGAGAGAGAGAGAGAGAGAGAATATTAAATTTTACAATCATTCACAAACATATACCTTACTGAACCAATGTTTTTATTTAACCGCACGGCAACCAATGACCTAGAAATAATTTTTTCAAATGTTCATAAAATACCATCACACCTCTCGCAAGCTTAAACAAGAAAACAATAAAGGTTGCAATTCAGAGAGGTACCTACATCAATTAATTCTTAAATAGAAGAGGTGTTCATAGAAAATAAATTAAGTTCTTGTGAATATTGCAGAATAAACTTGGTGTTGAAATATTAGTGGATATATTAAAAAAAATAGCATTTATTGACTACAATTTTATCCCGCAACATCCCCAAAACTGTATTTCTTAAAAAATTTGCTCTTATGTCAGGGATACAATCCTTGACTGTGATAGATATTTTGATTTTGCACTGTTAAATTTCTTACATATAAACTTCATAAAAACCGATACTTAAAAAAAAATTTCATACATGTATCTGTCATTTAGGTGCAAACATAGGCTCGGGCTAAAATTAAATTATCAAATTGAATCGATTATCATTTCAATTAAATAGTTATACACATTGAATTTTAGTCTACATTCATCAAAAGACAGCCATGTTTTTGACATCACAAAGAGTGAAATAAACAGGAGTCAGTATTACAGTCCATGTGAATTATACACAGGTCAATTTCAGCTGCAGATGTTGAACAAAGTGACAAACAACATGTGTGGTTTTGAGAGCAGACTAGATTTGTACAGAAACATTTACAACCTGTTAATATCCAAGCTATCTCCATTGAGTCCATTCTACGGCTGGTGTTGAGCTGGACATGGCCTCCCTATCACTGGAGCTGGATATGGCCTCCCCATCAGTGGAGTGTGTATCCTCATCTACAACAAGGCATTAATTAGCTATTAATTAATAGATATCATAATTCTATCATTCAATGCTGACACATTCATTCATTTTATGCGTTCATTCCTTTAGGTAAATTTCAACTCAATATTTTACTGAATTCAGTATTTTATGTGACATCCGAGACATAACTATACATGTCTCTATAAACTTAACTAATTGATTAATTACAATGTAGTTGTACTTAATTTATTGAATAATTAATGACAAGAATCTCCATATTTAGCGTAATATCTGTCTGTATTCTTTTCCTTGGTATTTAAAATCAAATCTATTTTTTTTCTAATTAAAATTATGAACTGTTACAAATAAATACAGAGAGTTTACAAATTTTATACACACAGATTTAACACTATAAGTTTAACATTAACAAAAACTGATAGAAATATACATAAAAAACCAGATTTCTCTTATTAACAAACAATTAACACTGCCTGTTATGAAATGGACTTACCTGTCAGAGCGTCCTGTCTGTCTATATGACTGTAGACACACACCGTGTTGTTGTTCCGTGATCCGACCCAGAGACGGTGAGTGTTGACATCATAACTCAGGCCCCATGGTACACCCATCTCTTGTGATTCTGTCAGTAGATGTGACAGGAACTGACCGTCCTTGTCTATCATCTGTACTGTGTTGGTTATATCATCACACACCAGGATGTGTGACAGCGCGTCAGTACAGATTCCACATGGCCGTAGTCGTGATCCTGATGGATGTCCAGTGTAGGAGAAACGATGTCTTCCTCCACGCTCTGTCACCACTACAGCATCAGAGACAAAGGTAGAGTCAGACACCACGACATCCCCATTGTTGTTCTCTGTTATATACTTAGGTACACTATACAGTGCCAGTCCTGTGTTGTCATGTTCTATGGTTTGTGTCAGTTGTCCCCTCTGGTTGTACCGGGTTACCTTGCCTGTCCTTGGTTTCTTTCCATACATCCCGACGAGTAGATCCCCAGTGGACGGGGACCAGTACACACACTGTGGTCTCCATGTAGAGTATGTTCTCTCTATATATGTGGTGGTTGTTTTCATATCCTTTGACAGTTTGTTGATGTTATCATTCCTATCTATATAAATCAGTTCACTCTCATTGTTCACTGTGTGTAATCCTCTATCTAAATCACTACATGAATCCTCCACACGATGTAGAGGGACACCTGTTGTGTCTGTCAAGATGAGATTGTTTATATCACTGACCCAGACCCGGTCTGATGTCACACAGGAAATGTGATAGCAACGAACAACACCTGTCAGTGTGAGAGATTGATGGAGCTCAGGAACAGACATCAGTTTCAGCAGACACTGGTTTCCTACGCGTCGGTTTCCTCTCTCTGTGATTTGGATTGCACTCAGTGACTCCATCACATCCTCCTTGTTGAGTGACTCAGTAATGGAGAGCTGGCTGGTGTGGAGTTTAACAGCAGTGTCTGCAATAAAACAAACATCAGACATGTAATGCTATACATAATTAATGGATAAAAATAATCAATTTTATTAAAACAGTTGTCTGCTTTTGTATACTAACACACATTCTTGATGTATTAATACAGCTTATCAATTACATTGTAATTAAAAATGGCAAGTGATTGTATTTCATTTATTAATTAATTGAATCTATCTAAATAATCAATTTTAATAACATATTCCCGTGTGTTTTTCAATCTTACAGGCTATCAACAGTTAAAAGCTTGTACATAAATTTATTGAATTAATATCAATAAGCTGTTACTGACAACTTGTTAAGTGTGTTCTTTTATGTCTCAAACACGATATATTATACTTCTACATGATTGTAAACAATTGTGACTCAGACTTACCTGTCAGAGCGTCCTGTTTGGTGATATACCTGTATATAACCACCGTGTTGTTGGACCGTGATCCGACCCACAGACGGTGAGTGTTGACATCATAACTCAGGCTGCATGGTGAGAATATCCCTGATGGTCTTATCAGTAGATGTGACAGGAACTGACCGTCCTTGTCAATCATCTGTACTGTGTTGGTTCTATCATCACACACCAGGATGTGTGACAGCGCGTCAGTACAGATTCCAAGTGGCCATATTTCTGATCCTGATGGAGGTCCTGTGTAGGAGAAACGATGTCTTCCTCCACGCTCTGTCACCACTACAGCATCAGAGTCAGACACCACGACATCCCCATTGTTGTTCTCTGTTAAATAGTTAGGTTTTCTATACAGTCCCAGTCCTGTGTTGTTGTGTTCTATGGTTTGTATCTGTTGTCCGCTCTGGTTGTACCGGGTTACCTTGCCTGTATCATAGTTATACATCCCGACCAGTAGATCCCCAGTGGACGGGGACCAGTACACACACCGTGGTCTCCATTTAGAGAATATTTTTTTCATTATGAATGTGGTGGTTGTTTTCCTATCCTTTGACAGTTTGTTGATGTTATCATTCCTATCTATATAAATCAGTTCACTCTCACTGTTCACTGTGTGTCCATTACCAGTAAATATATAACCACTCCATGAATCCTCCACACGATGTAGAGGGACACCTGTTGTGTCTGTCAAGATGAGATTGTTTCTATCACTGACCCAGACCCGGTCTGATGTCACACAGGAAATGTGATAACAACGATCAACACCTGTCAGTGTGAGAGATTGATGGAACTCAGCACCAGACGTCAGTTTCAGCAGACACTGGTTTCCTACGCGTCGGTTTCCTCTCTCTGTGATTTGGATTGCACTCAGTGACTCCATCACATCCTCCTTGTTGAGTGACTCAGTCATGGAGAGCTGGCTGGTGTGGAGTGTAAGATGTATCTGGGGGAGGGCTGTCTTTATGGAGGAGAGGAATTGTAGCGGTCTGTATGTTGACTGTTCATACATGTGTATATATCTCTGTAGGCTGACAATATGCCTGTTTGTTTCTATCTTCTGTTTTTTACATCTGTGTTTGAAATCAAAGTCACAAAACACATTGTTCAATAGATCATATAGCACTTTGTCAATGAGATCCCTCAGATTCTGGGCCTTTGTTAACATCTCTGATTGATAGAGGGAGAATTCTGTGTGACAGGTTTTGATATCATCTGTGATTCCTGGCAGGAGAACAGGTCTGTAAAACAGAGCTTCACTGATGGTGTGAATGGTTCCTCTGTGTTGTTGTCGCTTTGTTTTATAAGCTCCTTGTATGCTTAGAATCTTGTGCTTACTTTGTCGAAAGAGAGAAACAGGGAATCTGTGAGATTTATGTCCAAAGCAAGAATCACACACAGGAACTTGACAAGGTTCACAGTACTTCATATAAACTTTACCAGGATGTCTCACACAGATCTCTTGTTTTGAGATGTTGTTGAATTTCTCATGATGTGACACAACATTATGGTGTGTTGTTTTGAGGTTTTTCACATGGTTTTCTTTACATTTTTGACACAGATCACATGAACACGATTCGCAATAGTACTCTGTGTCCCCCAGACACTTAGAACACTGATGTACTCTACATGTTGTACTTGCTGGGTCCATGGTCTGGAGGGTCTAGGTCTTTAAATCATAACCTGCATGAATAAAGTATAATGTCAATCAAAGTCAATTACATACACTACTTTCAATCAAACAGTTTTATAGATATAATATCAAATTTTAACAAAATTTTAATTTAAACAGATGTTACTTTAAAGTAAAAATATATTTTCTCTTTAAATAAATAAATGATGATTCATCATTTTGGTACTGATTACAGAGTGCTCAAACAGTAGAAAAAAATATCCCCCAAAAATGATTGATAAGTGTATGTGGAAGAGAGAGAGAGAGAGAGAGAGAGAGAGAGAGAGAGAGAGAGAGAGAGAGAGAGTGACTTTCTCTGCTAAAAATGTATAATCTCTGAATTTGAACAAATATTTATGTTTGCAAATATGCATCCTTATATGAACCTATAGAATATCGAAAACATGCAATTCTGTGTGAACTTTTTCATGATGTCACAATGATTATCGGAAGTGCTTATTGCTTGACGGTTGCATTATATCAATTATATTCCTTTTTCAAACATAAAAATAAGTAATAAACAGCAATGTTAAAAAGTTCACCGGGATATGAAGTTGGTTGGTACATGATCAAATCTACTAAGAAGCCCTTTGGGCTTCACAGGATTTGATCACTTCCCCAACCAACTTCATTTTAAATTGCTGTTTTTTTCTAAATTGATCTCTCTCTACATCTTTCTCTCTCTCTGTTAAACATGTACTATATAATTTCTCTATCTCTCTCTCCTTTATCTCTCTCTCTGACTTTCTCTCCTCAGCAGTTGCTATATCTCCCTTTCTCTCTCTCTCTCTCTCTCTCTCTCTCTCTCTCTCTCTCTCTCTCCCTTTGTTGTACTGTTGCTCTAAGACTCGTCTATCTTTTTGAACTGTTCTGCTTATATTGTACTTATCTCTCTATCTCTGACCTTCTCTCTCTCTCCTCAACATGTACTTTCCATCTCTCTCAGACTTTCTCTCCTCAAAATATACTATTTATCTATCTATCTATCTATCTTCTCTACTCAACATGTACTCTCTCTCTCTCTCTCTCTCTCTCTCTCTCCTCAACAATTACCATCTCTCCTCTCCTCTATATGTACTACCTCTCTCTTTCTCTATCACTCTCTCTTTCTTTCTCTCTATCTCTCTCAGACCTCAAGATATAATGTCTCTCTCTTACTTTCTTTCTCTCTCTCCCTCAGAGGTTTTCTCCTCAACACATTACAGCTCTCTCTCTCTCTCACTTTCTCTTTATCTCTCTCACAGACCTTCTGAACTACTGATCTCTCTCTCACTTTCTTTCCTTAACATATACTATCTCTCCTCAAGATATAATGTCTTTCTCACAGACTTCTTTACTCAATATGAACTATTGATCTCTCTCTCCCTATTTCTCTCTTTCTGTCTGTCTGTCTCTCTCTGCTCAACATGAACTACCTCTCTTTTTCTCTCTCTCCTCATGTACTATATCTCTCTCACTTTCTCTTTTTTTTTCTCTCTCTCTCTCTCAGACTTTATCTCTTTTACTTGTACTTATAATCCCTACTCATTATGTACTATTGATTTCCATCTCTCAGTGTCTCTCTCTCTGTCTCTCTCTCTCTCCATGTATCTCTCTCTCTCTCCATGTATCTCTCTTTCAGTTTCACTCCTCAACATATACTATCAATCTTTCTGTTAAAGGGGTATGGTCACAATTTTTGTCAGATTTTATTTTCCTTTTATTATTGTTTATAATGCTTTAGTAATGTGTTTCTAATAATCAACAAAAACTTGAATGTCAGTCGTAGAGCTATAAGCAAGATACAGAGCTCACAAACATTTGTTATGTAAACAAGGCTCATGCCTTGTTTTTGTTTACATTGGTTCAGTATATCGGTAGAAGTTCTTTTTCAAGCTGATTTTTCTATCTATTCATTCGTTTTGAACATAAATAAACAGTTATTAGAATTTGTTACATTCATTTCAGGTCTAAACCTGGAATTTTGAAAATGTAAACAAAAACATGACCTGTGGTTTGTTTACAAAACAAAGAATTGTGAGCTCTGTATTTCGCTTATAACTTGACGATTAACTCCCAAATTTTTGTTAACTATTAGACATGCATTGCTGAAGCATTGTTAACAATAAATACGGAAACATAAATTTTGACCAAAATCGTGACCATGCCCCTTTAAACCTGTACTATAAAATTTCTCTATCTCTCTCTCTCCTTTACATATCTCTCTCTCTCTGTGACTTTCTCTTCTCAACATGTACTATCCATCTCTCTCTAATACTCTCTACTTAACATGTTCTCTCTATCTCTCTCTCTGACTTTCTCTTCTCAATGTACTATATATATCTCTCTCTCCATTTATCTCTCTTTCTCTCTCTCCATTTCTCTCTCTCTCTCTCTCTCTCTCTCTCTCTCTCTTACAATTTCTTCTCAATATATAATATCCGTCTCTCTCTGTTAATCCTGTACTAAATATTTCTCTATTTCTCTTTCTTTCTCTCTCAGACTTTATATCATCAACTTGTACTAATGATCTCTCTTTCACTCTCTCTACTCAATATGTACTATTGATTTCTCTCTCTCTCTCCTCTCTCTCTCTGTCTATCTCTCTCCTCTCTCTCTCCTGTCTCTATCTCTCTCTCTCCTTCTCTCTCTCTCTCTTATCTACTCTTGCTGTCTCTCTCTTAGACTTTGTCTGCCTAACATGTTATATTTCTTTCTGACTCTCTCTGCTATAAAAACATTTTTTCCATTTTTATTTCTCTTTCTTTTTTTATCCATTTCAGTCTTTATCTCTTTAACATGTTCTCTTTCTCTCTCTCAGATCCTGGTTATAAAAACACGCTAACTAAAGGTACAAGCTAAAATTATAATTTTTTTTGTAATCCCAAATTTAACACCTTAAAAACGGTGGAATGATTTATCAAGAAATATAGATGTATATATTCAAAGTTAGTTTTGCTTGAAATATGTTAACTCTGTAGGAAATTTTGTTTATATACAATTTTTTTAAAATACTAAATCAATAAATTGGATCATGTAGCTTTAAAATTGATTACAATTACATAGTTTTAGGTCTGTTTAAGAGAAGAGGGCTGGCAGAGGCTTTGTCTTTTGGTTGATCCTATTCAATATTTTGTAATTATGGCCCATAACTGTGGCATTCGGTAAGTTCTACTATTTACAATGCATTAAAAAATACAGGTGCAGAGCAGTTCAGTTATGGAACAGACTATAATAATTATCAAAACACAATTCACACCTAATTATCAAATGTAATACAGAACAAACCAAATTATATATGAGGTCATTTGACTACTGGCTTATGGTCCATGCTATTCCCCATACCCTGGCTAATTATTTGACTGTCCCCCTGGGCAGATAATTTAACAGTATCCCAGCCCTGACATTACCACAAGGATATTTTTCCCTTGTTTGACAAAACAATCACTAAATGGGAATGAGGGCAGTTCTTATTTTATTAATCTCTTGGGTAAGATATTGCTATGCTCTCAAGCAACAGTTCTTACCCTAGGGTTAACACAATGACTACTGCCCCCATACCCATTTAAGAGCTGTATACTATAATGTCTATGAATGACACACAACAACAAACTTATGATAGCAATAGGTCACCTGAGTAACCAAGATAGGAACAGGTTAGCTGCCTTATAAATAATTTATAATAATAATAAATACTGTATACAGAGTTATTTTCGCCCTTTTACAATTGCAAACAGTTTCGCCCCGTCTTGAATTCGCCCAGATGCAGTTGTGTTAACAAAGATATTATTTGCAATATAGAATTCGCCCAGTCTTAAATTCACCCTCTGACAACGAGGGCGAAAGGGGCAAATTAAAGAGAGGCGAATATTTCCCTGTATACCGTACTATACCGCATAAGATTCCCTCTTTTCTTTCTCTCGTCTGCTGTATCTTTGAAAACCATACTCTATAGACCTAAAAAGAGACCACAAAATTCTACACAACAGTACATGTATTAACAAAAACTAAAAGACAAACAGGAGAACACGCGTGTAAAAAAGAAATACCAAACAAATGATGATAACAGAAACAGCTAAGGATTCAGCTGTTCAGCTACTTAAATCAATGATGGGTGAAGACCTTAAAAATGTGACGGTCAGACCGGTTGGGATGCCGGCGCCAGATAGCTCAGTTGCTAGAGAAGACTAGAAATTCAGAATGCCCGGTGATCAAATCCCTGTTTCTTTCGAATCCGTGTTTCGTCGGCCATTATTAAACCCAACCCACTACATAAATGACCATTGAAAGTTTTTGGACACATTAACATGGATTGATAATCAATTCTGTTTAAAGTTGATGATAAGGAAGAAATTAAGTAGAGGATATCTGGTGAGAGAAAATGATTTGTGAACAAGCATCATCATGTGTTTGTGTCTGTCTGGCAGTACAGTCTGCATTCAATCATTCCAGGTACATGCATTTATTACCTTATTCAGAGAATGTTATACTAGTATTGGATCAATTTTTTAAGGATATTCTGCATTTTACTTATATTCTGACTAAGTAATTGAACAAGTTGATTAATCTGTACATTGCTATCTATATTAAACATGAGTGCAATGATTTAGGAATAGGTAAAAGGGGAATAACTCTTTTCATTTTTAAACTGGAAAAAAAAGAGATTGATTGAGTTGTTCCCCTTTTCACTCTGTTCGACCAGATAACAATTTGATGTAATGGAGTAGTATCAACGACACTTAGCTGAATCAACCTTCACATTTGTATGTAAACATAAAATCAAGTTCTCAATTCATTAATTTATTCATTGAAAGAATACATAGAGATTAGCTCAATAAAATGTGATTAAAATTATCAACATTACCGCCTTTAAACTGATTGGATATACATAGTGTCCAAGAAGGTTCACTTTAATTTACTTTGAGTTTTGTACTTAATGTAAACAGATATTAATCAATACACCAGATTCATACCAGTGTTGAAAGAATAATGAGAGATTAGCTGTACAAATTACATACTGATGTTTCATAATTAAATAAATGTACATACTATACCACAACTATTGGTTGTTTTTCCATAACTGGACCAGTTGTTACTACCTTGAATGAGGATAAAACCTAAAACGTTAGCAGAATATCAATTGAACAGATATGTATTAAATTAACATAAATGCATCACTTGATAAGTGTTCAAATTAATGTTCATCACATGTAAACTTTAAGGAATATATTAGCCTTTTCTATGGAAAATGCTATAATTTTTTTACATTGGAAAAATTTAATCAACAATTTGAAAAAAAAAATAATCGTAAAATTAACAATTGAACTGTTTACTAATATATTCCAGATTATCAGATTAAAACACATGTTAAACATGAACTGCGACTTTGATCAAAACAAGTAGTTATACATCTGATAAATATTCATGGACTTTGTTCCTATATCTATTCCTAAGCTAGAGTTACACAAAAAAAAATATCTTCCAAAAAGGAATTACAATTGGGGGTGGGGTTCAAATATTTTTAATGCTTGTTTGTTAAAAAAGTATTTTCAACTAGGAAAAGTATTTAAAATGAAAATCAATATACACATGTATATGGTATATGTAAATAAATGCTCTTATTAATAATTTAAATGAGCGTGTTTTACAACATTTTGTTTTATAATGTAATTAGTCATTGGTATCCATTTACCAAAAGTAGAAATGTGAATATCATAAATATGATGACAGTAGAACTGTGACCAAACAAAGATTTTTTTCAATAACTAAAATTCAAAATGACACAGTCTTAATATCATCAGTTAGTATTGTCACTGACAAGAATTGATAACTTTTAAAGATATGTGCACCAATTTCCTCTCCTATACAGTACCAGTACAACACTTAACCCCAGCCCCTTTCTCTCTCTCTCTCTCTCTCTCTCTCTCTCTCTCTCTCTCTCTCTCTCTCTCACATTATTAATTTACATTAACAAAATAGCATCATTAAAAGAAATACTTTTTTCTTCTAAATTTATTTACCTACGTTACTTAATACATGTTCTTTATCACTGATTATGGATTCAAGTTCTAGAAGGCTGTCATGTGTTCAATTCCATAAGTTGATATCTGTGCCTGAATAAAAAAAAAACAATTTTAAGGTACTATGGTGAATTTTGAACATTTCCTTTATGCATTTATATTTAGTGGATAATTATCACAGTATGTTAATCAATAACATCAATATACATGTACATGTATGTACTCTTGTAAAAATGTTCAATTACTCTGACACACCATTGCTATTTATCCACTACCCCTTTCCAGAAATCAAATTTTTTTCTGAAATCCTCATACCTGATTATACTCTGTCCAAAGTTTCTGCTTCCACCACTTTTTGGGTAATATCTCGATAATTATAAATACCTTTGCACCCAAACTATTCATTCACTAGAATAAAAAAAAAGTCCAGATTAGCTGTTTTGAGACGCCCCCTCTACCCCTTCAGGTTTCAAAACACAACCAAAAATAGAAAGTCTACGGGGATATTGCATTGCAAAAGTACCCCGGATGATAGCATTAAAAAAATTGTGCAAGGTGTCCCGAGAACTTACGAATGGAGAAAACATTTTAAAGCTCCGAACGATGTTTGTTTTCGTACCTGTGAAATCTTGTATTTATATGTTTTCCCTTTTTCGATTTGAATTGTACTTCATTGAGTGGTATGTTTTTTCTAATTAAAATTCATCAAAACGTGATGGAAGCAATAACTTTGGACAGACTATAAAAACATTGTCAATGACTATCCTCCTCATAGAAACATTACAAAAACCAGTTTATCTATAAACAAATTAAATAACACTTGTGTGGTCTGTCACTCTCTATGTACATCTAACATTACGTGTATCTCTGTATCTCTCTGTCTCTGTCTCTCACCTGTATTGTTGGAATACATGTGGTGGTCAGGACTATGAACCATGCGTATGATATTGCCTCAGTGGTAAAGCTTCTGATTATGCATGGGTCCCGAGTTTGATTCCTGTACAATATCACAATAAGAATAGATGAATTAATACACACTTGATTTAATGCCGTGTGCTGCATAATTTTTTATACCGCTCAAGATACAGAGTAAATTAGAACCCTCCCGTGACATGATTGTGCACTGGTATAAATTAACGTTATAACTTACAAGTTGCGCGAGGGGATAATAAATAACAAAACAGATCACATCGTGCAATATAGGCCTCAACATGATATAAACAAACTTACATAGTTCTTTTCTTAAACAGGAACAATTTAAACTATCTAATTGACCATTCCCTTTCCTTTTTCTGAAATGTCGTCTGTTCAATAGCCTACACATTATACCAGAGTCAAGCTAGCCAGCACTAACAATAATTAACTTAAAATTATCGACTATTCTTTACGCATTTTCCGATCCCGATGTTTAACAACTGAAATAACAAGGCGCTCTGCGCCTAAACTAGGACTTGAGCTCATTAGGTGAGCCCGGATTCCTCGGGGGACGGGTGTTCCCTCGAGCATTCCGGTGCCAAATAAGGCACTAGTGACACCGATTTCCGGCGCAAGGGCGCGGAGTATTCCTTAAGTGAACAATTTATTTCTGTAAGGAAGGGATCTAAACAAGGCACCCTGCGCCCAAACTAGGACTTGTGCTCATTAGGTGAGCCCGGATTCCTCGGGGGACGGGTGTTCCCTCGAGCATTCCGGTGCCAAATAAGGCACTAGTGACACCGATTTCCGGCGCAAGGGCGCGGAGTATTCCTTAAGTGAACAATTTATTTCTGTAAGGAAGGGATCTAAACAAGGCGCCCTACGCCCAAACTAGGATTTGTGCTCATTAGGTGAACCCGGATTCCTCGGGGGACGGGTGTTCCCTCGAGCATTCTGGTGCCAAATAAGGCACTAGTGACACCGATTTCCGGCGCAAGGGCGCGGAGTATTCCTTAAGTGAACAATTTATTTCTGTAAGGAAGGGATCTAAACAAGGCGCCCTGCGCCCAAACTAGGACTTGTGCTCATTAGGTGAGCCCGGATTCCTCGGGGGACGGGTGTTCCCTCGAGCATTCCGGTGCCAAATAAGGCACTAGTGACACCGATTTCCGGCGCCAGGGCGCGGAGTATTCCTTAAGTGAACAATTTATTTCTGTAAGGAAGGGATCTAAACAAGGCGCCCAGCGCCCAAACTAGGACTTGCACTCATTAGGTGAGCCCGGATTCCTCGGGGACGTAAAAAAGGCGTCAAGCATTCTGATTTAAATTGTCACAATAAATGTATATACACTCAGCAAGTATAGGAACTATTTTGCCTAAGGCACTACTTTGTTGTCCTACCGATTCTAAAAATAGTCAATTTTAACCGCCACAATATTCAATACACTGCACGTTCACATATACCCTTTTATGTCGTTTCTTTTGTAAACAAATTTTGTACATCATTTTTATCATTGAAATAGGGCGCAATTGACCGGGAAAACTACTGCAATGCCTATTATTATACACATACTTAGCATAACCATCGTTTTAGAGTGTACACAAAATCTGATATGTAATAGGACCAAGAGCTTTAAGGTGATTGAATAATATGAAATTTATTAAGTTTAATTTAATATACCCCAAAATTTTCGGACGGCATGTTATGTTACAGAATTAATGCTTTAATATTCAATTTTGTATATGTATGTTCAGGTACACGTTTAGAATTCAATTATTTTAGTAGATGTAACGCTTCGATGGAGAGATATTATAAATCTATGTGTAAAGCATAAAAGAAAAAAATACTATCTATATATAATGGTAAATTGTGATATATCATACGTATCATAGTATACATATATATTGGTGTAAATATTATTGTTTAAAGCTTGATATAATTTGCTAAGTCATCGGTATTGTTTAAAGATATCATACACTTCACATGACTTTTGAAAATGTTTGATTAACTGGTTAAATACGATAATTTTACAATTATTGTCATCTTTGGATTAATTTTGTGTGCTTAAGATGTGCAGTACTAATAAACGTTCATTCTAATTTATCGGAAAAAACCCCCAGAAGGGATCAACTCTCAATATTACCAATGTCCATAGAATCTTGAGTAGAAAAGGGAATAGATTTGTTTGATAAGATTGTACAACCCATTTTTTTTTATGGTTGTGAAGTTTGGGGATTTTCGAATAACGCTATCATAGAGAGAGAGTTCACCTGAAATTTTGTAAACTTCTTCATCTGAAACAATTTCGTTTGATCTTATAAATCTAAGTCTCTTTTACAACCACTACCACCACCTCGCTTGCGAATCCAAAGCATTTGCGTGCTTTTTAGTCACCACTGGTGCGTTGTCCTAGCTATATTCCTAATCTGTACGTATATTAGGCACGTAGCATCTGTTTTGAAAGCGGATGACAGAATTATCCGATATCTTGACAAGCAAATACTTTTTTTATGAATTATAAAAAATCTTCAAAATCGTAATCTATCATAAAAAGTCAATAATTCTTGAAAGTCGTAATTACGAGAAACGATCTCGTTACAACGAGTTAATTATCTCGTTGAAATGAGTTAATTAGCTCGTAATTTCGAGAAAAGATCTCGTTATTACGAGAAAAGATCAATATAAAATGGTGCGTTTCTTTGGTGCTGTTATAAAACACGATATATTCTCATAATTATATTGTCATATATGATTGTTTCAAAGTTTGGCAATATAATTAAGACAACAACCTCTTTCAATCTTGTTTGACATGTTTTGAACGAGTAAGTAAGTTAGATCATATTAAGTAAGATTTACGCAATTAATATACACTTTAATCTATTAATTCGACTTCACAATATCATACTAAAATAATGCATATAAATTACGACGACAAATTGAATATCGTAGATATTTTTGAAACATATTTATATAACGACTTCAGGTAGACGACTTATCCATATCAGACATGATGATAAGTCACCTTAATTCAAACGACTTGCAATTTAAAATGCTGCAAAGTCAACATTTATTTTGCCAATTTAATGTAATGTGCATGGATAAGTTTGAGTTACAGTTCATTTTTCACCATTTAAGTCTATTTTTTTTCTTTTCAGAAACATTAATTCAATGTTGATTAATTTTTAGATAAAAACGATCATTATTTATTAATTTTTACATATTTAAATGATCAGATTTTACATATTTTGTTATTTGAAAAAGTGGAAAGAACTTCATGTAGTTTTACTTTTCAACGTATATTACAATCGCACTTCAAAGTAAATACCAGGTAGTCCTAGTCATAAAAACACAAATCTGTTAGTTACAGATGATTATATACATGTAGTTTCAATCATGGATATACGGGATTTACCCCAAATGTGTTTCATATATTCAAACACAACCTCTATTGAAAATGATTGATTTTGTATATTAACATTTTGGAGTCTGAAAACAAATTATCGATCATATAAATAAATTGGTCAATCAATTTATAAATCAATCTGCTTTGTTTCTTTTCTAAAATTTCTTTCACTAATTCAATGAATATCTTATGTTCATACATTTCACATAAAGAGATAGTAGAACAATAAAACGCACCATTTTATATAGATCTTTTCTCGTGATAACGAGATCTTTTCTCGTAATAACGAGATAATTAACTGGTATTAACGAAGTCTTTTCTCGTAATGACGAGATCTTATCTCGTTACATAACGAGATATTTTCTCGTTATTACGAACTCTATTCTCGTATTAACGAGATTATTCACTCGTAATAACGAGATCTTGTTTCGTTATTATGAGATAATTAACTCGTTATAACGAGATCTTTTCTCGCTATTACGAGATCTTTTCTCGACATGCGGGATAAAATATTTTTATATTGCCCTTTTCGTATTCGTCTTTCGTAGGTTTTACATGTAATACCTAAAATTATTAACCGCTGTTCACTTTCAGAGTAATAGTGTTGACTTTTGATATTTAAGGAAGGAGTCATATTGTTTTCGACTCGTCAACAGTAAATTTGATTAAATGTTCATTAAATTAAGGTGAAAGGAAATTTAAATATCATTTTTCCTTCATTTTTACTTTTATACAACTCAGCGTAGAAAAAATAATCAAAGTTTAGAATCTAACAGTATCGGGATTACTTTTCCCATGATTTAATATAGAATTTCAAGAAACTGTTTCATTTTCTACATAAATCCTTTAAAGCCGAAAAGTACAGGAATTTTTTTTTCAAATCAATTATGACGTCATAATGGTTCTAGCATCAAAAAGGCACTCTGAAATCCTTTACTAGATCTTGACCTTAAGATCATCAGTTTTTATTGTTTCAACTTCAGACCTATGTCCTTTGGGGAATGGTAGTATTTTATTTTGCAATTTTTGACTTCTCCCCTTTCAAAGAATACACATCGAATTTTGACTTGTTTATCAGATTTATCAGTTAATTTTTTGCAGGAGCTAAATATTCATTTCCCTTTTCATGAGTAATCAATTTCATCTCAGATAAAGTATTGTTACGGATGGTCCATGGGGATAATCTGACTATAAAAGGGAGAAAATCCCACTATAAAAGAAAACAACCTGAATCTTGAAATATACTTTTGATATTTGATTGGAATATATAGTTGAGAGAAAAAAAAATCTGTGTAGCGTAGTCAAATATACGTTGTTTGTTATTTTCCCCCACAATTCAAACATACACAGATTGCATAAAAAATCTTTAACATGAGACAACCAGTTTTTTGCATTATGTTTTTCGATACAGCCATATAGTGTATAATAGCAGTGTTGAATAATACAATTATTATGGTACAGTTATTTTTTAGAACTTAACTATGTTAACCATTCTTTGGTACAGCAGAGGAAAGCGTCCTAATTCAGAATAAACTGCTACATTACAAGTTGACCTTTTAACCCCCAAGATATGCTTACAGAAATCAAGATGAAGTTTCTCAATATTAAGTGCTTTGAGTGAACCCCATACCTCAGAGGCATAGTTAATGACACTGCCAACAAAACAATCAAACAATGATAGCAAAGTATTATGATTAAAAACCATGTTTCTAATATTTTTCTCAATACAAATAATGCCTTTCTACCTTGCTCAGCAAGTTGTTTCTCAGCTCTAGAGAATTCATTATTGTAGTAAAAGAGTAATGCCTAGATATGCAAACTGATCTACAATTTCAAGTGGTACATATACCATTTTTCACATTCGTTTACCCTTCCACTTTTTTTTTTAAAAACAACAACCTTGTGAACATTAATGTGTAATTTCCACGTGCTAATATTTTAATTGATCCAAAAGAGATTGAAGACCAGCCATTGTCTCTGAAAAAATCTAGGAATATATTCACTGATGGAATTTCAAATGGTACACATCCAGAATTTAAAAAAAATTGATTTCAAAATCATTAACATACAAATTGAACAAAATTGGTGAAAGTATTTCACCTTGCATTGAACCGAGAATTTTGTTGGAAAAACATTCATAAATCCATCAGAAGTCACACATGCTTTAACATTTTTATATAACCCTTTTAAAACGCGTAAAAGTTTTCCTTGGATACCAATTTTTGACAATTTCATCCAAAGTTTAGACCTATCAACAAAGTCAAATGCTTTTTTGAAATCAATAAAGGCACGGTAAAGTCTTTTTTGTTTGCCAACGATGAAGTAATTAAAGTATATAGAGCAAAAATTGCATCAATTGTTCCACATTTAGATTTAAAACCAAATTGTGCATCAGTAACGACGTTATTTTCATCTGACCATGTTATAAGTCTGTTGTTTAATACAGATGTAAAAAGTTTACACATGTCTAACAAGGCTGATTCATCTAAATTTTAGGATAAGATTTATCTCCCTTTTTAGAAATAGGCACAATAATGGAAGAACTTCAAGACTAAAAATCCTAATTTTACAATACAACTCAAACGTTTTTCAATCATCGCTAAAGCGGATAGTTGTTGCTAGTAATCGAAGCTGTTTTCATTTACACGCTTTTTAATTTGTTTGTTTGACGATTTAAAATTGTATAACAATACAAAAAAGTAAAATTTATTGCAATTTACCATTTAATAACGAAAAAATCATAAAAAAACACATATTCCTTTTAATGTATCGTCCGAACATCCAACTTCCAAGACGAATAACTTTCTAAATTGCAAATAAGCATGCATTTTGTGCAAATAATCGATAGTTAATTATATTCGGGGTCTTTTAAAAGAAATTAGTAGCCTGCCAACACATGCAGTACTTTGCAAGCTCATTTCTCATAGACACCCTTATGGGCGGCGGAAAGGTAAAAAAGACGTTAATGCAAAACGAACACCTTATTTTTAAAAACATGCTAAAATACGAAACAGACCAGCTTAAAACAAAACCAACAACCTCTTTTGCAAAATCAACAAACACCGATGCAAAACAAACAATCACCGATGCAAAACTAAATGATCGCTAGATGGCGTGCACAGAAGTATTAGGAGAAATCGTAACCGGAGAAAACGTATCCATAAATCAGGTGCGTGTTCTCCGAGAGAGAAATTGGAGAAATCGTAACAAAAATTGAAATAGTTATAAAAACTGTTCAAAAGTAATAAAAGGACTTATTCAATACGCATTTGTACATTTTTGCTTGTATCATTGTTTATATCAGGCACACTGCATCGTTCCTTTCAATTCGATTTCTTATATGCGACCCAAAAAGTGGACGGGCCAACTTCATATATATATATATATATATATATATATATATATATATATATATATATATATATGTATGTATGTATATTTGATCATGTGTATTCGTTCATTTATCCACATATGTTATATATATCTTTATATCTTTTATGTCTATACATGTGTGTATCCATATCTGTTAGACGCACCCGGTCTATAGTACCCGGACGGGATTAAGTATTGTTATATCTTTTTTTAAATATTTTCATTTTCTTTTTTAATCAGCAGCAATTGGCAATATTATACATTTATTGCACGATTGTGAGGGAAATATGAAGATTTATTCCCCCATGAAAATCATATTTCCCGAGGGCTTCCAGAACGTTCATGCAATAATTTTTTTTATTTTACAGAACGACAGGTAATTATTTAGAATACATCGGTTTCAATTCTAGTATAGCAATAACGTTAACGCAGTTAATGTTCACCGTTTTTTTTTCTATGACAGTTTTTTTTATATATAAAAAGGATTTAAATTTATTTTTCATAAAATCAATCATTTAATTACATCGATCGTATACTCATCCTTAGGATTTTTTATAAGCATAGAATGAAAATTCGAGGGGGTGGGATATAATGAAAAATATGACGATGACAGGGAAATATGAAGTTGCCCTGCCACGTGATTGTCTAGAACCAATCAGATGTTGCGTTAAATAGAATGATCATATTGAGGTATAATCATATTATTTAATTATCGATTAGACGTATTACGGGGACTTGGGCCTAATTCTTTATGTACAATAATGGTACATGTAATTAACACATTCTTGGATTTTATATGATTTTGTTTTATATCTTTTACATTTGTTTTGCATGATTGTTATTTCCACAAAATATAATGTAAGTCTTTAAACCCTGAAATTCTTGCTATTCTCTGTATCCTTTTGAACTCGGATTATCTTCGGGACTATATAACCCCTCACACCGTACAACCGCTTTGAATCATTTCATTCATGTGCCGTATGATACATTCAAAACTGTTTGTTCACCTGGACAGGAGACGTTTACTGGGGTAAGAAACGTTCTTTATTGTCAATCTTAAACAAATATTAATATTATAATATTTGGTTAAAAGTAGAGTTATATCATCAATCTCACTTTTTAACAAACGTTGTCACATAAAGAATTTTGAGCCATTTTTTGATGCAATTTTTTGAAAAAAAATGAAAACTTTGAGGTTTGGACAGTTATAAATCAAATACGGCGCGTACTATCAAAATAATACAACATCAAAAAATAGCATATTGTCTAAGCTTTGATTTAATATTTGCAAAAGTTTCTGTAAGTCATTATTGTAGCTGCTATTTCAATTCTAACAACACACCTCGAAGAAAAATGATATGTTCAATGTCCGTTTGATGATACATTTAAAATATGTTTTTAAACCAGTAATGATACACTCGCGTGCTGTATTTTTCGAGTTAAATTAATTAAGAAATAAACAGCAATTTAAAAAGTTCATCGGATATGAACTTTGTTGGTCACGTGATCAAATCCTGTGGAGCCCGAAGGGCTTCTCAGAAGATTAGATCACACGGGTTATTGTGAATCTAATGTGCGGGGCTTACGTACATCATTGCTGGGGCTGCTACACAGTTTTTACTGCATTTCCAATGTGCACAACGTAGAAACTGTACAAGAAACTGCACTGTTTTTAAAAGAGGCGTGATAAAAACCGGCTTCTAAATGCCATGAATATAAACATGCCAACTTCCGTTTATCTTAACTTAAAAAAAAAAAGATATGGACACTACTTCTCAGTTTCATGATGTACAGTGCTGCCATCCTGAAAGTTGACAAGGATAGGATAGGATAGGATGCAGGATGCACGATACATGATAGAAATATAAGAGTTAAGTTCTATCCTATCCTATCCTATCCTGCATCCTGTAGCCAATCAGATTCGAGTATAAATTTCAGAGTGATTTTGCGAAACGAAAATCAACGTAACAATGCATTTACAATGTCAATTTAATTTGTTTTACAAGTTAAAACATTTAAGAATGATTATTTATGCATTATATAACAAAACGGTGTTGAACATCGATGCGCGCTAGTCGGCGCTACATGTTTGTCAGTTCGTACGGAAGCATAGTTACTGTGAGAATTCTTTGTCACACAATGATTACTGCTTAATAGATTTCTTTACTTCGTTTAAAGTCTACAAAATGTTAAAAACTTAATTGAATTCATAGACGAACAATTCGGAATATAAATAGATAAACATATAAACAAGAAATAGACATTGTTTGTGTGTACTTTTCACGTTTCATATAATTTTTTCGATGCCTGAAAACAGGGCCGTATATTTCTGTCCGATATTAAACACAAAATCAAATTAATAAAAGTTAGCTAACTATAAATGCGTTTGAATTTATATTTTAAAATTATTTCCGAATGATTTAACTACAAACGCGATCGTTTCAATGATTACTAAAGGAATTATAATGTCCAGATCGTGTTTACATTTATCGCCGAACGAAATGGCCGATTACCGATAATTTCCCTCTGTTTTTTAAATGATAGGGGAAATAATTTGATAAAATGTGTGTTTAAACAATAGTTCAATAAATACATCGAAGTTATTTATCTGTTTTTAATACCTAAATCTTATAAAATCAAAAATATAATCGCCTACCTGTTTGTTTACGTTATTGTGTACAATTTGCGTACGATTTAATTTTACCGGTGGACAGGTGAATAAGTTATCCCGTTCTAAGAATTTTCGGTTTTATGTTTTAATAAGTCATTTTGGGTACTACATTAGTTGATAAAATCATTTATTACTCAAATTTCGTTTTATTTAACTTTTATTCCTATATTTGGATTGTATGGGATAGGATAGGATAGGGTAGAGCTTATTTGCAGGATAGGATGCAGGATACAGGATATAGGATAGGATAGGATAGGATTGTTTTGTCAACTTTCACGATAGCAGCACTGTAACATCCAAATATGAAATTTCTATGTTCCCGTCTCACATTGCTGCCAAAAATTAATTTTTCTTTTTCTTTATTATCAATATGTAGTTCTACTTGTCACTTGTAAAGATATGTATTCTCTTAAAATTTTCATTTAAAATTCAATTTCTGATTTCCAAATTGCACGAAAACTACATATATATCTCCTTTATCTTTCATACGGAAGTTTTACCTTGTTTTACTGCATGTTGTAATATGTTGTAAATAAATAATTCATAATTCAAAGAAATGTGAATTGTTAAAATGTTCTCCCTCTAAAATGAGTCGTACAAGGTCTAATTCAAAATATGATGGTCATCAGTAAATAAACGTAATCTTTTCTCATTTTGTGTCATTTATTATAAATTGCAAATTTTTACCACACCGTCAGTAGTTTTATTACACATGTTTTTAAGAACTGTTTTATTTTAACTAAATGTTCTTGTTTAGAGTTTAGCTATGCTAAGTAGCCATTTAGCTATCTTTAACGGCGCCAATAGCATAGCAAAACAAAATAGAGTAGTGTTACAGTGGAGCCTCAGTTATTCGGATTCTTTCGTTCCTTAGTCCAATTATCCGGATATGTGAGGCGTCCGAATATCTGAAATGAGTCTATTGTTGCCATGAATGATAATTTAAATGTTTATAATGGGTATTGATACTGTATTCTTTGCTTTTCATACTATTTGGCAACAAATTAGAGTTGTCCTTTAAAATCCACCTGGTTTTAATACATGGAACCCTGCTTTATATTGTTATTTAGTCAGGGAATATTGACCAAACTATGATAATAGTCAAATGTAGATAAATACATTGTGTTCAAGTGTGAAATGTGCCTATTTAAGTTATGTTTTTAACAATCTATATCTATACGGGTCAATTTTCAACCAGTGCACTTCCGACCAGTTGAAATGCTTTGAATTCCTTTTTGTTTTCTTCCTCTAATACTTCCGGTTTTGACTTACCATAACATTCGTGAGACACTTGGTATAAAATAAATTTTTGAATAATATGTTTTACGGTGCTACCGTTGTGGCGAGCGCAGCAAAAATTACATATACCTTGCATTATTGTCAACCTAGTGATATTTTGACAGTCATCAACTAACATCAAAGAATTTGAGAGAGAGAGAGAGAGAGAGAGAGAGAGAGAGAGAGATGAGAGAGAGAGAGAGAGAGAGAGAGAGAGAGAGAGAGAGAGAGAGAGAATGAGAGAGAGAATTATATAATATTTCTAAGTTTAAAAATATTCTTACAAAATACATACTTGCTTCCCCCTAAAACCGTTAACCGTTCTTTACTGTTGGAGAAAATTGATCAGTCTGTTAAATGTAATTTGTGTTTAATTTGGTCAAAAGTGTGAAGTGTAAATACAGTATTCTTTTTCTTTTGTACCTTGTTGTCATCTGACTTTTATTTTTATTTTTCCTGGTTCATAACTTTTTTAAAAAATTTGTTCATTTTTGCATGTACGTTGTATCCGTGCCCCGGTCTATGTTTGTAGGTGCGTAATTTCTCATTTACCAATTTAATGGTTTTGGCAATATTGGCAATATGCAATATCTGCATAGATTTTTTAACTGTTTATTTTTTCTCTTTATTCTTTATCATTTAGTTCAAAGTGACCTTTTTTTAAATTTCCTCTCTACTTATACTTACTGTTCATGCACGCAAAAGTAGCTTAAAATTGGATCGATATGACAGTAAAGTATGGCTCTTGCTTATATATATATATATATATATATATATATATATATATATATATATATATATATATATATATATATATAACGTGTATTCAAACCTCAAGGCGCCCTAAATTACGAGTTAAATGTTAGCCATTTTTGGCATAGCACCGCGGGAGAAAACAGAGAGCATTATGGGACGTAGACAAACAAATTTCTTGATGAATCTGTAGGTTTAGCTCGTTCTTTTTCCCGCGCACAATGGTTTTTAGAGCTCGCTGCACTCGCTATAAATACCACAAAGCTACGAAAAACTTTTTGGAGATTTGTTAAGCATTTTCTTCCTTTGAAATAGAGGGGTGTTTTAAAAAGTGATTGCACTTGACAGGTGCACACAAGCCACTTGCAGTAAGGCGTGACTTATCCTGTCTAACCAATACTGTCGGTAATATTTGAAAGTGATTTGGGAAGTCAGAGTGTTTATACAAGCTACTCGTAGGGGCTAGCAGGTGAAAAGTGTGAAACTCAATTGACAGGTGTAGTCTTTCCATTGTATTAATCGGAGTATCTTGAAATTTTATCTCTGGTTAAATGAAGCAAACTTTACATATGGAGAAATAAGTCCGATTTGTCTAATTTGCATACGGCCGCCATCTTGAATTTGAGGCTGCAACTATTTCAAAGTAATGTATAAGGAACATTTAAAAATGCTCAAATAACTCGGAAACTTTTACGCCGGAATTTTTTTTGCCATGGTATGAATTTCACCTACACACCGGTAGAAACAAAATGACGCTATTCGATTTAAAATTGTTTTTTTATTGTGCCATTTGAATATGAAAATTTGAAGCGAGAGATGAACCATTTTTATAGTAAAACAGTGAATTTAGGGGATTGTTACCAATTTCAACACAGAATTTTGATTTTTTTAATTGATATAAGAGAAAAAAATCGGACTTATTTTTCCATATGATAGTTAAACAGTATTTTGTGGCAAAAACAGACCGTCCGGATCCGAAACGCGAAATTCCGGATATATGAGACAAAATAACGCATACAAAAATCTGTTCCCAAATGAAATAGTCCGTAAACTGAAGCGTCCGGATATCTGAAGCCCCACTGTATTTAAAATGGAATAACACCTGAAAAAAAGTCACTCGAATTGGCAGTAAATTAATTGAATATGAACGATATCATGATAAATAAATTGTACATATGTCAACTAAGCAAAACATTTGCAATTTGGGGTTAAAAAATGAATATCTAATAATTCAATTCATTACGTAACAAGAAAAGCCCCAGAAGGATTTGAATTCGGGATGTACGGATCATAAGTCCTACACTCTAACCACTCGGTTACAGGGTTAATTGCAGGTTACCGTCGATAAACTCCTTTTATAAAACTAAATGGAGTTTCTATCAAAGGTCAGCAATTGTGTGATGATGTGTTATTCCACCTTAAAGCGCTGAAGACATCTTGTAAATTACCATTATAGTTCTTGGTGCTCGCCGCTCTCCATACAGCCCATATATAAGGAACTGACTAAACAATTCAAGTTTGTAAATCTTACCTGTGTGGACGATATCTTACCTCGCTTACACTTGTTACTTAGACGCAACAACTTACCAGCTAAATGCAGTACATATGCACAAAAAGATTCAGAACATCAATTATAATGGTCAATACAATACATTTATAAAGAAAATGCACGTATAACAACAATATTAAAGTGCATAAATTAGACAAACAAACGTCACAAACAAGGTCCAGGTGTGAAATCGTGAAACAAAATTAGTTTCGACCAAATTTTGTCAATCAAAAATAAATTGAATAAGGATAAATATGGTAAGTACAACTTCAATGCCATTTTGACCATTCCGGCTTGAATACTTTCAATTGATCTTAAACATATGCAAAAATTTCAATAAGTTTCATTTCAAAGTAAATTCCCTTTAGTACCAAGCTATGTTAGCGCTTTTCAGTACTTTCAGTACTTTGATTCCTATGTATTTCTATGTTAAACTTTGAACCCCAGTTTTGGCCCAGGGATCACGAATTTTTACAATTTAGAATATACACTATATATATATACATGTATAGCAAAGGCCGGAACGGCCACAATTGCGTCGAGCTGACATTTTCTTTAATACAGATATCATTAATTTGAATTTCTGTACCAAAAGTCGTATATCAAATAATATCAGAATAAAAAAGTAAATGAATTATGTTTTGTCTAACTAAATTCGTGCACATACAACTGCTGCTTTAAAAAGAAACCAAACAAATATATTTTTATTTGCAATTTTAACATCACCAGGTTAATGTATTCTCAGTATATTTAAGAAATAAAGTACGAGTTTTCGTGAATGTTGCAGAATAACCTCCGAGGTCGAGAATGTTGTTTTGAAATATAAAAGCCGAGGCGAGGTTATCCTGCAACATTCACGATAACAAGAACTTTATTTCTACTAACAGCCCAGTATTTCTACAGATCGTTTCTCCTATAGAGAGACGATCTAGGTCATTTTGACGGCTGTTCCGTGTAACCCCAACGGTTTTGTTATATAGTAATGTTAACATGTGTATCGATCAAAGGAATCACATGCAGACGAAAGAATTTTTCTTTGGATTTTTAATACTCTTCACTTATTTATAAAATATATTTGAATCATATTCCTAATATTTTAAGCGCAATTTACGATTACATGTATTACTACTACACGTTATATATTTTATGTAAATACACGCAGTGAAAATGTGCTAGGGAGGTCCTGGGAACAGCCGCATTGATCTCTTAAAAATAAACATTTGAGGCAATACACATCGTTTTGACTGGAACTAACACGTGAAATTGACATGGTTTTAAAATTTTACGGTTTAAAAATTGTACTTTCATGATCAGTGCAAGACAAATAGGTATTTCTGATCTGATAATTTACTGATGACGTTCGTACCTATATTGGAGAATAATGTCGCGGCATCTCTTTGATCTCGGCAATAACTGTAGTAGAATTCCTTATAAAATACGTAGTGATGCATTTGAAATACAATAACTCATCATGGTTACAAAAATCGAAGAAATTTCAAAGTTCAAAAACAAATCATTTTCTTTCTGCTTTAAACAGTCTTTGAACAAATTTCACAGGTTCATAATTTGAATACGAGGATACAGCACATTAACAGTGTTTCCCTAATTTTGAGCCGGTCCTTTGATATCGCGGTAGTTAAATCACTTTGTCGAAAAATCATCAATACGAAAATATTTCCAGAATCTAATGTTACTGTGAGTTTCCTCTATTATATACCTCAGTGATGTTTAGTGTGCCTCTGTTTACCATGTCTAAAAATATCCCGACGTCAAATGTTAATTTCAGCGCGTGCTACTATACGTTAACAGAAATACCGCGATACCATAGAGCCCGCGATGATAGAAAACAAGCACATAATAAAGCTACTTTTATTTATTTCAATTCCCGTTTGAAACAAGATTACCTATGGTATGGTTGTTTACAAACAAATCCACACCGCATGCGTTGATCTGCCGTATCTATAATGCACAACCAAACTAGCGGCAATATTGCAACAAAATCACAAGATATATTTATCGCTTACATTCATTTTGGAGACCGTGCCCGATAGCAAATAAATTTACATATTAATTTTTTTTATCGGGCACGGTCTCTGTAAGCGATCAACTAAAATAATATTTAGTGAATTTTTACACCTTATAGTATTTATCCGCTTTTTCTTGATTAAGCAAACTTTACTTATGCATTGAGTTGTCAATAATCAGGGAGACACAGTTGGGTTTTTTGTGCACAATTTAGTTGAATAAATGGAACAAAAATCTTGTAAACAATTTCCTATGTATTTCTATGCTAAATTTTGAACAACGCCTTGGGCCCCAGTTTTGGCCCGGGGTCACGATTATTACTATTTAGAATCCTCTCTATATATACAACCTTTTATGTAAATATTGGCATTTTTGGTATATTGGTTCTTGAGAAGAAGATTTTTAAAGACACACGCCCTATACTCACTCTTTCGCAATTATCTCCCTTTTAAAAAGGGTTGTGCCCTTCATTTTAACATTTTGTAATCCCCTTTCCATAAGGATCCTTTGTACCAAGTTTTGTTAAATGTGGCCCAGTGGTTTTAGAGAAGAAGTCGAAAATGTGAAAAGTTTACAGACGGACAGACGGACGGACGGACGACGGACAACGGGTGATCAGAAAAGCTCACTTGAACCTTCGGTTCAGGTGAGCTAAATAAATACGCAAAACGTTGATCCTCTCAAATGGTGGTCCGAAAATTAAGTACTGTTTCTAAATCTTTCTGGTTTAGCAAGAAAATATTTATCGATACCAGGTATACATCAGTGCCATCTGAAAGAATGTTTTCTACGACAGGCATTATTGTTAACAAACTTTTAAGTCGATTATCATCTTTCGTCATTGATCAGATAGTATTCTTGAACAAAAACTGAAATGAAAGGACTGATTATAATGAGAGAGACAATGCAGTATAACTATCGAAATGTGTAATACTATTTTCTCATTTAAAAAAAAAAATGAAATGTTTCCCTTCAATTTGGCTATACCAACAAAACAACGTACTTTGAGTCTTTTTGCACGTAAAAATAAAGTTTTTATGAGAATGAAATCAAAAAGATGTTTCCAAAAAATAATTTCTGATACGATTAACCGGTTAATCGGTCGGAACGTCATGCGATTAACCGATTAGCAATTTTATAACCGATTTCCATCCCTATTATAAACTTTATTGCAAACTGTGCATATATTGTATACTGTTTAATTTTGTAACTTCAGTGGTTCCTCTGGTCGGAATTGAGAGAGAGAGAGAGAGAGAGAGAGAGAGAGAGAGAGAGAGAGAGAGAGAGAGAGAGAGAGAGAGAGAGAGAGAGAGAGAGAGAGAGAAATGGGATCCAATTGAGAATCATTTGTCGCAAAGATACTGACAACTATAATGACAAAATATCCTCACAACAACCAGATATTTCATAGGCTGTCAAATCAAAAAAACTAAAATTCAGATTTAATTTAAATTAATTAATGATTAGCTACAAAGTTGTTTATGATAGAAATATTTAAACGTTAGTGTTTATTGTCCACACTGAGGTAATTTAATTTATTTATTAACTTTCAAAATATCCTTTCCTCAGAAATGAAATCAATGATTATATTATTCGTATTCCTACATCTTCTTCCACCTTAGTATTCTCGCATTCATTATATAATTTCATTTTACATCCAGCATTTTTATGAATTATCTGTTTCTGAAATAACGATTAAAATTTTATTCTTTTTTCTTATTATATGGTGAAGCACTGAGTTAAAGCTCAGCCAGGTCCTAGCTTATTTCCTACATGCATGGTAGCTCAGTGTTATTACAAATTGCTATAATACAATGGTATTGTTCCAAAAAAATTACCCAATTTTCATATGGTCTACAAAATTTCAGGCATTTTATTGAACACTTTTACAATTCGGCTTACCTGTGCCTGGAGAGTTGGCCCGTTCTCCAAATGCAACTTCTTTGATTTCGTTCTTTATCATTTTGAAAAAAGTTATCAAATATTGTATCATCAATGATATTAGTTGTGTACTTATGATGAACGATTGGTGTGGATATTGCGAAATTCACTTACAATAAAGACATCATGCACGTCATATCCATGGATTTTTTTTCTGGGAGGGGGGGATGTTGTTAATGAAAAAATGACAATAGCAAACTGCCATGGAGATGGGATCAGGTGCCTAGGAGGAGTAAACATACCCCAATGACAGGAATCACCCGCCCTGTGTGCCCTGTCATAATTGGGAGTGTCATGATCGAAGTAAATGTCAAAATCGGGAAAATGTCATAATAGGGAAAAAACGAAACGTTGATGGTTTGGTTTGTTTGTGATGGTCAAAATCCTGCACAATATTTTCCCGAAGGATTATTTAAAAACACAACCAGTAAAAAGGTGTGAGATTCCGTAATTTCCGTAACATACTTGATATTTTTTCCCTGTCTTCCAAATTCGACCTGGGAAGATTATTTTTCATTTTTTTTTAGATTAAAGTGTTGGTATAATTTTTGAAAGAACTGTATTGCTTTTCTTGTTTGTTTTGATTTTTTTTCCTCTTGTTTTTTTTCTTCATTTTTTTCTAGTGTACACCTACATGATTTTTAAGATCAACTACTAATTTACTATTTCGTCGGATTGCCTGATGATTTAGTTTATACATATATCAAGATCAATACTAGGTAGGTGTATACAGAAGTAAAAGATCAAGATCATGGCTACTCCTATTGAGGTAAGCAAAACAGCAATGGAAGAGTTAAAAACCAATAGAAATGTTGTATCTTCAAACTTAGGAAAATCCAGTAACGCTGAACAATCGGTGCGCACTGGAAACACAGATGAGTCTAGCATGAAAGAAACAGATTTATTGAAAAGGATTGAAAGGTTGGAGAGAGAGCTTGTTGAAAAGGAGAGAATGTTAAGAGAAAGAGAAAATATTCTTGAAGATAGAGAACTTGAAATAAAACAAAAAGACCAGACAATAAATAAGAAAGAAAAAGAAATATCACTACTGTACAAAAGCAGAGAAAAGAGAGATACAATTGTAAATGATGATTTTCAAAATATGTTTGAAAGGAGAGAGGATGATTTGAAAAAAAAATTGTAATCAGGGAAAGAGAAATAGATGAGCGATTACAAAGATTCATTGAACAGAAACAGAATATGAGATTATTAGAGGAGAAAGAAAGAAAAGAAAGAGAAGAGCAATTCAGGAAAATAATGAGAGATAGAGAGAAAGGAATAGAAGAGAGGGAGAGAGATTTAAGCCAAATCAAATCAGAAAGAGAGCATGAAATGTTTGTTTGTTGTTCTAGAATAGTTAATAGTCCCACACCACCCAAATTGTCAACTTATGATGGAAAAACAGAGTGAAAACCCTATTTCATTCAATTTAATTACATTGCCCAGAAATACATGTGGAATGAAAAAGAAAAGTTAGACAAATTAATTGAATGTTTGAGAGAGAAAGCTTTAAAATTCTTCAGTTCAAGACCAGAAAATGTTCAAAAGGATTTCAAACTGCTGTGTCAAAAATTCAAAGAAAGGTTCGACAAGAATGAACAACCTCATATTATGAGAAGTCCACTTCAGGAGACCAAACAAGAGGTAGATGAAACTCTTGAAGAATTTGCAGAAAGAATAGAAGAATTATCAAAGGAAGCTTATCAAGACTCTCCAGACTTTTGGAGAAGTACAATTACTAGTG
Source organism: Magallana nippona (assembly GCA_033439105.1). Lineage (NCBI taxonomy): Eukaryota > Metazoa > Mollusca > Bivalvia > Ostreida > Ostreidae > Magallana > Magallana nippona. Next base: position 45,519,870 of record CM065921.1, read on the forward strand.
ATGTATTTTTAAGAGGTTGTAAGGAAAGAATAGCTGTTCTAGTCACTCTGGATAAAGATCCCGAAACATTGGATAAAGCTGTTCAGTACATGAAGAATGAAATTACCAAATTTTTTGCATGTAATGCTTTCGCTTGACCCAACATATCAAATGCCGTTCATTCCTTTAAAAGGAATACTTGTTATCATAGTTCATCTATAATAAACTTCCGGTTACTTCATTTGCAGTAGATTGTTTATAATGTGCACAAATGAATGTTTGGTATTTGTACCTTGTATCCACAAACAATCGAGAGGGGATCCAGACAATTTTACAACGAAAGCAAATTGGAAAAAAAAAACCAGCCGACAGGTACCAATAACTTGGTAGAAGATCAATCTTATTGAAAATCAGACTGCATAAGTATAAAAACTGTCTTTAAATTAATTATGATATACAACACAATATCGTATATATGAAAGAGCAATCCCTTCGTAATAAAACCTTTCTACTTCCTATAAATTCAATAAAGACAACCTTGCTCAAACAACTAGAACATGCAATGAGTACAAACATTAAACTCGAAATCATGTCGCAAGCATTCAATTACATAATCACATCTAACATACAATTGTGATAAAAATTAAAGAAATCATTCACATATTTAACATCGGAAACATCGTCTATGGAAAGCGACACTTTAAACTACTTACTCATTTTTATGCTGTTGAACCATTAAATGCCTTGCCGGCAAGAATGCACCTGACACTTCAATTAAGATGTACCCGATTTGTCTTCATTCTATTTTTATTACCACCAAGAGACAGAGATTTAACCTGATTGGTCGGCTTTCTTTACATTCTTTGTCACGCTTAAAATGTGATACCCTATTTACAGCTGTATGCAAGGCTATTATTGCCTCTTGTTTGATTATTTTGAGGTTGGCACATGATGTTAGCATTTATTTGGAATAATTTGTTAAGTAATTTTGTGATGCTTTCTTTTAATGGGATAACTAGGAGCATATCATTTAAAATACTTTGGTCAATGAGCTAGCAATGAGCAATAGAGTATTGATTAACACACGGATACCGTCAATAAGGCGACCAGACAAATGACGAGAAAAACAAGCGGAAGAAATGATCAGCCAAATATGAACCTGTTAAAAGAGAAACTTTATATAAAGTAAATAGCTAATTTGTGATGTCTGACTACATATCAACAGATCATTCTATTTCTTTTAAATCCCCAAAAACTGTGCATATACTGTAGATAGAAACTAGTTATAATTAAAATAAAAAAAATTCTAAATAAAGCTTATTTGTGTATGTTTAATTTTTAATCAATTCTTTGTTTAGGTACATTATCTTGTACACGAAGCACATGCACTTAATAGTATAAGTTACTTTACATAACTGTTTGAGCTCAGAAATATAAGAATCTAAGTACATGTATTTATCAAACATTACAAACTAACCTTAAAGTTAAAATTCAAACATAAAACATGCAAAGCATCTTCCAAAGAACGTGGTACTTTATATTACTTACTTGGTTCACCGCTGAAACGTTCAGATACCTTGACTGCATGAATTCATCTGATACTGCATTTCAGATGTACCCGATTTTATTGAAACATTGTCATCCTGTCATTCAGAATAAAGCCTTGATCTCATAGACCGAAATGAGACCTGACTTGCTAGTTTAGTGTACACTGTGTGTCACAGCTTAAGTCATTCTGATGGCGTGCATAGCAATGATAACATTGTTTCTGTATAAATTGAAGCTAGCTTACAGTGCACCGAACAAAAGCAGAAAATAGAGCCATTTTTTACATTTGTTTTTTTAAATAGATTCAAGCGAGTATTTCACATATCCCTACTTTTGTCATTTCTATCATTTTATGATTTTATTTTAATTCTTTTAAGTCAAATTCAAACAGATTCCTCAATGTTAAAATGTCTAAAATATATGTTGAAAAAATAAAGAAAAAAATAATCTTCAAGTTTTTGAAATTGACATATATATATATATATATATATATATATATATATATATATATATATATATATTCTATTTATAAAATCAACAAACTAAATATTTCTCTATCCTTCTTTCAGTAAACATTTTAAACTTGTATCTTATTTCTATCATTTTCATTATAAAATAAAAGAAAAACTTTATCTAAAAATGTATCTTTAATAATATTTTTACCTGAGTCATTATTTAAAGTTTTAGTTTATTAACATTTCTGTTAAAAACCATAATGCTTGGCCTAAATACCACAGCTGCAGTCGCGTCATGTTATAATAATGAAATCCTATACCAGTCTACCCCAGATGACTTGAACAATAGCCTGCAAACATTCTGGGATGAAGGGATGGCTTAAAGGTAATAGGAAACTAATAGTCGGTGAGTCAGTAAAATTCCCCATTGGTTTCGGTGTACTTCATTTTCAATAAGAAATGCTTTACTTTTTACAGAAAAAGGAAACTTAAGCGAATAAAACTTATATAAACAGTGTAAAAGCTTTCATAGCGCTAATATGCAGCTTCCAAGGGCACGACGATGTCAAAAAATGCAAATTTGAATTAACATATCCACTTTATCAGATCAACACTGTGTCGATTGTTTCCAGACTCGTCACCGTAATGGTGCGTACATTATATTAATATCATATTATTATTACAATCTTTATTTTAGATTAACTCATTTTTCTTTATCATGGTAAAAAGGGTATATATGTCTAATGATGATGCAATCTACAATTTAAACCGTATCATAGTGAAAGGTAGCATTTACCTACCTGTACGAAGGATGCAAACTACAGACCACGCCATGTCATACTTTCTTTGTGTCTCACGGAAGTAAAATAAAGATCTTATTACCTGAACCCACAGTGATATGTTTCAAGCAGCGACATTTAACTTAAAGAAAAACCTTAACTTTCGGAAAAGTTTGATATTTGAAACCAACGACTGAATGCAGTTAGGCTGTGTAATATGACTTATTTATTGCGTGTATTTGTCTTTTGAAAGACACAATGTGTAAGATTCCGCGAGAACTGAACATAAACATTGCATACTATTTCTATTTATAATACTAATATATTACATATTAATCTTGAAAAGATTTTAAAAACAATTTCCTAATGTTAAAGGATACCTGCAGTCAAGACCATGTGTCATACAATTTATCTTTAAGAATTTATGGGAAAAAAACAGCATCATATTGGATGCAAAAACAATGGAGTCACGCCGCTTCAAAGTGGCTATGTTTACCTGCTTTAATAAAAAAGAATAAGGCGATAACAAAGCCTCAACAGAAGTGACGTCAGGGAGTCAACAGGAGATGAATTCCCTTACAAAGCAATACAAAATAAATTCGATTTCGACTAAAATGATTGAACTAGGTCTGATGTTTTGTAATAGTTTTTTAAAGGATTTTAAAATTTGCTGCTCTCATCGCATTACCGATTTTTACAAGTTTTTATCACCAGATTTATGTTTATCTATTATTTTTTAATCACATAATATCACTTCACAGACGATACAACGACACTGGTAAACAGGTAAACTAACGGAGCTACTGCTCCAGACACGTGTGTATCTGGGATATGTACACATCCTACACGGGTCTGGTAAAAAGGGGGCTTTCACACATCTAGACTGATAAATTGGTTTATATCTAATTATAGCTACTCAATTAAAGAATATTGATCATGGGAACATAAAAAAGTAACTAATGCTAAAAATGCCTTTAAAAATGACAATATATAAAATTCAGCAATTTAAATCTTATCTTTAATCTTAACAAATCAAATCAGAACTTCATAACTAGAAACGAGCTCGTTGCAAGCAACGACTAGGTCTTCCGCCACAGCTGCGTCATACTTGTGACGTAATACAAAATTGAGTACCTGGCCATGATACAATGTTAGATGTATAGACCCTTCGTTAAAGAAACAAATGCTTTCAATATACATAAGAGTTTGTTTCATGATGATTTGTACGTGAAATACAATTGCTCTAAAGCCATATACATGAACATTAAAGTTTATAAATATACTATCGTTATTTTGTGTTATTATATTTCTATTAATGCCTAATTAAAGCCTAATTAAGCTATTACATGTAGATTTAGTCTTAGATTAGATGAAAATAATGTCTTGGGCATAGGACTCTTGGCTCTTAGGGCTTAGTCATTTTTATCAATTGTTTGGGGATTATCTGGAACTTATATAACATTTTTATCTAGTATTGTTTTTGTTCACGTAACTATCTTGTAAACTCTTTAGAGATGCCTGCTCAGAAATTTAATTTATCGTGTTCATCGTATTGAATGTGTAAACATATCGGTACCATTTCATTATTTCTAAAGCAGCATCACTTGATTGGATCTATAAAAATCACAGTTGTAATGTTTTTCTATCATACTACAGTAAAGACATCTGTTTTCTTACTTCTAGAATCCCCCCCCCCCCCCCCCACTCAGTTTTCTTCGAACAACATAGTACTAATATTTGTGCATCTTTGTCAAGGCGATTGATGAAAATAACGTGTCTACTAAAAGTACTATACAATAAAAGCAAACAGAGATCTTTAAAAGTTATTATAGTCTGATTCTCCGCATGTTGTTTTTTGCATGTGCAGTTTATTTTGAGAAACTTCTATAATCATCATAATTGTCTAAATATATTAGACAGAATCACATGGGCGACGACTTTATTTACACAGTGGATATACCCGATATGAAGTTCAAAAGACATGACATTTTACGCGCATTTTTTTAAAAAAAAATACAGTTATGTGCGGAGATCCTGAAAATTTTTACGGGTGGTTCTGAGGAATTATTTTGTTTTCCGGGGAAGGGGGAGGACCGAAACCTTTTTCCGATAACTTTAAGCATTTTTTTTTTAAAATTAATCATTTTCAAAATTATCGGAATGCCGATATTACCTTTAAAAGCAGCGCTAAAAAGATAAAATACGAACCAGTTATTCTCATTGAGTATTCAGCCAATCTGCGTACGCGTAAGAAAGAAATGGCAATATTCAAAATTTTGTTTTCAGACCGAGAGCTACAGATCTGCAGCTAGAGATCGTCTGTCTCTTATTGATCATGTCAATTTATTTTGTTTCAAGGAGGCATTTTTATTTTTACATCAATGAGTTTTTCCATTTAAAAAAGCAAGAAATCGGTCACATTTTTCAGTGTTATCATTTTAAAATTCATTTATGGCTCTAATAAAATTCGATATGAAGTTTCAAGATACAACTCTTCATTGCTTTATCCGAACGTTGCATGGAAAAAAAAAGATTTACATTGCATTCTTTTAAAATACAAAAAGACATGCACAATGAGCTTAGATTTACAGCTTACAAACAACCATAAAGAGAGATTGAGAACAACTAATTTTTCTTATTTATTTTTAAATCAAAAGAAATTCAAGAAAAAATCAGAGGAGTTTTTCTTTATATGCATGAATGAAAACATTGATCAGCAAGGGGTTCTATATCGTGACAGCACCTACGGTCTGATACACTGTAACATGGGTCTTTGGACTTTGGATTTAAGGCTTACTTCTTTCTTTTGGAGGTATTTTCTTTTTCTTTTTAGTTTACTGATAATGCATTCGATTTTGTATACAAACGGAGTTATTGATATTATAATATCAATATAGAAAGGACAGAGAATCTCTCTCTCTCTCTCTCTCTCTCTCTCTCTCTCTCTCTCTCTCTCTCTCTCGTGAATTTATAATGCTCAAACAACACAAACGAAAGGTTGACTAGACAAGACTTAACCTGCATGAGTCTGGTCCGCTACCATAAAACTTTCAGAATTCTTTAAAACAATCTCAACTCAACTCATTTCTTGAGAAATATTTAAAAATAAAACAGAATTTGAGAATTTTTATTTTGCTTAACTTTTTTATGGCTGTGGCCGAATCTGAGAATTGGGGAGTTGAGAAAATTCTCAGACTTGAGACCATGCTCAGATTCAAGACTGTTTTACGGCGGCGGACCCTGGCGTATCATGCATTCATTGAAGTTTCAGCATTAATTGAGAAAATTCACCACATGCCGTTAAGATATATACTAATCATAATAAACTTAAAATTAGCCGGCGAGATGTCGTTTCTCGGATACCCAACTGCACCTTCTAGGATGAATGTGTAGTATGTTTTGGAGGTTTATTTCAAATAACATTTATTGGAATCAATTTTGATTTTTGGTCTGTTTTGTTTAATGAAAAGGGGGATAATGAAAATGTGTAATTTTCCATATGAAATCCTAGCATATTTTCTTAATGATTAAAGTTTAGATTGACATACAGTCTGGAAAGTAAACAGGAAGAACTAAAATGCCAAGGAGTTTTGTTTCAAAAGCCAAGTTTTTTTTCTATCTGCTGGACGATTTCATTCGTCTTGAATAGGGGGTAAGTTGCGTGACCTACTAAATGTACACGTTCACACTTCAACCAATTAAAAAAAAATGACTGTATGTTAGATTTATAAATCGTTTCTAAAACATTTGACCTTATATATCGTTGTTAACAAATTCAAAACTTTGAACGATTAAATTGATTTAATACCCCCAACCCCATATGGAAGAATCCATTCTAACCAATGGAAATTTCATTGATACGAAAAGTTGAACAGGACTTCGCGCAAGAATGTCTCATTCAGAATTTTTTTACGTACCGTTATAGTGGACGAGTCCAAAATGAGAGACACATCATACGATGTTAATAATCTGGAGAATACATGTACCATGCAGGCAGTTTACTTTGCGTTTATTTTCTTGTTTTCAGAGTCATTTGCTAAAAATGATGGAAGTGCCTTGAATTTTGCTATCTTCATGCCATAATATATCATGTAAAACTATTTTCAGTTCACCGACAAGCTTAAAATAATGAAATTATTTTATTTAAAATAATATAAATGGACGTAATAAATCCTATGTCAAACGACTTATTACTACTTGAATCTGCACGTCTCTTTCATGAATTTATGAACAGATAAATTGATTAAGACTGTGTAACTATGAGAAGGTCAACGATTTATTCTCCTTGTTTTCAGATTACAAAAATCTTCAGTAAGAAGAAATCGGGTATCACGTACTCCTACAAGCAATCGTTTCCTCTCAGCAGCATGCAGGTCTTCCTGTTTGAAACATCACCTAAGTCAACGAACAAAAAAGATCATTATTGTCACGTAATGGTGTATCGTACAAAAAACCCTGTGGTTTATTTCGGTACAGTGGTAGTTTCTACCACAAACTTAAGTCAATGCTTTCTTTTTTAATAAATCAAGATTTTAGTTCTGTTTATTGGAACAACTTTATTCCTGAAGGAAAAATAACCAGTACTGGTGTTTCTACTGCAGACTGAAATTCGAAAGAAAACATAATAACTCATATTGCGTCAGAGGTTAAATAAGTAACACTTCTTAAAACATTGACTAGTAACAAATAAAGGCAATGTAGTTTTACTAGCCCCTTTGACACAATTTAATATCCATCTCTTAAACATTTGAATTTTAAAAATTACAGATTATCAATATGGTGTGCGATTAGTGAGTGGAGTCAACAACAAAGTTCTGATAACTCTGAATGCAAGGAACGACCACGATCGGCAAAAATTTGTAGAGGACCTTCGAGAAGCTATACTAGAGGTAACAGACATGCTAAATTGCAGCAACATATGTTAATAATCATATAAATGCTTTGCAGAAGATTGTGGGGGAAAATGTGGCACAAACAGATCCAAAACAATTTATATTATGCAGTCCTAGAAAAACAAACCACTTTTTTCAAGGCAATGCTTTTTAAACTTAGAGAAAATTTTTGTTTAATGTTTTACGGTTAGATATGAATATTGAGTACATTTTTATCACTTTGTTTAATGTTTTATGGTTAGATATGAATATTGAGTACATTTTTGTCACTTTGTGGACTGTTTTATGGTTAGATATGAATATTGAGTACATTTTTGTCACTTTGTTTAATGTTTTATGTCTAGACCAATGGAATGGAGACACTGCGAATCGAAGAAGAACTCCAGAAACATAGCACCAATCACAACACGCTCGACAGACACTACGCCAACGATGACTCCCGCGTATTAATGTACGAACTGATGAAGCCATCAGACCCATCTATTAATAGACTTTCCGCCCCTGACTGCCCCGCTCTGCAGAAACTTCCTCTGTCCAACTCTCTCACTGATCTCTGCCAAGGTACGCATGCGCATGACCCACTTTTGTTGCATTTTTGAGTTTGCAAACTCCACAGCATGGGATGGTTTTGACAAAGCAACTAGTCAAAGTGGGATAACTTGGAATGGCCATGTTAGCATCCTTTGGATAAAATAATTGAGCAGTGTTGTTTTTTAGCATCTAAAGTATGAATTTCTCTATATACTTGTGTGTGGAGAAGAGTGGGGGGGGGGGATAATTCTGTTATCATATACATTTAACAAGTATAAATTGAATATTTTTAAGTGAATGACAATGAACACTAGTTAAAAACTTGTGAAAAGCAAATAATGGAAATATTGATTGATTAATCAATAGAGTTAGCATACTTTTTAAAAAGATCCTGACTGCCCATTGTTTCTCTTCCTCTGGTAGATAGTGGTATCGTGTTTAATACGTAAACAATGATTATTTCATTTTATTATACCTCTACTTATTTTTCACTATATAAGAGTAATTCGATATATTTCGCTGATTCCCTGAAAATCGCTGTAAACCGACTGATTCCCTGCAAAACAAACTGATTCCCTGCAAAATGGATTGTCAGTTCGATGAACTGATACACACCTATTCAGAACACTTAGTAATTTCTGTTAACCAAAAGGAAAAGTTCCGAAATATTCCAAATGAAATCATGAATATTCATAACCATATGATTTAATTCTAGTTGCAACTTCCTTTTTGATTGGCTATTGTTATTCATCTTTATCGTATAACATAACTTGCAGTACGACGCGCGTGCAATTTAATGTTATTTATTTTGACGTTATAAATTGTTGGATTCACGAAGAATTAAATTAATCTGAATGTCTTCTGATTGATTGTTTGTATCGGTATAATAAAACAGTTAAAGTATACAATTGAGGGAGTCAGCAAGATTCCAGTTTCCCTCGAGCAAGCCTATTTCCCGAGGCGAAGCCGAGGGAAATAGACTTGCTCTCGGGGAACTTGAATCTTGCTGACTCCCTCAATTGTATACTTTAATTGTATAATGATATGTTTCTTATGAAAATCAGACAGGTAACAAAAGCAATTAATCCTATTTTAAGTTATATGTATCATGCTGCTCTGTAGCATGTGTTTGGGGAATTACTCATTAACAATAGCATGTTGAATGAAAGTATCAGTTTCAAATTCTGGTGCATGTAAACAATTAGCTGGTGAATGCCATTTCTTTTCTTGGCAAAGGGACATGGAGTTTGCCTTTTTCCTGTTTATATTTGGTTTGTTTTGACATTATTTGCAAGCATTTATTACAACTGGTAGCAGAAGTAAGTATGTATGTGCTTCAATGGCTTGTTTCTATAATTTTGATTTTCGACAATTTTTTTTTTTTTGCACTGAGTTGAATATGACCATAGAAACAAGCAGGCTTAATGAAAATGGCAATTTCTTTGACAGCAAGTAATAACATTAGCAATAACATTTTTTTTATCTTTAGATAGGAGATAAAATTCAAATCTAAGGGAAATAACTACTGGTGTTTACACCTTTTTGTAAAAAGTTTGCTTAACAACCATCTTGTTCTAAACCTTAACATTGTTTTCTTAAATCAACAATTAAAACAATGAAATAACTACCCAAACAATTTTCAGCATTGTTTTAGCTATAACTGTAAATTGTACAGTTGTTGATATATTAGTATGAAAAGGTCATGACATTGTCGTTGCTCATGGCTACTGTTTGATTGACAGGTCAAGGGATGAGGAGAGGTAGCAGTGGTGGATCATTAGACAGTGGAGTGGTGAGTGGGATATATAAATAGTCACCACCTATAAATAATAACCACCTATAAATAGTAACCATATATAAATATTAAGCACCTATAAATAGTTACAATATACCACCCATATGTAGTAACTACCAATAAATAATTACCATATACTAGCCATAGATAGCAACCACCCATAAATAGTTCCAATATACCACCCAAAGATAGTACCTACCTACAAATAGTTCCAATATACCACCCATAGATAGTAACCACTATAAATAGTTACAATATACCACCCATACACAGCATGTACATACTTGGCCCCATATAGCACTGTCTTAGTATGTGTCTTTTTTATAAGCATGATTTTTAAGAATATGCTACAATACAGTGTAGTAGATATTTATTTATATAGCAGTCTAATAATGCACATTTATATGAATACATCTCATACTGCAAATATAAGGCAGACTGTGTGATCCATGCTGCTCAAGATCAATCTACATTTATTAATAACCTTGTAGTATTGAAAATCTTGTTTGTTCCAACAAAAGTGTAAAATATGAGAATCAGTCCGCCCACTAAATGTGATGTGTACAAAAAGTGTAAAATTTACAGTAAACCAGTAGGATGATCATAAAAGCACGAAATAATTTCTCTTGACATCCATTACCAATAATTGCCAACAATTAAATAATTTTTCGCCATTAATGGACATATGCAAAAATTGTTAAAATATTTATATGGTGTGTGAATGTTTTTTGATAGCCAATGAAATAGTGCTTTACATCGAAATTTACATCTGTATTTAAGGTACCTCTGTTTTAATTCCAGGCCTCGGGTGGATCAGGAGGAGTGATGATCGGCGGGGATGTCGCGTCTCGAAATAGTCATAGCAGTCTTCATTCCCGGGGATCTCCCGCCACCCCCAAAACCAGACAATCAAATCTTCAGTCCCTTGGGTCACCAGCTATGCAACCTGGGGTCAGAGGTCAAAGGAAGCAGGCCATATCCCTCAAGAAGGGGCTTCCAGTGGGCACCGACGTCTGACAAGTAAATCAGGTCATTTTAGGTCAAGGTCGTTACCGGGCCACTTCTGACGACTCCTGTTACAGAAGCCGTTCCTGCTGATCTTGCCGGGGGAGAAATGTTCTGTGAGGTCGTCTTCTTTAGATGCTGACATCATTAAATTACAGAACACGGCCACTAGGCTTCCTGTTTAGGGGTCAGGAGGGAATGATATGCGAGAATCTTGGGTCAAATATCAATGTGAAGTAGACTTGATCGATACGAGTGACCATTGTGATAAACAGTGCAATGAAACATGTAGAACAATAGCAGGAAGTGATCACACTGTTACGATTAAGAATCATGTGACACAATTTAAATGCCAGATCAATGTGATTTTAGGTTATTTTTTATCAAAATACGCCATACTGTGTATGCATTAACAATGGGAAAAGGAATTAAAAATTATACTCAACATCCCAGTTCTTAAGGTGTTCTTTGATTGGCTTTTATTAGGTCAAGTGACTTTGTGATAGAACGAAGAAATCTCACATAATAATGATGACACACTTATTTAGCTGTTATTTATTGAATTAAGTTGATGTACAGATTTATATCTCAGTTATGTTATGTCAGTGTAAAAAATTATTGTAAAAATAAATAGAATGTGTGATAGTATTACTTTGTAGTGTACGAGTTATAAATTCAATATTTCATGGACTAATTTTATTTATTTGAATGGAGAGAGAGAGAGAGAGAGAGAGAGAGAGAGAGAGAGAGAGAGAGAGAGAGAGATTTTAATTACAAGTATCAAGGAGATACATAAGTACTGTAATCTGAGTTACCATCTTACAATAAATAGTGTTCCATGTAATATTTGCGGGCCAATATTCTCGAATCAAATGGATTTTTTAAAATTTAGCCATCAGATAATCCGTGACTGTAAATTTAACTTGTCTGTCTTACAATTTTGAATCAAGATCTTGAATAACACGTTCACATTTGTACATTTAATACATTTAATTTAAGCAATCGTAAGAAAAATGGAATTGTCATTATTGTCTTAGATTAAAAGACGTTTTTAGTTCAATGTTTTATTTTGTTAGATGGTTTAACATCCATTTTGACAACGCTTCTTTAAAACGGGAATAAAAATATTAATTAAAATCAACATATTTTAAAAATAAGCATAATTATATATAATCATTGATTAACATTTGCTCTTTATTTGTCGACCATCCCCACACTGTGGTATATATTTCTATTACGGTCGTCATGGCCCTGTGCCAGTAGAGTTATCTTCCTTAATGCTGATGAAAACTAGAACAAAGTCCAATTCACATTATATATGACATTGTGTGATAATGTAAACGTGTTCCCTAACATTGTTATAGACCAACAGAAGGTAAATGATTAAGTACAGTAATTGTGGCTATAAATATCCTGTCTATATCAATACTGAATAGCTAGATGAGATTTCTTTTCATCAGTTCTTTTGTTGTCTTTGAATATACCAGAATCAATTCCATGAACTCGGTTTATATGTAGAATGTGATAAAATATCTCCACGTTCTTTACAATGTACATCTGGTATTTGAAAACCTGACTATGGTGTGATTGCAGTTTAAGGGTTTTATTATCATCTTTAATATATTTTTTTTATGTGAAACTCAGACTGCAATAGAGATGTAGTTTATTATTTTCCGAGAACATAAAAGAATTGACCTTCTCTATCGTACAGAAACAAATGAAAAAATAAAAATAGCGTACAACCATCTATGTGTTTTATTTTCATGGGCATGATTTTTGTTATAAGATTGAGTTCAGATCATCAGAATAAATTTTTGAATATTTTCAATTTTAAGTACTTCAAATTTTGACCCACTTTGGTAATGTGCATCTGTAAGGGGGGATAAGATCATATCAATTGTAAATTTCACATCAAGATAGAAAGATGTGTCCATTTAAAAGTAGGTCACAGTAATCCTATTTTGAACTGTGTTTGTTATTTATAGTTGAATATGTCATTGTCATGATGTTATTTAAGCATTGAATGCTTATTTTTGGATGTTGTCGGTCCTATGACACACCAAGCGGTGCAGACAAATTGAATACCGCGCTAACGCACGGTATGATAATTTGTCTGCACCGCTGCAGGGTGTGTCATAGGACCGACGACATCCAAAAATAAGCATTCAATGCTTATATTTATATTCATACTGATGTCTATTTGTATGAAATATATGTGTATCGTTGCTGTACAGCCAATATATACGCTCTCAGTCAGGGACATGAAACATACATGGAACAGCCATATTAACATCTTTTTTAGTTCGGTTCCGCGACTAAAAATATAGTGCCAGAAACTCTGTAGAGAAAAATCCTATTTTTTAAGGAATAGATATAATTTAATGATTATTTTTCAAAAGTATGTATCAAATTGGTTATGTAAGATTAAACGTTTCATTTAATCTTACAAAAATAAATGTACTCAAAACACGTGGAGGCGTTTATATTTGTGCACATGGCGCATGAATTATCAAAGTGTATTCATAGAAAATTGAACGTTGCAGATTTCCAATGCAAAGATAAGGGGAAATATACACTGAATGTAAATATAAGGCTTTTAGATCACTAAACATTGTTGGTTGGTGCATTTTATTACCTCTAAATATGTTACCCAAAAACAGGTCACGGTGACTCACTTATTGTCATTGATCTTCAATCATTGTCATTTATCTCTTTGATGTAAAAGTCAAGAAAAATCAAATCTGTTTCAGAACTTGGAAAAAGTAAGTCACTAAAGTAGGTCACTGCGACACACTTTTTACACGTTATTTTTATGCACTGTCAAATCTTGGATTTTGTTTCAAAATTGTTAGTTCAACACTTTATCAGACTAGCGTTTCTAAGCCCCTGGACCTCTTGTATTTTTAAAATGGTTGAGAACCTCATCTTAAAACCATATCTACTCTTGCTGCCTCTGTTAAGATGCTTCAAGTGTCATGTTGTAAATTTTGAATTTACCTGGTAGCAGTAAATACAAAAATTACAAGTTGCCATGTTGTAAATTTTGTATTTACTGTCACCCGGTAAATTCAAAATTTACAACATGACACAAGGTTCAACAGAATACCCATGCTGTTTGTCTGGATTTTTGTCCTAAGCAGAAAAACATTAACCAAAGTAGTCATACAGGAAACTTGCTCAAAAGGAAGTTAAGGCACTTGATGATAAGTTCCATATTTTCGTCATGACAAAAAAAAAAAAAGAGTTGAAATATAATCGACAGGGAAATGTGTTATCTCTTCATTAAAACCCCTATTTCTGAATATCAAAGAACCTTATTGGCAAGTTTTACTGTACAAAGAGAGATTAGATGAATCTGCATGAAATTCTAAGGCTACATTTAATTAATCAGGACATAATAACCAACATCAATATAAGCCATTCTTTATTTCTGAGGAAAAAAAACACTAGGGTAAAACATCAAAAACACAAACACTCTTAACAACTGAATCAAAAACACAGACAAAATTAATGATGAACAAAAGAGATAAAATCATTCGTCGGTTATTGGTTTTGTGTACCGTATCATTATAAAAAATATACAGTAAACTTACATATCTTTTCATCTATGGAAACAGAACAAAAAGCCATTTACAAAAACTGTGAAATGAAGTAACAATTTGAATACCTTCGTTTAATTATAATGAGATCGATCTGGTTCTATAAGTATCAGATTTCGACTGACTTGTAATGGATTATCAAGCATAAGCTACCACTACTTCAATATGTTGGGAAGTAAAATATAAACTCAGCATGGCTAAGTTGAAATACAAATGAAAATAATACATATTATTGACGGTTAATTGACCTAAAAGTTTAATTACCTGTGATATATACTGAATACATGGAAATATTGGCTCCCGTTATATATACATGTATATATATTTTTGCTCTTTTGCCCTCGCTGTCATAAAGCAAATTTAGGTCTGGGTGAATTCAAAAACTTTTTTTTAAAATAATTGTGTTGATTCAATAAAGTCTCTATTTCAAACTGTATTAGGGAAATTTCAAGACTGACAAAACCATTTACAAGTGTAGAAGGACAAACAAAATTCGAGATTAAAAAAAACACATTGAGCAAAAATCACCTTGTGTACAGTACACTTATACATATTGTTAGCTATTGACAATTTACTTTTATATATATGTACATGTTTCCTATATAAACGATAAAATAATACAATAATTCAATCGTGAAGTGAATACACTTTTCATGATGAAACTTGCATCTATAATATTAACAAAAATTCTCTGATTACTATAGTAACTTTCATATAATTTCATATTTTCACACCGCATGCTCATAATTTGTCATCTTATTCTTTAACAGTATTTAAACAGAAGTTTATGATAGATACATAATATATCGGTTCAAGTGTGTTCAATTGTGGTCAACATGCTATTAACAGATCACGTTAACCTCCATCGGGATTATCACACAATTTGTTAGTAAATTTCGAACGGTGACCAGTCCTCTTTATGATCTCATATCAACGAATTCAAGTGATGTACATATACTTGAACGGTATGTGACACGTATCAAGATCCAATGGCGATAGTAAATGACTTCTTCATTTTCAGCTGTTCGAGTAAATGTTATTCACTTCACTGTACATATTCCTTACCACATGTACTTGATGCACAAGAGAGATATGTCCATGTACCCACTTAACGTAAATTCCACACTAAAGAAAATCCATAGCTAATATGTTCATTCCCATTAAGGGTCGATAAACGATCCAACAGATGGCAATCACTGTTGGAGAGAGGCTTATGGAGAGTTCATCATGCTGACACCAATGGCTACCAGTCCACGGTCTATAGGGAACCAGTCAACTGTAAAGGGAAGAGTTACATTGTACATTTAGCTTTGGTACGTTCTGATTTTATAATTGTTATATGATAAGTCATTTATTAATATCATTTGTATATTCTTACTTTACTAATATTTTTATATGTATCTTTAACAACTCAAACAGGCTCAAAAATTAAAAATCTTCAAAACGACATAGTCCACATAATATATCAATTTATAAAGTTAAGTGCTCTCTCTGTCTCTCTCTCTCTCTCTCTCTCTGTCTCTCTCTCTCTCTCTCTCTCTCTCTGTCTCTCTCTTCATCAATTAATTATTACTATTAATCTACCCTGGTGTCTGTCTGTCTCACAATGAGCTAAAGTAAATCAATTATCAAGTTTAGTTCCCACGCAAGCTCACATTACCCATGCTCCTCCGTAACTTGAGAGTGTTACACATGAATGACAAGGTATGCATTAAATACAGAAAATAATTTGGCAAAGAGCATAACTCGTGATAAATCATCAGCTCAAAACTTCCTGTAAATATTCACACCTATTCCTTTGTTTTTAACATTTAAAAAAAAATAAAGTCTAAAAGAACCAAATTTTCCAGATAAAATAATGGAAACAGAATTTCTGGTAATATGCACTTTTACACATCGTGTCCTAAATGCCTACAGAGTTCCATTAAATTCCATGCAGCAGTTTTAGAGGCGTTGCGCTTACAAACTGTTTATTACTATATTCAATATATGAAAAAAATAAGTTTAAAACAGCCGATGTTCCAAGAAAAATAATGGAATCTGATTTTCCTTGTAACCTGCACATCTACACATTGTGTCTTAAATACCTACAACATTTTATGAAATTCCGTGCAGCGGTTTAAGAGAAGATGCGCTTACAAAAACAAAACAGAACAGGACTGACGGACAGACGGACTGACCGACTGACTGGTCCAAAACGTTATACCCCTTGCAACTTCGTTGAGAACCTATCTAATAAAAAGCCTAGACAGACAATAATATCAAAACATTAAGCAATCCATTGATATATGATTGCAAGTGCTCCTGTTAATATTCCCTTCTTAATTAATGTATATTACCTGCAGCTTATACAAAGAAAAGTTACTTACATGAATTATGTTGTTTCTCGCTGATACTTGATATAGTTTTCTGGTATCTAAAATTAATTGGAATTTGTACACATGTTTATTTCAACTTACATCCTAGTATATAAATCATTAGGTGCAAATGTTTAGATGTATGTGAGAGAGAGAGAGAGAGAGAGAGAGAGAGAGAGAGAGAGAATATTAAATTTTACAATCATTCACAAACATATACCTTACTGAACCAATGTTTTTATTTAACCGCACGGCAACCAATGACCTAGAAATAATTTTTTCAAATGTTCATAAAATACCATCCCACCTCTCGCAAGCTTAAACAAGAAAACAATAAAGATGCAATTCAGAGAGGTACCTACATAAATTAATTCTTAAATAGAAGAGGTGTTCGTAGAAAATAAATTAAGTTCTTGTGAATATTGCAGAATAAACTTGGTGTTGAAATATTAGTAGATATATTAAAAAAAATAGCATTTATTGACTACAATTTTATCCCGCAACATCCCCAAAACTGTATTTCTTAAAAAATTTGCTCTTATGTCAGGGATACAATCCTTGACTCTGATAGATATTTTGATTTTGCATTGTTAAATTTCTTACATATAAACTTCATAAAAACCGATACTTAAAAAAAAAAATCAATACATGTATCTGTCATTTAGGTGCAAACATAGGCTTGGGCTAAAATTAAATTATCAAATTGAATCGATTATCATTTCAATTAAATAGTTATACACATTGAATTTTAGTCTTCATTCATCAAAAGACAGCCATGTTTTTGACATCACAAAGTGTGAAATAAACAGGAGTCAGTATTACAGTCCATGGGGAATTATACACAGGTCAATTTCAGCTGCAGATGTTGAACAAAGTGACAAACAACATGTGTGGTTTTGAGAGCAGACTAGATTTGTACAGAAACATTTACAACCTGTCAATATCCAAGCTATCTCCATTGAGTCCATTCTACGGCTGGTGTTGAGCTGGACATGGCCTCCCTATCAGTGGAGGTGGACATGGCCTCCCCATCAGTGGAGTGTGTATCCTCATCTACAACAAGACATTAATTAGCTATTAATTAATAGATATCATAATTCTATCATTCAATGCTGACACATTCATTCATTTTATGCGTTCATTCTTTTAGGTAAATTTCAACTCAATATTTTACTGAATTCAGTATTTTATATGACATCCAAGACATAACTATACATGTCTCTATAAACTTAACTAATTGATTAATTACAATGTAGTTGTACTTAATTTATTGAATAATTAATGACAAGAATCTCCATATTCAGCGCAATATCTGTCTGTATTCTTTTCCTTGGTATTTAAAATCAAGTCTATTTTTTTTCTAATTAAAATTATGAACTGTTACAAATAAATACAGAGAGTTTACAAATTTTATACACACAGATTTAACACTATAAGTTTAACACTAACAAAAACTGATAGAAATATACACAAAAACCCAGATTTCTCTTATTAACAAAAAATTAACACTGCCTGTTATGAAATGGACTTACCTGTCAGAGCGTCCTGTCTGTCTATATAATTGTAGACACACACCGTGTTGTTGTCCCGTGATCCGACCCAGAGACGGTGAGTGTTGACATCATAACTCAGGCCCCGTGGTTCACCCATCTCTTGTGATTCTGTCAGTAGATGTGACAGGAACTGACCGTCCTTGTCTATCATCTGTACTGTGTGGGTTCTATCATCACACACCAGGATGTGTGACAGCGCGTCAGTACAGATTCCACGTGGCCGTAGTACTGATCCTGATGGATGTCCTGTGTAGGAGAAACGATGTCTTCCTCCACGCTCTGTCACCACTACAGCACCAGGCCCATAGATAAAGTCAGACACCACGACATCCCCATTGTTGTTCTCTGTTATATAGTGAGGTACACTATACAGTGCCAGTCCTGTGTTGTCATGTTCTATGGTTTGTGTCAGTTGTCCACTCTGGTTGTACCGGGTTACCTTGCCTGTCCTATAGTTATACATCCCGACCAGTAGATCCCCAGTGGACGGGGACCAGTACACACACCGTGGTCTCCATGTATAGTTTGTTCTCTCTATAAATGTGGTGGTTGTTTTCATATCCTTTGACAGTTTGTTGATGTTATATTTCCCATCTATATAAATCAGTTCACTCTCACTGTTCACTGTGTGTAATCCTGTACATACATATAAATCACTACATGAATCCTCCACACGATGTAGAGGGACACCTGTTGTGTCTGTCAAGATGAGATTGTTTCTCCAATCACTGACCCAGACCCGGTCTGATGTCACACAGGAAATGTGTAAACAACAAACAACACCTGTCAGTGTGAGAGATTGATGGAACTCAGCACCAGACGCCAGTTTCAGCAGACACTGGTTTCCTACGCGTCGGTTTCCTCTCTCTGTGATTTGGATACTCAGTGACTCCATCACATCCTCCTTGTTGAGCGACTCAGTCATGGAGAGCTGGCTGGTGTGGAGTTTAACAGCAGTGTCTGCAATAAAACAAACATCAGACATGTAATGCTATACATGATTAATGAATAAAAATAATCAATTTTATTAAAACAGTTGTCTGCTTTTGTATACTAATACACATTCTTGATGTATTAATACAGCTTATCAATTACATTGTAATTAAAATTGTGATTGTATTTAATTTATAAATTAATTGAAATCATACACAGATGTATCTAAATAATCAATTTTAATGACATATTCCTGTGTGTTTTGCAATCTTACAGGCTATCAACAGTTAAAAGCTTGTACATAAATTTATTGAATTAATATCAATAAGCTGTTACTGACAACTTGTTAAGTGTGTTCTTTTATGTCTCAAACACGATATATTATACTTCTACATGATTGTAAACAATTGTGACTCAGACTTACCTGTCAGAGCGTCCTGTTTGGTGATATACCTGTATATAACCACCGTGTTGTTGTACCATGATCCGACCCAGAGACGGTGAGTGTTGACATCATAACTCAGGCTCTGTGGTGAGAATATCCCTGATGGTCTTATCAGTAGATGTGACAGGAACTGACCGTCCCTGTCTATCATCTGTACTGTTTGGGTTGTATCATCACACACCAGGATGTGTGACAGCGCGTCAGTACAGATTCCACATGGCAGTAGTCCTGGTCCTGATGGAGGTCCTGTGTAGGAGAAACGATGTCTTCCTCCACGCTCTGTCACCACTACAGCACCAGACCCATAGATATAGTCAGACACCACGACATCCCCATTGTTGTTCTCTGTTATATAGTTAGGTTCACTATACAGTCCCAGTCCTGTGTTGTCATGTTCTATGGTTTGTGTCAGTTGTCCCCTCTGGTTGTACCGGGTTACCTTGCCTGTCCTTGGTTTCTTTCTACACATCCCGACCAGTAGATCCCCAGTGGACGGGGACCAGTACACACACTGTGGTCTCCATTTAGAGAATATTTTTTTCATTATCAATGTTTTGGTTGTGTTCATATCCATTGATCGTTTCTTAATGTTATATTTCCCATCTATATAAATCAGTTCACTCTCACTGTTCACTGTGTGTAATCCTCCATATAAACCACTACATGAATCCTCCACACGATGTAGAGGGACACCTGTTGTGTCTGTCAAGATGAGATTGTTTCTATAACTGACCCAGACCCGGTCTGATGTCACACAGGAAATGTGATAACAACAATCAACACCTGTCACTGTGAGAGATTGATGGAACTCAGCACCAGACGTCAGTTTCAGCAGACACTGGTTTCCTACGCGTCGGTTTCCTCTCTCTGTGATTTGGATTGCACTCAGTGACTCCATCACATCCTCCTTGTTGAATGACTCAGTCATGGAGAGCTGGCTGGTGTGGAGTGTAAGATGTATCTGGGGGAGGGCTGTCTTTATGGAGGAGAGGAATTGTAGTGCACTGAATGTTGACTGTTCATATCTTTGTACATATCTCTGTAGGCTGACAATATGTCTGTTTGTTTCTATCTTCTGTTTTAAACATCTGTGTTTGAAATCAAAGTCACAAAACACATTGTTCAATAGATCATATAGCACTTTGTCAATGAGATCCCTCAGTTTCTGGGCCTTTGTTGACATCTCTGATTGATAGAGGGAGAATTCTGTGTGACAGGTTTTGATATCATCTGTGATTCCTGGCAGGAGAACAGGCCTGTAAAACAGAGCCTCACTGATGGTGTGAATGGTTCCTCTGTGTTGTTGTCGCTTTGTTTTATAAGCTCCTTGTATGCTTAGAATCTTGTGCTTACTTTGTCGAAAGAGAGAAACAGGGAATCTGTGAGATTTGTGTCCAAAGCAAGAATCACACACAGGAACTTGACAAGGTTCACAGTACTTTATATAAAATTTACCAGGATGTCTCACACAGATCTCTTGTTTTGGGATGTTGTTGAATTTCTCATGATGTGACACAACATAATGGTCTGTTGTTTTGAGGTTTTTCACATGGTTTTCTTTACACTTTTGACACAGATCACATGGACACGATTCGCAATAGTACTCTGTGTCCCCCAGACACTTCGAACACTGATGTACTCTACATGTTGTACTTGCTGGGTCCATGGTCTGGAGGGTCTAGGTCTTTAAATCATAACCTGCATGAATAAAGTATAATGTCAATCAAAGTCAATTACATAAACTGTTTTCAATCAAACAGTTTTATAGATATAATATCAAATTTTAACAAAATTTTAATTTAAACAGATGTTACTTTAAAGTAATAATATATTTTCTCTTTAAATAAATAAATGATGGTTCATCATTTTGGTACTGATTACAGAGTGCTCAAACAGTAGAAAAAAATATCCCCCAAAAATGATTGATAAGTGTATGTGGAAGAGAGAGAGAGAACGAGAGAGGGAGAGAGAGAGAGTGACTTTCTCTGCTAAAAATGTATAATCTCTGAATTTGAACAAATATTTATGTTTGCAAATATGCATCCATATATGAACCTATAGAATATCGAAAACGTGCACTTCTGTGTGAACTTTTTCATGATGTCACAATGATTATCGGAAGTGCTTATTGCTTGACGGTTGCATTATATCAAACGTAAAAACACGGTTATTTTAATGATTCTGAATGGTTTTCCTTTTTCAAACATAAATATAAGTAATAAACAGCAATTTAAAAAGTTAACCGAGATATGAAGTTGGTTGGTAGATGATCAAATCTACTAAGAAGCTCTTTGGGCTTCATAGGATTTGATCACTTACCCAACCAACTTCATTTTAAATTGCTTTTTTTTTCTAAATTGATCTCTCTCTACATCTTTCTCTCTCTCTGTTAAACATGTACTATATAATTTCTCTATCTCTCTCTCCTTTATCTCTCTCTCTGACTTTCTCTCCTCAACATGTACTATCTCCCTTTGTCTCTGTTTCTCTCTCTCTCTCTCTCTCTCCCTTTGTTGTACTGTTGCTCTAAGACTCGTCTATCTTTATGAACTGTTCTGCTTATATTGTACTTATCTTTCTATCTCTGACCTTCTCTCTCTCTCTCTCTCTCTCTCTCTCCTCAACATGTACTTTCCATCTCTCTCAGACTTTCTCTCCTCAAAATATACTATTTCTCTATCTCTCTATCTATCTTCTCTACTCAACATGTACTCTCTCTCTCTCTCTCTCTCTCTCTCTCTCTCAACAATTACCATCTCTCCTCTCCTCTATATGTACTACCTCTCTCTTTCTCTATCACTCTCCTTCTCTATCACTCTCTCTTTCTTTCTCTCTATCTCTCTCAGACCTCGATATAATATCTCTCTCACTTTCTTTCTCTCTCTCCTTCAGAGGTTTTCTCCTCAACACATTACATCTCTCTCTCTCTCTCTCTCTCACTTTCTCTTTATCTCTCACAGACCTTCTTTACTTAATATGAACTACTGATCTCTCTCTCTCACAGACTTTCTCTCCTCAACATATACTATCTCTCTCTCTTTCTCTCCTCAACATGTAATACCTTTCTCACAGACTTCTTTACTCAATATGAACTATTGATCTCTCTCTCCCTATTTCTCTCTTTCTGTCTGTCTGTCTCTCTCTGCTCAACATGAACTACCTCTCTTTTTCTCTCTCTCCTCATGTACTATATCTCTCACTTTCTCTTTTTCTCTCTCTCTCTCATACTTTATCTCTTTAACTTGCACTTATAATCCCTACTCATTATGTACTATTGATTTCCATCTCTCAGTGTCTCTCTCTCTGTCTCTCTCTCTCTCCATGTATCTCTCTCTCTCTCCATGTATCTCTCTTTCAGTTTCACTCCTCAACATATACTATCCATCTTTCTGTTAAAGGGGTATGGTCACAATTTTTGTCAGATTTTATTTTCCTTTTATTATTGTTTATAATGCTTTAGTAATGTATTTCTAATAATCAACAAAAACTTGAATGTCAGTCGTAGAGCTATAAGCAAGATACAGAGCTCACAAATATTTGTTATGTAAACAAGGCTCATGCCTTGTTTTTGTTTACATTGGTTCAATATATCGGTAAAAGTTCTTTTTCAAGCTGATTTTTCTATCTATTCATTCATTTTGAACATAAATAAACAGTTATTAGAATTTGTTACATTCATTTCAGGTCTAAACCTGGAATTTTAAAAATGTAAACAAAAACATGACCTGTGGTTTGTTTACAAAACAAAGAATTGTGAGCTCCGTATTTCGCTTATAACTTGACGATTAACTCCCAAATTTTTGTTAACTATTAGACATGCATTGCTGAAGCATTGTTAACAATAAATACGGAAATATAAATTTTGACCAAAATCGTGACCATGCCCCTTTAAACCTGTACTATAAAATTTCTCTATCTCTCTCTCCTTTACATATCTCTCTCTCTCTGTGACTTTCTCTTCTCAACATGTACTATCCATCTCTCTCTAATACTCTCTACTCAACACGTTCTCTCTATCTCTATCTCTCTCTCTGACTTTCTCTTCTCAATGTACTATATATATCTCTCTCTCCATTTATCTCTCTCTCTCTCTCTCTCTCTCTCTCTCTCTCTCTCTCTCTCTCTCTCTCTCTCTTACAATTTCTTCTCAATATATAATATCCATCTCTCTCTGTTAATCCTGTACTAAATAATTTCTCTATTTCTCTTTCTTTCTCTGTCAGACTTTATATCATCAACTTGTACTAATGATCTCTCTTTCACTCTCTCTACTCAATATGAAGTATTGATTTCTTAATATCTCTCTCTCTCTCCTCTCTCTCTTTCCTTTCTCTCCTCTCTCTCTCTCTTTCTCTCTCCTCTCTCTCTCTTTCTCTCTCTCTCTCTCTTATCTTCTCTTGCTGTCTCTCTCTTAGACTTTGTCTGCCTAACATGTTATATTTCTTTCTGACTCTCTCTGCTATAAAAACCTTTTTTCCCTTTATATTTCTTTCTTTTTTTCTCCATTTCAGTCTTTATCTCTTTAACATGTTCTTTTGTTCTCTCTCTCTCTCTCTCTCTCTCTCTCTCTCTCTCTCTCTCTCTCTCTCAGATTTTCTCTGCTCTCTTATTATCTTTTTCTCTATATATCTCACTTTCTCACCTCAACAGGTATACTCCTTTTAGTCTCCCTCTCTGCGAGTCTCTCTCTTTCTTTCTTTCTCTCTCCCCCTCTCTCTCTCTCTCTCTCTCTCTCTCTCTCTCTCTCTCTCTCTCTCTCTCTCTCTCTCTCATTGAACTTCCTGATCATAAAAACATGCTAGCTAAGTGTGCAAGCTAAAATTATAATTTTTTTTTTGTAATCCCATATCTAATATGCATGAGTACCTTAAAAACGGTGGAATGATTTATCAAGAAATATAGATGTATATATTTAAAGTTAGTTTTGCTTGAAATATGTTAACTCTGTAGGAAATTTTATTTATATGTTTTTTTTTTAAATACTAAATCAATAAATTGGATCATGTAGCTTTAAAATTGATTACAATTTTTAGTTTTAGGTCTGTTTAAGAGAAGAGGGCTGGCAGAGGCTTTGCCTTTTGGTTGTTCCTATTCAATATTTTGTAATTATGGCCCATAACTGCGGTATTCGGTAAGTTCTACTATTTACAATGCATTAAAACATACAGGTGCAGAGCAGTTCAGTTATGGAACAGACTATAATTATTATCAAAACACAATTCACACCTAATTATCAAATGTGTTCAATACAGAACAAACCAAATTATATATGAGGTCATTTGACTACTGGCTTATGGCCCACGCTATTCCCCATACCCTGGCTAATTATTTGACTGTCCCCCTGGACAGATAATTTAACAGTATTCCAGCCCTGACATTACCACAATGATATTTTTCCCTTGTTTGACAAAACAATCACTAAATGGGAATGAGGGCAGTTCTTATTTTATTAATCTCTTGGGTAAGATATTGCTATGCTCTCAAGCAACATATCTTACCATAGGGTTAACAAAATGATTCCTGCCCACATACCCATTTAAGAGCTGTATACTATAATGTCTATGAATGACACACAACAACAAACTTATGATAGCAATAGGTCAACTGAGTAACCAAGAAAGGAACAGGTTAGTTGCCTTATAATTTGTAATAATAATAAATACTGTATACAGGGTTATTTTTGCCCTTTTCCAATTGCAAACAGTTTTGCCCCATCTTGAATTCACCCAGATGTAGTTGTGTTAGCAAATATATTATTTGCTATATAGAATTCGCCCAGTCTTAAATTCGCCCTCTGACAATGAGGGCGAAAGGGGCAAAATTAAAAGGAGGCGAATATTTCCCTGTGTACCGTACTATACCGCATAAGATTCCCTCTTTTCTTTCTCTCGTCTGCTGTATCTTTGAAAACCATACTCTATAGACCTAAAAAGAGACCACACAATTCTACACAACAGTACATGTATGAACAAAAACTAAAAGACAAACAGGAGAACACACGTGTAAAAAAGAAATACCAAACAAATGATGATAACAGAAACAGTTAAGGATTCAGCTGTTCAGCTACTTAAATCAATGATGGGTGAAAACCTTAAAAATGTGACGGTCAGACCGGTTGGGATGCCGGCGCCAGATAGCTCAGTTGCTAGAGAAGACTAGAAATTCAGAGGGCCCGGTGATCAAATCCCTGTTTCGTTGGCCATTATTAAACCCAACCCACTACATAATCGACCGTTGAAAGTTTTTGGACACATTAACATGGATTGATAATCAATTCTGTTTAAAGTTGATGATAAGGAAGAAATTAAGTAGGGGATATCTGGTGAGAGAAAATGATTTGTGAACATGCATCATCATGTGTTTGTGTCTGTCTGGTAGTACAGTCTGCATTCAATTATTTCAGGTACATGCATTTATTACCTTATTCAGAGAATGTTATATTAGTATTGGATCAATTTCTTTAGGATATTTTGCATTTTACTTATATTCGGACTAAGTAATTGATCAAGTTGATTAATCTGTACATTGCTATCTATATTAAACATGAGTGCAATGATTTAGGAATAGGTGAAAAGGGGAATAACTCTTTTCATTTTTAAACTGGAAAAAAAAAGAGATTAGTTGAGTTGTTCCCCTTTTCACTCTGTTCGACCAGATAACAATTTGATGTAATGGAGTAGTATCAACGACACTTAGCTGAATCAACCTTCACATTTGTATGTAAACATAAAATCAAGTTATCAATTCATCAATTTATTCATTGAAAGAATATATAGAGATTAGCTCAATAAAATGTGTTTAAAATGATCAACATTACCGCCTTTAAACTGATTGGATATACATAGTTTCCGAGAAGGTTCACTTTAATTTACTTCGAGTTTTGTACTTAATGTAAACAGATAATAATCAATTCACCAGATTCATACCAGTGTTGAAAGAATAATGAGAGATTAGCTTTACAAATTACATACTGATGTTTCATAATTAAATAAATGTACATACTATACCACAACTATTTGTTGTTTTTCCATAACTGGACCAGTTGTTACTACCTTGAATGAGGATAAAGCCTAAAAAGTTAGCAGAATATCAATTGAACAGATATGTATTAAATTAACATAAATGCATCACTTGATAAGTGTTCAAATTAATGTTCATCACATGTAAACTTTAAGGAATATATTAGCCTTTTTTATGGAAAATGCTATCATTTTTTTACATTGGAAAAATTTAATCAACAATTTGAAAAAAAAAATTATCGTAAAATTAACAATTGAACTGTTTACTAATATATTCCAGATTATCAGATTAAAACACGTTAAACATGAACTGCGACTTTGATCAAAACAAATATTCATGGACTTTGTTCCTATTTCTATTCCTCAGCTAGAGTTACACAAAAAAAATCTTCCGAAAAGGAATTACAATTGGGGGTGGGGTTCAAATATTTTTAATGCTTGTTTGTTAAAAAAGTATTTTCAACTAGGAAAAGTATTTAAAATGAAATCCAATATACACATGTATATGGTATATGTAAATAAATGCTCTTATTAATAATTTAAATGAGCGTGTTTTACAACATTTTGTTTTATAATGTAATTAGTCATTGGTATCCATTTACCAAAAGTAGAAATGTGAATATCATAAATATGATGACAGTAGAACTGTGACTACACAAAGATTTTTTTCAATAATTAAAATTCAAAATGACACAGTCTTAATATCATCAGTTAGTATTGTCACTGACAAGAATTGATAACTTTTAAAGATATGTGCACCAATTTCCTCTCCTATACAGTACCAGTACAACACAACCCCAGCCCTCTCTCTCTCTCTCTCTCTCTCTCTCTCTCTCTCTCTCTCTCTCTCACATTATTAATTTACATTAACAAAATAGCATCATTAAAAGAAATACTTTTTTCTTCTAAATTTATTTACCTATGTTACTTAATACATGTTCTTTATAACTGATTATGGCTTCAAGTTCTAGAAGGCTGTCATGTGTTCAATTCCATAAGTTAATATCTGTGCCTGAATAAAAAAACAATTTTAAGGTACTATGGTGAATTTTGAACGTTTCCTTTATGCATTCACATTTAGTGGATAATTATCAAAGTATGTTAATCAATAATATCAATATACATGTACATGTATGTACTCTTGTATGAATGTTCAATTACTCTGACACACCATTGCTATTTATCCATTACCCCTTATCAGAAATCAATTTTTTTTTCTGATATCCTCATACCTGATTATACTCTGTCCAAAGTTTCTGCTTCCACCACTTTTTGGGTAATATCTCGATAATTATAAAAACCTTTGCGCCCAAACTATTCATTCACTAGAATAAAAAAAAGTCCAGATTATCTGTTTTGAGACGCCCCCCTCTACCCTTCAGGTTTCAAAACACAACCAAAAATAGAAAGTCTACGGGGATATTGCATTGCAAAAGTACCCCGGATGATAGCATTAAAAAAA
Organism: Magallana nippona; assembly: GCA_033439105.1. NCBI lineage: Eukaryota > Metazoa > Mollusca > Bivalvia > Ostreida > Ostreidae > Magallana > Magallana nippona. The sequence goes on from CM065921.1 coordinate 45,548,222, forward strand.
TTGTGCAAGGTATCCCGAGTACTTACGAATGGAGAAAACATTTTAAATCGCCGAACGATGTTTGTTTTCGTACCTGTGAAATCTTGTATTTATATGTTTTCCCTTTTTCGATTTGAATTGTACTTCATTGACAGGTATGTTTTTTCTAATTAAAAATCATCAAAACGTGATGGAAGCAATAACTTTGGACAGACTATAAAAACATTGTCAATGACCATCCTCCTCATAGAAACATTTCAAAAAACCAGTTTATCGATAAACAAATTAAATAACACTTGTGTGGTCTGTCACTCTCTATGTACATCTAACATTACATGTATCTCTGTTTCTCTCTCTCTCTCTCTCTCTCTCTCTCTCTCTCACCCACCTGTAATGTTGGAATACATGTGGTGGTCAGGACTATGGAGCATGCGTATGATATCGCCTCAGTGGTAAAGCTTCTGACTATGCACGGGTCCCGAGTTTGATTCCTGTACAATATCACAATAAGAATAGATTAATTGATATAAACTCGATTTAATGCCGTGTGCTGCATTAATTTTTTATACCGCTCAAGGTACAGAGAAAATTATAAGAAACTTCCCGTGACATGATTATGCACTGGTATAAATTATAACTTACAAATTGCACGAGGGGATAATAAATTATAAAACAGATCACATCGTGCAATATAGGCATAAACATAATTTAAACAAACATACATAGTTCTTTTCTTAAACAGGTACAATTTAAACTATCTAATTGGCCATTCCCTTTCCTGTTTCTAAAATGTCGTCTGTTCAATAGCACACACGTCATTTGATGTTTGTTTTTTTTCGGCAGCAAACAACTTCGACCCCAAGTCGTTTCGGTCCCAGATAATGAATATAATAAATATTGATAACTATTCCAATATTCCGTTTTCGAAATTATAATTACAATTTAATTGTTAATATTACTTGATTGTATCTTAATTTTAGTCATCAATATACTCGAAGATATAACTTATCTTTTAGGTTGGGGGGGGGGGGGGGGTCACCGGCCTGTGGTCGGGGAAATAAGGAAAAGGCTAAACAAACGACACCAGAAATAGGAAAAATTCAACCTTTAAAAAAGGACTTGTGGTGAATATAGAAAAGGTCTGTACATACGAGTATATGGGGTAGTTGGGGGGGGGGGGGGTAGATCTACTTTTGAATACATGTATAAAGCAGATTTGATTTCAAAGATGCGGATTGTAGCAATCCTATATTTTTATATGTTATACCCCTCGGAGAAAACCTGATTTTTTTCGGCGATGCAGATTTTGTTGATGATAAACAAATTAGAGTTATCGGATTTTGAAGTTAGCGACTGGGATTACACTAGAGGTGTTCCGAGTTCAAATACGAGGGAAATCGAATGCCGCCGGTGAATGACTATAGTCAATTCCCGATAATTTTTATATTTATGATATTGTCATTATTTAGACATTTTCCTTGCCATTGATACCTAACACTTCTATATTCTCGTTTTTACAGCTCTTCCTCAAACCCTCAAAACTATCTATAATAGCGTAAGTAAAAGACCATTTAATTATATATTACAATAATATGGGGTAGGTGTAGTCCGAAATATCTGACGTTTTTCTGGCTTTTTTAACGATTTTAATATTTTACATGCCAGGAAAACTTTTCCTGGCATGTAAAACGGCCAGGAAAACGTCAGATATTTCGGACTAGGGTAGGTGGTATGTTACTGAACATCATACACCATGGGCAGATAGCACAGAAACTATTTCACGATTATAATTAGGTCATCCTTAAAAAAATTGGTTGTTTGGAATTGACGCCTTGGGGATTTCAGACCCAGGAGGGAGGGGATTTTTTTTTATTTCAAATTAGAAGTTTGCTTTATTAAAAACTGATTAAAAATAAAAATCTGAATAAATAGAAGAAATCTGTATCTCTTTTCTTTGACCCAATTAAATCAAAAACCATTTTGACGAACAAACTAACATGTAAACATTGTACCACGACAAAAACCCAATAAAAAAAGTTCTTCAGTTTTTGCTACTAAAATTTTAGCAGGGGTATTTCAATGTGGTGAGAGGCAATTCCAAACAAACAGTAATTTTATTTTGGCCTTAGATAAATAGCTAACGCAACTTTGCACAACTTTGCGCAGCGCGCCGTCGCACTAGCTCACAAAGCACCGTCGCGCTGACAAAACTTTGCACAACGCGCCGTCGCGCTTACGCAACTATGCAAGATTCACAGTCTATAGTAGGAAGTCGTGTCCGGGGATATAAGACTGTGCATGTTGATTGTAATTCGTCGTGTTGTCACAGGCAACGACACTGAAAAATGTAAATATTGCAGAATCCACCGAATGCGATATTCACCTTTGACTGAAGACAATCACAGGGAAAACCTTAATTAATAGCAAATTGTCTGCATTTAATGAAATTTATCAAATTTATCCACAATTATCCAGAATATTTAAATGTACTATATTTTATTCACTTTCTATTCTTTACGTGTCATTTAATTCATAGAAGATATTAATGTTATGGTATAATAATTTAATTCTGGTTGTAACGCGGCATTTGATTGGATAGAAAAAATTAGTTAAATTTATATAATCTGGTTTGCACGTCACAAGACACGTCACAATGCATCAACGTCAAAAACGTATTAATCCGCTTGACGTTACGTTTGAATTTTGAACAGATTAATATCATTTTTAAAAGTAAAACGCACTCAATTTGTATAGTAAATTACTGAAAATTAAATTATACGGAAAGAACTCAATATCTACCCAAGTTATACGAGTATAACCTGGGCTGGGGCAGTTTACGCTTTATGATCCGCGAATTGACTCAATATACAGTGACATTTACTTTCGATCGACAATTTCAAGAGGAATGTAAAATTTAATCATTATTAATCTAAGAACAAAGTCACATGATCACCTTTTTCTTTTTAAATAACGTTTGATAACTTTGTAAATGTCACCTTACAATTTGATCACTTTGTTGTATATTACTGCAGTTCCTATAAAAACTGAAGCATTCTGAGAGCATTGCATAGGCAATGTATGCATATATGTATGTATATATGTATGTATATATGTATATATGTATGTATATATGTATGTATATATGTATGTATATATGTATATATGTATGTATATATGTATGTATATATCTATATATGTATGTATATATGTATATATGTATGTGTATATATATATATATATATATATATATATATATATATATATATATATATATTTGAGTCCGCTAACAGCCGCCCACTGGTATTTTGTTAAACGAATCTGTTGTCGGTGGGCGGTCATTCGATCTGAATACCTACAAGAAGGCCAACAGTTCAAATTCAAAAACGGCAGAAATTTCAACATACATTCCTCTATTACATGTGAAAGTTCCAATTTAATCTGCGTTATAATATGTGCTGGATATGGGGAACACTATATCGGTCAAACCGGGGATACACTCAGACATCGAATGACAGTCCACCAACAACAAATTTGTGAAACAAAATACCAGTGCACGGCTGTTAGCGGACACCACAGAAATTGTGCCAAAAACATTTTTCCGAACTTTACAGTGTGTCCTATCTATAAATTTTATAAAAGAACAACCGAAAAAGAACGTGAAACAAAAGAAATCATTATATAAACCAGAACTAAATGCATTATATTTATGAATGTTTGAATATATTTTATGTTTTTCATGTACAAATAATTTAATTCTGGTTGTAACGCGCTTTCTGATTGGCTAAAAAGATATTTTATATCGTATAAAGAATGTTGCCTACGTCATAGTAAGACTAACGTCAAAAACGTATCAATCCGCCTCCTGAAATAGTTGCTGTCTCTGGGGACAATAAACTTGCTACCGTCATCATAGCCAGTAAATAGATATATAATATTCCCAAGAATCTTTGGTCAGAAAAAAAGATAATTATCATATCATACAAAACTAACCCAAGTTGATTCACCTAATCACTTCCTAAGTAACACTGAATTTGTTTACTTCATTTAATTCTAAATGCATCAAGTGTTTATATAATCATGATTTTTAAAAAAAAATGTATTTTAAACTGCCGTTTTGCTACCTCTACCATTCCTGCCCAATCAAAAGCCGATGCGTTTTGTAATTTCATCAATTTCGAGCTCTATGTAACAGGATGTCTGATTCTGACACCATGTCTGACTGACACTGGAAACCGTGTTTATTTCAGCTGCAAAAACATCGCACTTGTTAAATTGAATATATATATAACTATATGTGTGTGTAACAGAGACACTTATTGCCGCTGCTGAGGTTTGAACCCGGGTCCTTTGGCATGCAAATCCAGCATTCTACTGATCGAGCTAAAGGGTTAACCCACCAGCAAAAGCTACTAGGATGCCATACACCCGACTCTACCACATTGTCCCCCTCCAAGGAAAGAGGCGTCCCCGACTCTTCCGGAGTGCTAACACATTTGGCGCGAAGTACTGGAAACAATCTCTTTCACTCGCCAGATAATACCAAGGTCCCAACGTGGGCACCAAATGCAACAGAGACACTTATTGCCTTTGCTGGGGTTTGAACCCGGGTCCTGTGGCATGCAAATTATGTGTGTTGTTGAATAGTTGAAATTGATTTGATGCTTTGCTTCAAATTTATTATGTCAAAAATAGTCTATGTATCATCAATGACATGTGTTTAGCGTCATCTGGTGTGAGAGTCTTGCATGAGTATATATAGTTTGATCTACATCTACATGTACTAGTGATAAACGATTAGGTGAAATTGACTATATTTGGCATTCATTTAATGATATTTACAAACAGTAAGAATTCTGCCCGATGATTTAAATCTCTCTCTCTCTCTCTCTCTCTCTCTCTCTCTCTCTCTCTCTCTCTCTCTTAATACTTCAATTTTCTATATATGTATATGTAAATTTTAGAATAATGTTTGCGGCGAGAAAAAAGTGTGTGTGTGTGGGGGGGGGGGGGGGGGGGGGGGGGGGGGGGGGAATGGGGGATGGAGGGATGGGGCTAATGCCGCTACGTGCCTGGTCGTATAATTTTATAGAGACTTCAAAATGTTGATACTGTCATCTGTCTTATACATGTACGTGTTAAAAAGGGTTACATGGTCCCGATCACTTTCAGCCCCTGGGTCGTTTTGGTCAGTGGTTGATAAATACAATTTATAAAAAGGAATGCCTAAATCAGAAAAAAACTCATCTTAAACACACGTTATTTAAGTAAAATATTTTTTTTATGAATTAGATAACTGAATTTCAAGATTACATGCAATTATTTAATATAGAGAAACAAAACATTATTTTTAAGTCTTGGTTAGCAAAAGCATGCACTGAAATGTTGGGGGTGAGGATTTTAAAAGTCCACGACCATGAATGAGAACCCAAAGGACAAGCTATAAAATTCATCTGGATTCTGTTGATATCAACACCCGGGCTACTTAAACCTTTGCGACCAGTTTCGGACAAAAACCATAAATGAAAATACACAGAACTCAATTAAACATTTGAAAATGTGTGTTTGATTCACAATTGGCTCAGGTGTATGACTTGGAGACCATATGTGGAATCAAAAAACATAAGTCTTAAAGGGAAAACAGGTACCATATTAATGATAGCATATCCCATTTATCTTTATCTCTGTCTCTATTTATATAAAAATCAGTTTTACCACCACATGTATCTAGTTATAATAAAAATCAATGCGTTTTCCCCAATGGATACAGCAAAGGAAAGACAAACAGTATTCGTATGGTTTTTTTTTTAAAGATCTAGAGAGATTAACAAATACAAATGCAAAGAATTCTGCAGACCGTCAGAAATATATATATAAAAAAATAAAAATCCCAGTTACAACCAGCTTGATCAGTTTTTGTTGTTGTTGCTACATGTACATTGTATCTTTATGGGAGCACACACAAAACCACCATCCTCTAAGTACTGTTTACGTAAGTATCACGTGATGTACGTTTGGTGTTGATATTAATTACATACATGGATACGGGATATATTACAAATGTTGTACTTACTTATTTCTTCTTTCTTATTATCATTGTAATTAATGTCCCGATTATTGAGTTAATTACAAATACGGTTTAGCTACTTCCGGTTATATCAGATGTTTAAGGAGATTCGTCGTATCATTCAGCTGAAAATATAAAAAAAATAAACGTATATATATAATGATAATTTTATCAGCTAAATATTACAGACTTGTTTTAACTGTGTTCTTTATATTCTATTTACCACCAGCGTTACTATTCCTATGTATGGTCACGTATAAAACTTAAATACTCAACAAACCGAGTGTTTTGAATAAGGAAGTTTGTTATCTAGAAAAGTTTTGTAAAAAAAAAAATGTCTGGTTTAAAGTTCAAGATGTTAATTGCGACAAAGCATATCCGGTTATAACTTTGGCTGGTAAGATAAAATCGTAGTTGTTCATAAGTTGTACACAATGATGTTAAAGTGGTTTTAGCTTGCTCATATCATGCGAAGATCTAGATGGGAGTCGGGAACGGGGAGGGGGTCACAGATTTCAAAATTTTAAATTTGCATTTACTCTCCCTCCCCAGCCGACAAACAAAATAAACTGTCTGACTCCCTTCCGACGCCCACCAACAGTTGAAAGAAATAGGGATTTGCAAATATAGATATACATACATTCATACAGAGGTAAGCCAGCGGTCAAATTATGAAAATACTGAGGGCTTGGCTCACTACCACGGGTGTTACTGTTCTCCTGGATGGTCACAAAATTTAACTTAAATATTCAATAAACTGCAGAATGCATCATAAATTAGGAAGTTTAATACTATGTAGACAAAATGGAACAGTTTTCTAATTTCCTGGATAAAATCAATGAATTTATTTTTCAACAATCAACCTCCGGTTATAAATTTTGACTGTGAGATTAGATCTTTTGTACACAGAAACATTAAGTGACTTTATTTTGCTCACACCATTCGCAGATCTAGAGTTGACAAGGATGGTTATATTTTATAACATTTATGACATTAAAAATGGCATATAATGACTACCAAAGCTTGTGCGCTGAACTGGAAGATAAGCAGGATATGCATAAGTAATCAAATCAATACACAACTTCGTAACAATGAATACATTGTTCTGTGTTGGTCTACAGTGACAACCAGCAGACAATATATATATATATATATATATATATATATATATATATATATATATATATAAAATGAAATCCAAGACCGCGCATGCCTACAGGAAAGAACATTAAGGGCCTGGATGAGACAGGAATTTGCGAGGAGAAAAAGTTTGTTGATGAGAAATATGATTATTCGTGCGCAAATCGCGTCATGTTTTTTTATTGTTCGGTACCGTAGGACTGAACGCTACTATAAGACACAAACACGTTTATGTCCTTCGTCAGATGTTAGTTTGCAAGTAGTTAAGCCATCCTTAAAAAAATGCTTGTTTGGAATTGCCGCTTGGGGTTTCCAGACCCAGGAGGGAGGGAGGAAATTTATTTTTTATTTTTCCAATTTAAAGTTTAACTAATGAAAATCTCCGTATAAAAAAAGTTCTTTATTTTTTGCTTATGAAATTTTATCAGCGGGGGGATTTCAATGAGGCGGGAGGCAATTCTAAACAAACAATAATTTTATTTTGGCCTTACACAAGCTTTGGTACTTACAGTAACATTTCCGTGCATCTAGAAATGTTCCAGGATGTATATATATAAGAATATTGTAAATGAGTTGTTGTACTACAGAGCAGGGCTTGTAGTTTATGCCACAAACATGTCTATATCAGCTGTTTATGTAGTACTCATGATTATTTAGTAAAAGTTAAAAGTATAGTATGCATATGAGTAATAAAAATGTGCAAGTTCAGTGTATGAGTAAATCAATGTCATCTACATGCGTATATATATTTAATTTTTTTTTTCATATTTCAGGTCCCTATTTACTCCAATTAGTTCATAATCCAGATCTATACATTTTCTTTGTTAAAGAAACTGAATATCAAATACATCTGATAGACAAATTCCTTTGTTGTACCTATTACTCAAAGCTACCCTGCGACAAGGCCATCCCACAGTTTACAAGCCAGCGAATGCTAATATGATTTCTTTGAGTTGAAGTTCGATAGAAGATGTTTGAATAAGATAACAGGGAGCAGGGATTAACATTTTAAAGAAATATGTGATATATATTCCAAATTCTGTATTGTAGATAAACACTGTCAAAAAGAAGACGCTAAAAACATGCACAAGATTACCTCTATCGAGTCATGTGGTTTTTTTTTTGAAATAATATCTTTTAGATAACAAATCATTTTTCATTAGATATAAAATTATTGTGATTACCAAGCCAGTATATGTATTACAGTATCGCAGTATACAAAGCAGTATACATCAGTTCTGTGAATGCACAACTAAGACGTCCCCTTTTCTGTTTCAGCATCAAACACCATCGTATATATTTTTAAAAGATGTTGGTGTTTACTTATACTCGCACACATACACAACGGTTCTCGTTGATTTTATATGGTTACCTGCTAACTTACATACCTTTTTATGCAAGTAAATATACTTAATATACATATCTTAATACACTCTTCTTGTGTACTAAAATGAATGTAGCATGTATTGTTCTATTGTTTGGCCTAATTGTTAAACGGGAATTTCCCATTAGTTTACAATGACCACTAAATTCCGGTTCATACTCATTGCTAGGTTATCTCGCCAAAACCACATTATGTTCACAAAGTAAGCATAGTTACCTTGTTGGTAATTCAATATATTTTTTTCTTCACAGTTGCATAAACAGTGATACAACTATATAAAAACCTTTCTTAAAGGCCTATCGGCTAATTCATTCACGGATAAGGAAAATTTCCCCGAAAGAGGGGGGGGGGGGGATCCGATAGATAATTGTGTTTGCCGGAGGGGGATATGCCGCCGGAGACCTTCTTAGTTATCTTCACTGTGGTTTTTAGAAGCTTGAATTTTCTAGTTCGGGGAGGCTGGGTGTATTCACATGGGTTAACTTATTCATTAAACATGTTTACCTTCTTTACCGATGGCTGATGTCCTGTTCTTTAATTCAGTTCATGATCACTAGTGGAACAGATTCGCCATTGAAGTAATGGGAGGCTATATGGATATAGATATCCTCGTTTTTTACGGGGATGAATAGACTGTCTAGCTCCTTCAAGATACATTAATCAAAGAAAAAGGCAATATATTCTTATACAACTGTTATCATATTTTTATAAATCTGAAAATTAATTTAAAAACTTGCATGCACACTAACCAATGAATGTGTCAACTAAATGTAACAAGCTAGGTTTTTTAATGATTTTTAATTGCCACCAGCGTTGTATTCCTCAGTATGGCGCTTTCCGACGATGTGCTTCCGGTTTTTGTTAAGACTGGTGATATAAGACAGTTGTCCCTAATAATGTGTAAACAATGATGCTTATGTGGCTCCAAAGTCCAATTCATCAAGATGGCAACACAAATATTCAAGTGGCTCTTAAACACGCACATATACAGTGTTTCACTGAGTGGCAAGTAGAAATCAGAGTACTGAAAGTACTAGAAACCGGGTTTTCCTACATTTTGTTCATATTTAAGAAAAAAAGACAAACAGGAATTTTATGTAGGCATAAACTTTCATTCATCAAAAGGTATTTCACTCGTCATGTTTTTAGTTCTTGCACACATCATAATTATTTTCAAAATGAGCATAATTGTACACATTTAATCAGCAAGAAATGGATACTCATTCATTATAACGGAATATTCATAAAGAAAATCTTTCTAAAATCAATAAACAGAAAAGTTTACCGGGGAACTATTTTTCGTGTAGAATTTTATTTATCATTCTTTTTTTTATTTATATCTTATTTTTTTGTTTGTTTACTTCTTTGTTTGTTTGGTTTTTTTTTGTTTGTTTTTTTTTTCGGGGGGGGGGGGTGTTTTTTTTTTTTTTAGAATTAGCCACAACCATTTTGTAAAAATTAAATCTACTAATTGACAAAAACATGTCTTCATCACGCAAACTTTTAATATTTGATAGGTTTAGAAATATTTTGTTAGATCCGTACGCGTTTAACATGCAGAGATCAAATCTAGAGGATGTGATATACTTCAGCATAAAATTAAGCATATATTAAAAAACGACAAATTTGGCAAGAGTTTTACCGTTGAAACCTTCCAAAGCAAACCTCGTTAATAGTGACTTTCAAGGAATCATAGAAAAAAACTTCGTTATAATAACAGTTATTCGTTATAGGTTTATAGCGAATTCGTAATAATATATCCAGCTGACAGTACTTCACCGTAAGTTATAAAATCAATATCACTGTCATTTACAAAAAAAAAAAAAATGTCAATATAAGATTTTCACGTCACATTTTTAAAAAAAAAAATTTATGTATGCTTTTTTTAATTTGAATATTTTATATATGCATTTTCAAATTTAATGTATCTGAAATGAAAATTGTAATTAAAAATATTCGTTATTTATATAATAAAATACGTTTAAATCTAGCCAGCAGGAGTCTTAGAATTACTTAGTTAAAGCCGTATTTTTGTTTTAACCGTGTTTTCTATGAGGCAATTTTCTGTAATATTAAAAACGAACTTTCTCGGGACATTAATGAGAATTCATTATAGCCGAAAATTCGCTATTTTTGTATTCATTATATTCAAGTTTTGCTGTATCTTAATATTTTCATCACTGTCATCCATGTTTCAATTATATTAAAAAAATACTGAAGTCATAAATAGGAAAACTCAAATTCTGATTTTCTGAAAACTTCTACTTCTAATCTATTTATTAAAATATCAGAGAATTAAAATGATAAAGAATTTTATGTGCCAAATGTCTAAAAAATATGCAGTTGTTTACATTTTTTTCTCAATTTCTGTATTCAATTTGATCATCGTGCATAATTTAAAACAATTTTTTAATGTAATAATTTCCATTGATCAAAAAAAAAAAAAAAAAAATGGCAACAAATATTAAGAGGACTAAAATTGCAAAACAAAGGTAAAATTAAGTGCCCCATTACCCAGAGGGAAGACACTGACCCCTGTTTTGAAGGATGATTTGTCAACAGATTTCAATGATATACTTATCCAAAATGTTTGATACAATAACATTGAAAAGTGAAGTATTTAATTGACTATTTTTATGACTAAAATACCTATGATTGCCAAAGTTTAAAGATAAATACATTTGTATTCATTGCACTAAAATACAAATAGTTACATTCTATAACAGCCACAAACACATGATACGATAAGTAGTGTTATGAAACGTCATTACCAGAGACAAAAAAAAATTAAAAAAACAAAAAAAGATCTGAAAATTTATATTATTTATTACACAAGGATAGTGTCTGCAAGATTTTATGCAAAATAATTCCTTATCAATGAAAAAAGTTGCATTGATATTATTCAATTTAATTATCGGTGATATTTAAATTCAATGACCGCGCATATTTTTGTGTTTAATTCATTAAACCATATTTTAAGCTCACCTGAGCTTTTCTGGTTGTCTGTCGTCGTTGGCGTAAACTTTTCACATTTTCATCTTCTTCTCTAGAACCACTGGGCCGATTTCAACCAAAATTAGCACAAAGCATCACTGGGTAAAGGGGATTCAAGTTTGTTCAAATGAAGGGCCACGCCCTCTTTGAAGGGGAGATAATTTAGAATAGTTGAAAATTTGCTGGTATTTTTCAAAAATCTTCTTCTCAAAAACAATACAGCCAGAAAAGCTGGAACTTGTGTGAAACATTCTTAGGTAGTGTAAATTCAAGTTTGTTCAAATCATTATTCTCGGTGATAGGATGGGGACACAATGGGGGTAAAGTTTTACGTAAGATTATATAGAGAAAATCTTTAAAAATCTTCTAAAAAACCATTAAGCCAGAAAAGAAGGGACTTATGTGGAAGAATCCCCAGGTAATGTAGATTCAAGTTTGTTGAAATCGTGATCCCCGGAGATAGGGTGGGGCCACAATGGGAGAATGAATTTTTACATAGGAATATATAGATAAGATCTTTAAAAAATTTCTTCTAAAAAAAACTATCAGGCCAGGAAAACTCAAATTTGTGTAGAAGCATCCTCAGGTAGTGTAAATTCAAGTTTGTTTAAATCCTGGTCCCCGGGGGTAGGGTGGGGCACAATGGGGGATCATGTTTTAGATAGGAATATATTGAAAAAATCTTTAAAAACCTTTTTTTCAAAAACAATTAGGTCAGAAAATCTGGAACTGTATATTTAAGTTTGTTCAAATCATGGTCCCCAGGGTTAGGGTGGTGCCACAATTGTGGTCAAAGTGTACTTAGGAATATATTGAGAAAAAACCCCAAAACATCGAATCATTACATCCATTAATTGCTGCTGGTGTAATGAAGATGACAACAGCCCAGAACATTGCAGGGTCCGGTTTATGTCTTGCACATCTTCACAAAATTCACTCAAGGGATGGTGAGGATGGACTTCGAAATATTTTTGTAAGCAATAAATCTTATTTTCATACACAATTTCTATTGCTGGTTCTATAAATACTTAAGAAGTTTTAAGGTCAAGGTGATTGACCAAGGACAGTTAATAAGTAAAAGTATTTTAACGTATTTCTATTGTTAAACTGCAGAATCATCATCACTGCTTTGAAGAAATAGTAATTTTGTAGCATAATTGATTTTTCCTTTTTTGGGGGGTACCCTTGGTTGGCAACTGATAATTTAGATTATTATCTTATTTGTGGTTCTGTGCACACAATTTTTATTTTAGAAATAAAACAAGTTAGTTTTTTTTCATAAAAAACTGACATCTTTGCTGCCAAGTATCGACTCAAATGATAATATAATTTCCCTCCATGATTGAAATGAAGGTGCAAACAATTATAACTTTAATTTAGAATATCCTATAAGATTAATACCACTGAAAATAAAGTTTATTTTCCATTTAAGACAAAGAAAACACCAGGAAACTATATGTTTGTAAATCCAAATAGAGCTATACAGGGTAGAGGTATATAAAGTGATATGGAAAGAAATCCTGTCGTTAAACTTCAACTTAATACAATAATTTCAATTGTGAATGAATACACTTGTTAAACTATTACAAAGTCAAGTACACTTGCAGTTTGAAATCAAAATAAAAATTTTTATTACTAGTAACTTTCATACAGTTTAATACTTTCACTTCGCATGCTCCAATTCATCATTTCACTCTTAAACGATATTTTAGCACAATTTCCCTATAGATCCATAATTTATCGGCTCAATTGTATTTTGTGGTCTACATGCTTAAACCAGATCACGTCACCTTTCAACTGATTTATCACACAATATAAGAGTAGATTCCGAAAGGTGACCAGTCTTCTTTATGATCTTTTATCAACGAATTCAAGTAATACATATGCATGTACACTATATGGCGCGTATCAAGTTTCAATTGCAATAGTAAAGGACATCCTTATTTTCAGGTGTTCAAATATTGTGGTTAATTACTACACTGTACATACCCCTATCAAGTGCATTTAATGCGCAAGAGAGATATACCCGTTTAAAACACTGCTGTGATATCATTCCTTTGTTCCATTTTACCTGTGACAGTCCGATATCAGTGAGCTTCTTAATATCAGACCGTTACCAGTGGTTACAGTTCAAATATCCTTCAAAATCGGACTGTCTCATGTATATCAACAATGAAATTCAATGGCAGTGTTTCAAGTACGATATATGCCTCAAACACTTCTGTATGAAAAAAATATCAGAAAACAGGCCTCAAATCTATCTGATATTTTTTTCCATACTGAACTGTTTTCGGCATGTATCCATTAAATACCCACTAACATTAAAGCTGCATTTCAAAATAAAGAAATTCCATAGCTAATATATCAAATCAATAGCCGATCCAACCTACGACAATCACTGTTAGAGAGGGACTAATGGAGAGGGCAAAGTTCATCATGTTGACACCAATGACAATTACTGTTTGAGAGAGGCAAGGTTCATCATGTTGACACCAATGGCAATCACTGTTTGAGAGAGGCTTATGGAGAGGGCAAGGTTCATCATGTTGACACCAGTGGCTACTACTTCGCGGACATAGAACCATTCAACTGAATGTTTTAGAATATCTTTGTGGCACTAGTTCTGATCCTGATGGATGTCATGTGTAGGAGAAACGATGTCTTCCTCCACAATCTGTCACCACTACAGCACCAAACGGATTGTCAGAGTCAGACACCACGACATCTCCATTGTTGTTCTCTGTTATATAAATAGGCAATCTTATACAATTCCATTCCTGTGTTGTCGTGTTGTATAGTTGTTTCAATTTTTCTCGTTTTACCGTTAACTTGCCTTGACTTATCCTTGCCCTATAGGTACACATCCCGACCAGTAGATTCTCATTTGACGGGGACGAGTACACACATCGTGGTCTCCATTTTGATAATATTTTCTTCGTAGAAAAAAATGGTAGTAGTTATCACATAAATTGATTGCCTCTTTATGCTATAATTTCTCGCTATAAAAATAAGCTCATCCTTACTGTTGACTGTGTGTAATCCACAATACAAACCTCTTCATAAATCTTTCACACGATGTAGAGCGTCACCTGTTGTGTTTGCTAATATGATATTGATTCCATTACTGACCCAGACCTGGCCTGATGTCACACATGAAATATGATAACAACTGACACTGTGAGAGATTGATGGAACTCTGGAACATACATCAGTTTCAGCGGACACTCATTTCCTGCTGGACGGTTTCCTCTCTGTGTGATTTGGATTCCAGTCACTGACTCCATAACATATTCTTTATTTAGTGACTCGGTCATGGAGAGCTGGCTGTTGTGAAGTGTAAGATGTATAAGTGAGAAATTGGCAGTCTTTATGAATAAGAGGAATCGAAGTAGACTGATTGCTGACTATTCATATTTGTGTACACATCTTTGAAGGCTGGAAATATGTCTGCTCATCTCTATCTTCTGTTTTAGACATCTGTGTTTAAAATCGAAGCCACAAAATACATTGTACATCAAATCGTTTTGAATAAGGTCGATAGCCTGCTTCAGTGTGTTGGACTTTGTAAACATATCTGATTGATAGTGTTACAATTCTATGTTACAGCCTTTCACATCAGCTTTGATTCTTTTCAAAAGAGCAAGTCTGTTAAAGAGAGCCCCTCTTCTTATGGCGTGAATTATTCTTCTGTGTTGTAATTGCTTTGTTTTATATGCTTCTTGTATACTTCGAACAGATTTCCTATGCTGGGACGAAATTAAATTTCTCTCGGTATGGCACAACATTATGGTCTATTCTTTTGAAATCTTTTACATGGTTTTCTTTACAATTGGGACACATAACAAATAGACACGATACACAATAGTATTTTGTGTCCCCGGGACACTTAGAACACTGATGTACTCTATACGGGTTGGTTGCTGTATACATGATGTGGAGGGTTTAGGTCTCAAAACACAACCTGCTCAAATAGGATAAAGTGTTTCAGAATAAATCATTGTGGTTAAAGCAATTTTTTCATATCAATTTTGAAATGAAAAAAAAAGTTTCATTGATGCCAAAAATATCTCCCTGACACTTATATCATAAACAAAAATTAAGTTCTTCAGAATAAAAAAAGGTGTTAATTTAATACATTAATAGATACTTACATACATGTAGATGTGCTGATATAGGGACTTGTATATGACTACTTAAACGTCTACGTTGTACAAGTAAATAAACTGTTTTCCTATATAATTACCAAATTCTTTCACAAAGTATTTTTGCACTTGAGTTTTAATTAATTTTAACTCATACAGATCTATTATAATTAAAAACGGAAAATTGTTTGGAGTTTTATATATATATATATATATATATATATATATATATATATATATATATATATATATATATATGTTTGGTCTGCAGTTTAGTGTTTCAGTTCTTTAAAGTTTCAGTTATGGAGGATCATTTACAGTGTGTGAATCACAAACAAAAGGCGCGGTGAAGAGAATTTAAGGGAGGAAATTTTCATTGATGTATCTCCTCCACATTACGACTACTAGGTCGTTTACGCTTATCGAGTACATTTTAAATTAAGAGAAATAAATATTATTTAAAGCTTAAGTCATAAACACATTGCATTAATCTCAAAGTTATACATTCATAATATATATATTCATAATTGTAATATGATGGTAAAAAGGATGGACCGAACGAAAAAAAATGTTCGGTCGTAGAGTTTTTTCAAGTCAAATATTTTTTTTTTAAATTAGGAAAATTGAAGATTTTAGCGTTTTTAAATTTTTGTTGTTGTTGTTATAATTTTTTCTTGATATAATTGTAATTGTTGTCTAAAAGTCCGATGCAAGTATATATTTCTAATATATGTCTTGTAAATAAAACAAAACATCGATCAATTCAAAGTCTGATATTCATAAACTGTTGAACACAAGAAGGATTATTTATGCGATAGAGTTACATGCCTTGTTAGCTCAAACCATGTTTAATTATAGACGATCGTATCCACAGATACTGAGGCAATTGCACTAATGATTCATACATGTTTAGACAATATACACAGTGAAGTACTGACGAAGCTATAAAAATATGTTTAGTTTTGTAAATCGACATACTTGGTGATATGACGTATATTTCCTTAATTACACTCTTCTTCAAACAGTTTTTCCGTTTTAAAAATTTCACATTAGATCAGTTTTATAAGACAAAGTGAAGAAATGAGCTTATTTTGTATTTTAGATTGTCAAGAGTTACATAATACATGTAAATTATATTTAATTTAAAGCGAGCGCATATACCTTTGGTTTTTTATTTATAATTGTTTCACGAACTAGCTGAAGATTTCTAAGATTACAATTTAATAATTATTTCATTCCTGAAATCGGTGTGTTTGATATTTCGTACCACATACGAAGAAGAAAAGCAAACAATACGGTAATTTTTGTTTGCTGACTATATTTTATCATTAAAATATGTAAAACTATAATCAGTATGATACATTGATTCTGATATGTTACATTATTAAAGAGACCTTAAACATTCAGAAAATTTGCATGGATTCTGAATATACTAAGCCTTTTAGAAAAGGATCATATTTGTGTCAATGCTTGGATTAATATCCATGCAATTTTGAAATATCCTTAAATTTAATTTGTTCTGCTAGTATTGAACGGTTGCTATGGATACTGCTCTTTATGCTTATCGTTTTAAAGTATGATTAACAAATACGAAGAAGGAAATCTCAGTTGCACAAGTTTTTCTTGTAATAAATCGTTTGTTTGTTCCAGTGGAGAAAACTTAGTTATTGTGTATGTAACAGACATGCAATAAAATTACTGTTAGGACAATGTGCCGATAAGATAATGTTTTAAAATGGCATACTTAATTGAACAATTTTAATTTTAACTTGTACATATTTACCTGTGAATACAAATGTCATTCATGGTTTTCAATTTTATATTGATGGAAAAAATGCATTAAAATAGATTTTACATTTCAATGTTGGAAAACTTTTCAAAATCACAGATTGCAGCCTCTAAATAATACATTACATATTAAAATTTTATATACTTTCATTACTTATAATTGCATGAAATATCCTGCTTCTTCGAAGCTATGCTCTGTGACGAATCGGTTAAACGTCAAGAAAACTAAAAAATTGTATTATTTAATTAACATTTGAAGTCAAATACGTCCAATAAGGTCACATATAAAAAAAATATATATATTTTATGTCACCTCTTCTACTAGGTATAAACAATTCTTATATACCTGAATCTCGATTAATTTGAAGTGATAACTAATACTTACGACGATATATACATGAAAAGTTATTTAACTTAATTGTTCTTCTTCTTGTTTATTTTGATTTTGATTGGAGATATTTCTAATTTGTGTTTTATATATATATATATATATATATATATATATATATATATATATATATATATATATATATATATATATATAAAACAATGAATTATCATTCAATTTGGTGGATTAAATTTTGGTGAATCCATATTTCCCTTCCTAAAAATCTTTCTGTCATTTTTAATAGCTAAGAAGTTAATGTACATTAGCAAAAACTTTAAGTCACCATTACATGTTCAATTGGTAAACTTTGATGTCAAATCCTGGCTTCCATACCTCAAAACTTTCAACAAAAATCACAAAGTAGTACTTGATAGAAGTATAAAAAAATGTATACCTTATTAACAATCAATTTTAATTTCATTGTTAGTGAAAAACCATTAATCAGACAATTACCTGCACCTGAGTCAATAATGGATCATGTGTCTTGTAAAACAACACGATCTATCCTTCCTGTCACTGGAATTAATTACACAATTGAACAGGGAAAAGTGATACGGTGTTTATTAAGCAGTTGACTAAATCATTTATAGAAATGTTTAGTTTTTTTTTTATTTCTTAGCATTAATTAAGGTTTGTATTGATAATGAGTAAATGTACATCTGTATCCGAAACACTGTGTGCATGAAACAATTGTCCTTTTTTAATTATCAAGCTCACCAACTTTGAAAACATATTCTGAAAAAAAATAATCAACAATATCTAAATTGAAGTACTTAAAATTGGCGACTTAAATTTGAGTGAGTTTTTAAAAATTGTCAAAATAGGCCAAAATTATTTATCTGTCAAAATAACGAGCTTTTCGGTAATTTCTTTTATGTTGCATTCACCTATTCGTTTAGATATACTGGTCCCTGCTGACAAAGCAGGAGACCACATTGTCTTTGTTTGAAAGGCTCATTATAAAAATTGAATTTTGGAGGAACTGGTTAAGGTGACATAACAATAAAACTTTATGATAAACATGATGACTTTAATTTTTCTACCGTCAACTTTCCTTACTTATGTAGCATTGTACCTTCATGACATGCATATGGAGTTTTTGTCTCTCAGTTTATTTGATACGCAAGGGCATGCTCCACGTATAATCAATTTCCAAAACGAGGGAAGCTACTGACAAACAAGTGGATAAAACAAGATTATCAACAGTCTCGATTGAAGTCATCATTTCGTAAGTTCTATGGTCGATACAACGACCTTGTCAGCAAACACAATCTTCCGCTAGGTCGAATGCTGGCTGACATTTTTCATTCTTATTGTTAGATCACTATCAATCACCGACTTTTCTACGGATTTTTCCGTTTTCCCGATTACGACACAGAGCAAACGGCGGGTGTGACTGGTCAGCAGAGGATGCTCACTCCTTCATGGCACCTGATCCTACCTCTAATTTTTATAGAGGTCCGTGTTTGCCTTGCTCCTGATTGTATATTGCTTTTGACTTTTGATTTTGAACACTATTCGTTATCACCGTATTTAATTTCTGAAAACCAACGCTTTACTGACTGAGCTAAAGGGATAACTCACGGTCCAGTAGTCCGAAGGTTCATTAGTCCGAAGCCCCACTAGTCCGAAGGTTCATTAGTCCGAAGGCCATCTAGTCCGAAGGTTCATTAGTCAGAAGGTCCACAAGGTTCATTAGTTCGAATGCATCACATGTGATTAGTTTGAGAAATCTTTTCGGAATTATTTCCATGCAGCAATTTCTTACGTAAGAATTTGTCCTAAACAAATGCAGACAAGTAGCTAAAATGATTCAATTTTAACTAGTTAATATTGAATTAAGGTCGGTCGCAGGTTTAAAATTGTGTGCCCTCTGTGCAGAGTATTGCGCCTTACTGTCGTAAAACGCAAATGCAGAGTAAAATGTTCAAATATATAGGTTATCATGTAATGCTTTTATGAAAACAAATTTCTTATCATAAAAAATATTTTTAGTGACATGAATCCTTAGAATAATGTTTATATAAAATATCGGGGATGATTCGGACTCCTTAAGTATATTTTTAATACCAAAACTTTAAGAGTCTCAAAGTACATGTAGAACAACGTTTTATCCCCCCTTTGAAATCTGTATTTTCTACTTTAAGGTAAACAAAGTTTCATGTTACTTCTAAAATACCATGTAAATTGTCCCCTTCTAAACATTTGTACATTTTTTTTTATTAATTTGTGTTTCACTCTCTTTAAATTTTATTATTTTAGTTATTTATCTATTCGACTTGAGTTCATGCAGATTCTTTAAAATTCGTTTTGTTTCCATGTTTTATATTGTCCCCCGCTTTTACTCTAAATGGGGAATATAAATTTAGCTTTGTCCGTTCGTTCGTCTGCGTGTCATTTTGTTTGTGCATTTCCAGTTATCATAAATTATAAATTTTACAACGAACTTTTAGATAAAAAAATCCTGACCCCAACTTAGTTTTTATTTCTAACCGATTAATAAAGCATTCAACCCCCTACCACCTACTTTTGCGAGAGATAAATTAACGTTCACACCAAGTGGCAGACACAAACTCATTGAATAAGTCCATCAGGTTTTTTTCAATATGATTTTGTTTTGCACTTATTAGGTACTTAGGCGTGTAAAACCTTCCATCATTTAACTTTTTTGTTATTTCTTTTCAGTTATTTGCTATTCTTATTCCTAACCATACAATTTTTATTCGATAAAACATGATTTCTCTTTGATAAGTTGATGTTTTTATGCAAAAATTTACTTATACTCAAAAATCATTATTCTAATTGTTATTCTTAAACATTTTTTATTGCAACTCTCCAACACATCAGTATATATCATAAAATATTTGACGAGCTTACAAATAGATCATAAAATAAACGTAGAAGAGTTTCTAATTTAGTTAAATAATTTTTTATACCTTATTTCAAAATAGGAGATGCCTTTTCGATGACTCCATCTTTGTTATCCAGAGAGAGAGAGAGAGAGAGAGAGAGAGAGAGAGAGAGAGAGAGAGAGAGAGAGAGCGGAAGAGAATGTTAAATAATTTTTTAAACCTTATTTCAAAATAGGAGATGTTTTTTCGATGACTCCATCTTTGTTATCAACAAATTGCATCACTTTTTTTGTTTAGTCTTATGATTTATAAGCAATTGAGTTACTTGTTATTCCTATTCGAAAAACTCCACTTCGAAAACATATCATTCCTAGTCTGGAAATAACGTTCATGAGAACAAAAGTTAATTTAAACAGGCAGAAATCTGTATACCAAAAGTTATTATACATAAAAGTATACAAAAATTACGAAAATAATCTTCCAGATCTTTAAAGAGATAACAATTCATATTAAAGTACTCTCTTTTCATATTATTTTGTGTTCTTAACCTCTAAGAACCTGCTAAGGTGAAAAATGATTAATCAAACCTGGCCCTTTTAGTTATTCAAACCTTCACAACATTTACTACATCGATTTTCGGACTATTGAACCTTCGGACTAGTGGGCCTTCGAACTAATGTACCTTCGAACTACTGGGCCTTCGGACTAATGAACCTTCGGGCTACTGGGCAGACCCCGTGAGGGTCAACTCACTAGCTAGTACAAGTAGGAGCGCAGCAATATTGAGACATATATATATATATATATATATATATATATATATATATATATATATATAGAATAATATACCTATACACAAATACTCTTTTTATTACCATTAAATTCAGCAAAGTCTCGATTTCAAGTTCAATTAAAGATTCAAAACTTCCAAAATCACAATATCTACCAAAAAGGACAATAATGCAAACAAAACCAACATTAAAAATCTTTTTAAAAATGAACTTTAATTGTTCATCTTCACCCTGGGATTGTACTATATGTGTTCATATAGTGGAGTATTATTTTTGGAGATTTTCTCGCATATTTTTATGTAACTTAGGAGTACTTCCGATCAAAATTTGCCTATTATTAATAATTTTACTGTGTTTAAATATATAATCAGAACCTTTAACCCATCAATAATTTATTTTCATTTTCATTTCAGCTTCTAATAAAATAATTCATTTTCGTTTCGATGAAATGAGAATATGAATCCAACTTGATTTTAGGACATGTGTAAAATGAGGGTAATCAATCATTTTCAAACACCCAAGTCTTTAACCTTTTTTTTCAAACTTGTGGACTTTGATATCCCAAATGAATGGATTTTGATCTGGCTCTATTTCTTTTAAAGTGTCATTGTCATTGCTTGGTAGGGTACGTATAATATGGTTGAGGTTTGAGATAATTAAAGTTTTCAAGACTATTAGTCGTCCAAAAGGTTTTAGTTTTCTGCCTTTCAAAGCATTTTGAATTTTTGGAAATTTCGTTTGTATCTTAAATCAATCATTTCTGTATTATTCATAGAGGATTTTATTCCTAACAAGTCTCAAGTTACATTTCACCATGATAACTTCCATCTTGAAAGATGAAAAACCTCTTTTTTTACTCCCAATCCAAACTAGTTTTGTTTAAGAAAGAAGAAAAATTATAGTCTTGACAAATCGGCAAATTGTCTAGTTCTCCTAGAATGCCATCCATTGATTGCAGATATCCATTTGGAAACATTGTAGTTTCATCTGCATACTATGAAAGTTTATAACATTCTCCTTCAGTTATCATGCCATTAATATCTTTGTTATTTTTTATAAGTATCCCTCAAATCTTTGCACAAAAAAGAAAATATGTGGTAAGATTGGGTTGCCCTGCCTACAACCCCTTTCTTGGTACAAAATAATATGATGCTATTTTAGATTTAATGATACAAGACTTGATTTAACTATAGAAAGGGTTTTTTTTTCAATTTTTAATTGAATTACCAAAATTGAAAAAAAACCATGGTCTGGTAAATGAAATCCCAAGATAGTGAATCAAATGTTTTGTCTCGAAATTAATTTCTCTCGACCTAAGAACCATTTTTTCATCAGCCATAATGGGGTTTTCCTGGGCCCCGATCAATGGGTTGTGGCATTTGGCAGTAGAATCAGAATGATTTTTTCCTCCAGCAATCATCCTTGCTGCATTTTTTCTTACATGGTTGCTTTTCTTTCGTTATTATTCCTTGCTAATAATATAATATATGTGAGGAATAAATAAAAGGTGTTTTTTTTTATATAAAGCTTTAGTTTTTAACCAAAATCAATCGCATAGTCTTGGGCATTTTCGATATAGCTTCCGGTCTGTAGCTTCTGGTCTGAAAAAATTCGGAGCTTTAGCTATTTTCAGTAAAGCTTAGTAAAATACATTAATTCTTAACTGTAAATAATATTAATAAATTTCTAATACATTTTTATCATTTTAATTTTTTCTCACTTAACGTATATTCTGCATGTAAATGACATAAAAGAATTATAAGATAATTTTTAAATAGTTTTTTAAAACATCTCTGTCTCAAAATATGTTTAATCCATGTCAATTTGAGAGCTGTGAACAAAAGAGAAGAAATGTTTGACTGGTGCAGAAAAATTGAGTAGCCAATGAAAGAAAATGGGTTATGTTGTTAAATTACATTCAGTAAAATTGTTGACATTTGGGACATAATTTTATAGCTTCGAGTCCTATACACAAGCTGTATGACGTTAAATAAGATATGAAATATAATGGCCGATTAAGTACGCTTGTTACTCTAAAACTCTTTATTGTAAAGAATTTGAACACATCATTTGGTGGCTCTTAATTATCTGTTTCATGAACTAATAAGTGTATATTGTTAATCTCGATTGGTTATATTTTTAATTTGCTGTATTTATATACTGACATTTATTAACCTTTGATTTCAATAAAAAGGTTAAAGCGGAAAGCTTTACATTTTTTGACCTTACAAAAATATTGTTAGAGAATAAATTGCAATAAATAACAAATGTAAATTATATTTATGGAAACGGATTAGGATAAGTCTCACAACTTGTTTGCGAAAATGAAAAATGACATTAACAGACTGTCAACCATCTCAAAAATCCATAAGACGAAATACAAATTCAAAGAAGAGCAACACTGACCTCTAAAAAGATAGAGGTAGGATTAGGTGCCTAGGAGGAGCGAGCATCCTCTGCTGACCGGTCACACCCGCAGTGTGCTCTTTAACGTAATCGGGAGAAAACTGGAAAAGTCCGTAGACAATTTGGTGATTAATTATGGTCTAACAATTAGTATGAAAAACGCCAGTCAGCATGCGACCAAGTGGAAGATTGTATTTGCTGACAAGGTCGTTGTATCGACCATAAAACTTACAAAAAGGTGACTTCAAACGAGACTGTTGATAGTCTTGTTTTATCAACTTGTTTGTCAGCAGCTTGCCCCGCCTTATAAACTGTTCATACGAAGAGCATACCCTTGCGTATCGAATTAACTGAGAGACAAGAACACCATATGCAGGTGATGAAGGTATGTTGCTACATAAGTAAGGAAAGTTGACAATAGAAAAATTGAAGTCATCGCGTTTATCATAAAGTATTGTTGTTAGGTTACCATAAATGTCCATTTCCATTAAAATATCCAAATATGAAACAGATGACACAGACTCTGTGGTGTCTTTTATTTCAAGTTCACTGGGATATATCGAGTCGACGAAAGTATGGAAGTAACAATTTTTAATTGATAATACGTCATCGATATTCCTGAATGTTTAGTTGAAGGCCACAGCGAGTGATTTATTGTTTTCACGTACAAGTTTTTGAATAAATTCTGCTTCAAATGAATACAAAAATAGGTCTGCTAACAATGGGGCACAATTGGTACCCATGGGAATTCCAACAGATTGTTGGAGTACTTGATTTCCAAAAACTACATAGATATTGTCTATCAGAAACTCAAGCATCTTTTTACTGTTTACGGTTTGATGTTATTGATTTTGGTAAAATTTTATGACCTCAAAGTTTCTAATAATTCTTTAGAGTTTTTAAGTATCCACATCTGATCACAACGCTTCTGGGGTATAATGTTGTAGAGTACTCTTGAATTTTTCATTCACTACTGTAAGAATTTTAGTAAGGAGTAAAGAAAGAGGTTTGGTAAAACATTTACTGGAACCTGCTATATATCTCTGTTTGTAAGGACTTTTGTGAAGCTTTGAAATCCAGTATAAATAAGGTAAAACAAATTCATTTTGTTTAGTGGGGATATTAAATATATCCAAAACCGATTTATGATTTTGAAGTATTTCCTGCTTCAAAAGGCTGCCATGGTGTAATTAGGATTACCATACGTAGAATTGAAACCTAGTTGAACCCAACCTGCAGTGCATTCATGTACTATATCATATTATTTAACGCAAAAAATATTGTTTACACATTGGAAAAGTAAATCCTGCTAAACTTAATTCAACCCAGTGTGCAGTGAATTCATGTACTATATCATATTATCTAATGCAATAAAATATTGTTTACATTAGGAAAAACTAAATCCGGGTAAACTTTTATGGATGCAGATATCAAAATAAATTACCCGACCAATCAGAAACGCAGGTATCTCATTTAACTACATATTTAATGATAGTTAAATCAGTGACATATCTATGTGTAAATTCTATAAACGAGATGGGTAACTCTCGTTTGAGTCTAATACTTTTTTCTCTGTCTGTATTTGATTAGTGTTGATTTGTTGGACGACGACAAAACTGCAAGGGCGCGCGAAATATACGGGACCCGTTTTGTCTCTACTGTATTGTATCATGTACAATTATGGACTTCATTGTAGGTCGATATGTGGTTATATGGACCCATGTCAAGTGATATCGACCGAAGACACAGAAAGTGATATCGACCGAACATCACATTTTGTGTCTGAGTAAATATGTTGTCCCATTTTTGAGATTTTACAACAACTAAAGAACATAACTTTCAATTTTACTACACTAGAAACGTCATTTAAACAGTATGCCAGATGGATCCAGTCCGTGTTCGGACTTTACGCATTTATCAATGGTCATCACGAACAGGTTTAAAAACATATGTATTAAATAGAATGAATAATGCTGTGTTTAATGTTTAAATCTATACAAATGCATTAAAAAGTCTTCTCGATTATTTAAACTACTACCGTATATCAGGTATTTTCTGCGTCATGCCCCCCCCCCCCCCACCCCACGAACCCAGAACAGTATATGATATATACGCAAATCAAATTTCACTATTTCAAAGTCAAAGTGAAAAAAAACTCGAGCACGATTATTTAAACCTATGAAGTAATTGAAGGAAAAAAACCATCTAAATTTTAACAGTTAATTTTAATGAAAAGTTCAGACAATGAAAATATTGAAGCGATTTCCGTCATATAAAATAATTACCGATAAATATGTTCAGAGATACAACAACCATAGATCAATATTTACATTCTACTGTGTTTTTCCATTAAATTCTGTGATCTTTAAATGCCTCTAAATGCAATAACTAATCACTGCGTATGAATTTAGATGTAATTTACATAAGTAGTTCCCAAACAGTAATTTCTATGTTATCGGTTAAAAAATATATTTCATACATGTTGTCAAAACATGTTTTACAATCATACAACAAAAAAGTTGATTTTATTGTTATAAGCAAAATTTCAAGAGTTATTTTTCATGGATTATATTTCCATGCTCATCGATCCCAACTCAACAGTCAATGTGATAACCAGTTTAAACCGGTTTTATAAAACAGCTGCTTTTGCTGTTACTAATTTACTCCCTCCGTGATCTGCAATTTATTTAAGTAAATAATTGATTCCATAAGTAAGGGAATGTAAATATAAGCATTGAATGATTTATTTTTGATGTCGTCGTCTCAGTAGACAAATTGTCATAACGCCGTAACGCGCGTTATTCAATTTGTCTGCTCAGCTGACGGCAGTTATTGAGACGACGACGTCAAAAATAAATCATTCAATTCTATAGTAGATCGTGTACCGTTACCGTTACATATACTAGTAGTTAAGGTTTACGTGACCAATTAAATTAGCTTGTCAATTGATTATTAAATAGGCTTACATAAATGTTTGTTGAACACAGCTCACCGAACATTCACTCGCCTATTTGTATTAAAAGGAGAAATATAGTTCAATTACAAAACCCAAGTTTTATATTAAATTTACGCTGATTTGTTTTCTGCGAGTCGGAATCGTCGCGAAAAAAAAGCTGAAATTTGATACACGCAGGAAAAACCTAATATACGGTATTTTGATTGAAATTTACATTGAACTTAAATAATAATAATAATAATAAAAGATACCACAGAGTCTGCGTCATCTGTTTCATATTTGGATATTTTACTGGAAATGGACATTGATGGTAACCTAGCTAATAACAAAACTTTATGATAAACGCGATGACTTCAATTTTTCTATAGTCAACTTTCCTTACTTAGTTGGAACTCGGTCTAAACGATGGTAACCAGTTACAAAATCAGTAATCGGTTCGTCGTATTAAAAGAAAATATGTATATGTATATCCTTCCTTGCCAAACAGATCCAAATCGTTTATTTTTTCGGTATGATTTTTACATATTCAGTGTAAAAACAAAATTTATTGTGAATATTGAAAATTTTGCATAAATTCTAAAAAGGCAATCATATGCGTTTTTACAAGAAAGGATATATATCATATTAAATTCAAATGTACGTGGCGTTAATGGTAAGTTGGCGAACTTTATTCAATTCTGTAGAAGTTCCAAGTATTTGAATTTCTATAATTTGTAATCTATAATAGATTAGTTTTATAGGATTTTTTATAAAACATTTTAGAGAGGACACATTATTATTAAATGATATTTGACCGTCCTTGAAATTATTAAATAGATTACTTTGTTTTCATTGCATTTCAAAAGTAATGTTGTTTCTAAATTGGAGTATGCATATTCGTAGGTATTTGCTTGAGGTAAAGTAGAACAGTCAAAATGGGTTTCCAACTGAAGAACATGTTTTCGAAACAAGTTATAAGAAATAAAAACGAGGCAAAATACAGCAGATTTGCGCTAATACATTGCAAAACGTTTTCAGATAAACTTAATTTCAATATTCGAATATTTTTTCATAGAAGGTTGTTAATAACAAATATTTAATACTGATATTGATTATTATTCATATTCAAAATATTAAAGGAGAAAATATAGGTTTGACAAGATAAAGGCATACATTTGAATCACTGCCAAAACATATAGTTATCTTTCCTTTGTCGATCGAGATTTGAAACGTAACTCTTTCTTACGTTTACTCGACTCTTTCATAAATCTTAAATTTTATGTATAACTTATGTATGATTGAACCTTTGGAATACGCTAGGATAAGCTGTTGCCAACTGTGTGAAATGTTGGACGATAAAAGGGCGTAACTTGATGCTCAAATTTCGCTTAACCTGGTGTTAACTTAAAAAGTGTTTTTTCGACAAAAATATTCTAGAATATTTTAGAGTTCATTATGTTTTTACCAAGTTATTTGGTAATTGTTATCATTTGGGGGTTTTCCCTGTGTTATGTGTTTTCAAAAACGCATTTAATAAGTCAAATAATTTTGAGGTTAGATTGTATTTATATTATGCGTAACTTTAATTTGTTACACGAAAGTGTCAAACAACTGAAAAAAAAACAATACTATACTTAGTCGACGTTATGGGAAAACTGTTTCAACTTGATACATTTATGCTAGGTGGTTGTTCAAATATGTACCGTGAACCACTAATATAATATATTTTTTTCTTTTTCTTCTTTTTATCTTTTTAAACTCCCTCTTTTATCATTTGGAAATTTTAATTAAAAAAACATGCATGTTTTAATTATTTCTAAAAGTTCAAAATTTTAATTAATTTATACTATTTGTTGTTCTAAGACTACACAATATAACCTGCTGTCGACTTACAATAAAGGACTAGATATTTAGAAATTAATTTTGTTGACAAAGTTTCAAATAAGGAACTCCACCTAAGTCACGAGCAGTCTTACAAGTTTAAAGATTAAATGACAGATTAAATTGCATTACACATAATAATGTCTATTTGCATTTAGCATTCTCTGTCGTCCGTAAAATTATTCTTGGGCGGGTCTGTATTTTTATAAGGAACTTCATCTCATGGATTTGTGATCTCTTTCTCCTAACATTTGTTTTTATTCTTTTATCTGTTATTTGAAATTGAAAAATTGTATTTAAATTTGTTTTCACTTTTTATCACAGTGATTCTGGATGCATGTATAAAATTTATAAAATATTGGTCTTAAAAGATAATGGAAATTAAAACATCGTGTTAACAAGGACGAAATCTATTTTATAAGAAATGAATAACTAGATTTTATTCCTACAATATATATGATATAGATTTATTTAAAAGATTGAATGACAAATTAATCAACAAATACTGTGAATGGATGGAGTTGGTAAAATTGCTAAAAAATAAAACAAAGCGTCTTCTTAAATGTTTTACTATTATTTGCTACCGAAACATCATGATCTCAAGAAACCTCTAGCACGTTCCATTACGTAATATAGCCCGAATGTTTTAATCTGGGAAATGTGAATGAACCCTAACTATACCTACAACTTCACACTGTCATTATCCATTCAACCGTATCATTAAATCAATTTCATAAAGATGAACAATTCATTATATTGGTTTTTTAACATTTAAATGTTAGTATAAATATAACTGCTGTACATCATTCTTCATAAACTTTGCTTTCTTAACCACACATCTGTAGTCTTTTCCCCTCCAATTATATACGAAAACATTTGTTTTTTTCATATTTAGCCAATCTAAAATGGGAAAAGGAGTAAACGGGTCTCAATTTATAAAATCATTGATTTATCTTTGTAATGAAATATGAAACACTTCATATGTGTCTATGTAGCCAATATTGTAAATATACAGCACTTCAAATGCAATATTTCTATTAAACTGTATTAATTTAAAATTAATTGTAGATTTTAGACCTACGTTACTACAAAAGAAAGCATATGTTTGAAAAATTCCTACCTTTCCTTCATTTTTCTTTCATCTGGTTTAGTTACTTTTGATCGTCAGCAGTGGATCGTTGTATTTGTTGTTTTTTTTCATTAAAGAGGGTGGGTGGTCAACAAATTAACCACCAGATAAACATTATTTTTGGGAATGATGTTTCAAGCCATACAGTTTTATTTGGTAAAAAATCTCTTTACATTGGCTTTAAAATTTGATTATTTTCTTATATCTTTATATATAGCTCCTCTTCTTAAGGAGATCTAAAAAGTCTTAAAAATGGCCACGACCATCGAACCCTCTTAAATCATTTATCTCCAACATCAGCCATCATAAAAAAGAATGACAACCTGTTTGCAAAATGTTTATATACTCATGCCATTGCTTGGGTTATCTTTCTTTTGTTGAACGAAAATTGACATTATTTAATATGCATGTTCAATTTCTATCCTTCATTGTTACATTTGTTTATAATGAGTAAAATAATTATAAAATACAAATTTTTGGCTTTAATATATTATCTATCTGTTACTATTATATCATACATTTGGACGTTTCCGGGAAACATGCTTTACCTTAGTTAACTACGGTGTACACTCCAACCTGTGCACACACACAGTTTGATCCACCAAGATAAACAAACTAGGAAAAGGGATTTAACATAAAGATATTGTCGAAAAATCAAAGCATATGTTTGCGTTGAAAGATACCGCCGATATGATATCATGACTATACTCTTTTTCTGTATAAATCATTTTCTTGACACTTTAATGGAAAGCAATATCTTTTGTAAAACACTTCTTTAAGACCGTATAATGGATCTGCTCCATCTACTTTAATCCTATGCAAAGCGGAAACTTTGGCAAAGTTTTCTATATATTACTTTTTTATTTATACATATTTTTTTTTCATTTGGGGTGCTTTGTAAATTTTGGGAAACCAAATATAAACATCTTCATAATTTCATAACAGAAAAATAGTTTGTTTGGATCGTTTTATTTCTTAAAATATAGAATATTGTTTATTTATTGAAATTAAAATTCATAATTATACTAAATTAGAGCTAAAGGTTAACTGTTTGACACCATAAACTTTAACACGTGAAACATTTAATCAATATTTTTTAATTTTATTTTTCATTTTGGAAAGAGGACAAGTTTGTGTTGATAATTTCAAAAGGTCAATATTAGAATTAAATCGTTACGTCGTTTTAAATTCACACGGAATAACCTGATGTCGACTTGCAAAAACGGATATAAATATTTAGAAATTAATGTTCTTGACAAGATTTTATATTAGGGACCGCGCCTAAGTCACGAGCGGTCATGCTAGGGAGAAGAGGATTATAGGGCAGAATCAACTGCATTACATATCTTGTATATTTGCATTTAACTTTCTCAGTCTTCCGTGAAATTATTCCTGGGCGGGTCTCTTTCTTCTTTATCTTTTTTCATAAAATTTCATAGCATAGATCAGTATTCTTTCTCTCTCTTTTGTCAATTTATGTGGACCATATTACTGATCTTGCATGGACGATTTCTCCAATTATCCCAAGAAATTAAAAAGGGCAAATTCTTTTCAAAGGGAATTAATTATTAGGCATACTGTGTAGCAATATTCATATTGGAGAATCAATCGCGTTTCTCACGTTCATAAATTTAACATCCAAACAGTGCCTCAACTGAGTATTTTCACCGTCCTAACCGTTTCACAAAATTTGTGTAATTAGTTTTTTCCTGTTACAAAACGATATTCATGAGTTCCCCCTTGACAGCTTTGTCCTAGTATCATTTCAATTATATTTATATATATCTATCCAAAATACAAAATTATTTCCACAGTGGCCGGTAATAAATATGTAAAAAAGAAAAAAAAAGCAACACTTAATGTAAAATTGTAGCGCTTTCATTTCTTTAGACATTTTACAGTCGTTTAAATTATAATTTTTAACGACTGTAAAACGTCTAAAGATATGAAATGAAAGCGCTAACGTTGTACAATTTGTGTTGCTTTGTTTCTTTATATATATATATATATATATATATATATATATATATATATATATATATATATATACTCTGCTTCGCTTCATAGTTTCACAAAAAGGTTATGTTTGGTCCGCATATTTTCATTGCTTAAAAATTGACATAACACGGTGACGAGTGATATGTAATTGTTTAGCAGTGATCGTTTCTTTCAAAAATCAAATGATCAAATAAAGATAGCGTTGTTACATCGCAACTTGAAAAATAGCGTTATATAGTATATATAAGTGCGCTAATTTTGGGAACAGTTCAATGCGCTTTGAAAAAAAAAATTCAAAGTGCGTTGATATTGTTGATATTAATGCACTTTGAACAAAACAAAAATTGTTCAGGGTTAATTTTTGTCGAAATAATTGATACTTTTATAGATAATAAATGATTGTTTTAACCGTGTTTAGCTCAATGGGATATATTTAAAAAAGAACCCAGTGCATTCCCAGCTAACTTGATTTTTTTTCTTTTCTCATAAGTTTACGTTGTTTGAAATTTACGAATAAAGAACAACTCGGGAGATTTGAATTATCCAAATATTACATAAACTGCATTGCTTAGCAACTGTCTTTTCCTTTTTTGTGTATGCAGCAAAGTTACTTCTTATCTGGTACATTGGGCTACGACAGAAACGAAAATGATTTATATATCTTGATTTCTGAGATATATTTAATATTTCAACTGGCTTCAATTGCATTATTGTGCTTATAAACAAACATAAAGTAAAAAAAAGATACATTGGTTATGTTTATAAAAAAATATGAACTTTTAAAACATCAGTACAAGAGAAAAAAGCCCTACACCCTAATGCTTATTTTTTAGTTATTAATAATCTTAATGGTTTACAATGTAACTTTTTGTTATAATGCAGTGTTTTATTTGATTAGAAGTTGAAAATAGTGTTTATGTTGAAACACTTCCAGATTCTTTAACATACTTTGAGAAAATTATTGTTTGGCCAGCTCGTTTTTTTTAATATCACTGTCCTTAATTTACAACAAAACGTACTTCTTTTTCCTTCCTTCAAATTGTTGAATATCAAATGTCTTGGAACGAAATGTGAGAGGTAGGAGACCTTCTTCCTATAATCAATTAAACACTGTACTGATAGTTGACCTGTATCACTGGTTATCCCCCACCCCACCCCCGTTCTCAAAGACGCACTTTATTTTTAAGAAGAAAATGAAAGACAAGTATGTTAAAATTTGTCGAAATGTTTATGACATTGTGCATAGTTCCCAACAAATTACTGGCTAAATAAAAGCATGAAATTATTTATAAAAAATAAACAAATATGTATTGAACTTTTTCAACTAAAGACGAATAAAGCATAATGTTTTTAATATGTAATGGTGTTTTAAAGAAAAGTTTCCAAACTATATACGTTAAATTTGTTTTCATAGAAAACGTTCATAACATCGTCTTTGATTTACAAATCATTTTATATCTATTAGTTTGACGATATATTGTCGCTTCTGATTGGTCGAAATATTTCTTTGATACCTAAATAAAATAATGCCACATCAACTGTTCTGGTTTAACACTTTTTATAGAACGAGAATTTCCAAAATATACACTGTCAACAAAATGTAAAGTTGTGTCTGTTTAATTGTAAGTAAACAAAATACAACTTTATAAATAAAAATAATTAAAAGTTTAACCTTGAAAAATAAACGATACACATTATTTAATTCAATAAATAGTAAGTAAGTGTCTTATCACGACTTCATCTGCTTGTGGCGACGATCAAAATTTATGGCAAGGCTAGCTGGTCCAATTCCAGGAATAATTATAATGAACATAAAGGCCTATACACTTTCACGGTAACACTGCTCACTGTTTAAATTTGCGAACGATTTGTTTTAAATTAACACACGTACAATATCGGTCATCAGATTAAGCATCGTAGAGCAAAGCTATGAGTGGTGCATCAACTCCTTCAGCGTATTCCAAGCGGCAGATTTACCATTTATAGTACTTAACTGGTTATCTAGTTCCACAACAGTTACAAAAGTCGCACATACTATTACTTATTAGGTTTGTTACTGACTGTTTACAGGAATTTATGAGTTTTTTCGTTCCTCGCCAGTCGTCTGCGTAAACCTGGATGCCATTGTAGGATCGTAATATTACGTCACGGGCAAAGGGGGATCACTCTAAATATTTTGGGGCTTAAAAATTAAAGGTATGGTCTAACGTTTGTGTAAAAAATCAGCTCAAATAACGTTACGTCCGCCATGTTGCCGTATAAATTTTGACGCTCGCCTTTTAAAAAAATTTGTAAGGCAATCACGTGACGAGTTTCATCCAATGACGTCGAGACATTCTAGTCCGAGGCAAAACAAATACTGTTCTTTGGCGATATATTTTCGTCCACGATCGCGTCTCCTTGCATCATGGATATGTCAAGTAAATGATAAGAAATGAATTTAATATTTTTGTTTATTGATCGACGTATCAAAGGAAAAATTGACCGTAAAACTTTTTCATCAATGCGTTACGCACATTGATGAAGTTTTTCGGTCAAAATTTCCTTTAATTTAAAATTCCACTTCCAAAGGTCTGTTATTTAGAATACGGGACCAATGCAAACAAGATAATAGCTATCTAAAGAACTGGTATGTTTTAGCAATGATGACATGCATTATAACTGGTGATCGATCATGAAACATTGATATTTTTTGATAATTTTTATCTTAGCGAAACACTAGTCCTAAATAGACATCAACATGCGAGTATATATACCCTTCGATTTTGTTTCACCGATTTTACACGAATAACCAAATAGTAGTTTTGAGTTCAATGAAAGTTTCAAGCAAAAAAATGATAAAAAAGATAAAGTTCTATGGTCGATACAACGACCTTGTCAGCAAATACAATATTCCACTGGGTCGCATGCTGACTGCCTTTTTTCATACTTAATGTAAGACCATGATTAATCACCGAATTGTATACGTTTTTTCCGTTTTCCCGATTACGACAAAGAGCACACGGCTTGGGTGACCGGTGAGCAAAGGATTCGCACTCCATGGCATCTGAACCTACCTCTAATTTTCTAAGAGATCCTGTGTTTGCTCTGTTCCTGTTTTGTATTTTTTCTTTGGACTTTTGATTTTGAATACTGTTCGTTATCACCACATGTCAAATACCTAAATATTATTTTCAAAGCCAAATACTTCGAAATCCAATAACCGTTTTTCGTCAAAAACGTAAGCTTAGCAAGGAAGTTGTGTAAAACTGTCAGTGTTGAATAGGAGAAAGTCATACCTCCTGTTTATCATCGTATATTATTATGTTATTAAATGTGTATATTATTTTATATGTTTTCTTTGCCCTCTTCTCATGCATAAAGTGGTGTAAGTTGTTTATGTTACAGCATATGTATATGCAAAGTCATTTTGTGAGTATCTATTTTAAGATAAATTGGTTTATCATCAACAATTTAGTTTGTTAATAAAATAAAATATATCATCCATCAATCTGATTAAAATCATTAAGATCTAATTAAGATCCATCGTGTAGCGACAATAGAAAAACAAGTAGCAGATCGAGGATCTGATTTTAATCAGATTGTATCATCCATGTTGTTAATTAAGAAAAAAACCAATTATACACATTATTTCACATTTAAAGCAACGTGATCATGAAAAACACTTTACAAATAATTTTATTTTTAAGCATCTCTTTTGAAAGTACCTGATATTATATGCCTGCAAAGTTACCACACAGAAGGTATAGAGGACATCACATACTATGTGGTGTACCACTTGTTTAACCAACTCCTATTTAGTTTGCTACAATGTGGTAAATCCAGCACCTATTTCAGGCTCTTTAATTCTGAATTTGGTCGATTTTGTTTTCAGCTGTGCTGAGTGGATGATATATTCGCCCTCAAAGGTTAACAGATGAAGACGTTAATTAATTGTATGCTGATTTTTATTTCTACCGGCAAATTTGATAAATGCATGATTAGAATGTCGATTAACGGAAATCTTGATTACTTTGCAAGTCCCTTGTTAGTACGAAATAGTTACTTAAAACAATATTTTTGTGATTTTAGAAAAAAAGATGCATTCCCTGTCTGTTTTAATAAAAATAAATTGAATTTAAAAAATTCTTTTTGACTGCTAAACTTGTGGACGTTTGTCTCTTACCACCAACATTAAAATAGTGTCATTGGTATTTTAAATTAAAAAAATTATCGGATAATGAAATTTTTACTATAGTTGTTCATACTCGTACAACCAACAAACAGATAAACATCTGAATACTTTGACAATATTATGATGAATTTGTCATAATCACGTGGTACTAAAAATTATTTAAAAAAAAAAACAAAAACGTAATCTCGTAGAAGTCTGTAGCCTCAATTTCAAGTATCGGATACAATATGTTTTCGTCCGCTTTTGGGTTGGTTCGAGTCGCTGGTTGATACAGTAATGATCCACAAACATCTGTGTACCCCTGATGATTTATGGACCCTTGATTAACAACGGAGTCAAGACCTCATTAATTAATTATCTGTAAATTTTACATTTCCAGAGGGACCTTCTGAAAACAACGTGTCAGTAGCTGACACACTAAACAGCATCTCAGATCCAGGGGCAGTAACATATGTCTCTTATTTATAGCTCTATGTACTGGTTAGTTGGTATTTTGATTGATATTTATTTTGCCGGAGTGGGAGAGGTATTATTTTATAATGTGTCTTTTCCACATTAGCATCTAAAATTAAGATAAAATCAAGTTATATCTATTTTAACCAATAGGTGTAATGGTTTAAGCTACGAAATTAGAACAAAATGAAAAATTTGACTTAAAACTATAATTTATAAAGTTTTTTTTTCAGTTATATTATAGTTCACCAATATTTTTTCCTTTATATTTCGAAATGAATAAGAATTTGGAGGACCAACGTTTTTTTTATTTGGTTTTTTTTTTCGATACTTTAAATAAATCAATAATTTCTGTGTTCAAACAATAGGGAAATTTCTGTAAACAGGAACCATTATCAGCCCTTTTCGCCTGTGTTTTCAGTGGGCAAATATAAGACTGGGCAAATTCCAATGTTCTCAAATAATCCCTCTTTAAACACAACTGTGTCTGGGATGGGGCGAAACTGTTTGCAATATAGAGGGGCGAAATTACACGGGGGCGAAAATAGCCCTCTGTACAGTATACATTAGTGAAAAGGAAATATTGTGGAAGTCTTAAACTGAACGTTAGAAAAATATTTTTGCTTAATCTTTTAATTTCAGTATTCTATAAGATGGTCAATTAAAAAATATGAATATTAGTTTACTTGTAAACATTCCCCTTAATGTCTACGAGTGTTTTAGTAAAGAGAAGGAAGTTCTAAGCTTAACTCAACGTTTAATATGTAATTAAAAAACATAAATCGAAACAAACACTTGTATATAATTCTACTCAAGTATAAAATATGAAGTCATTTATCCACATGTTACCATACGTTCAATCATTCTAACGTCCCCTCATGGGTTAATCGAAAAAATCAAATACAAAAACTAAAATGATTTTTTTTTTTATATAAACTTAATGTTTATACGTACTTTTTCTCTATTGTAAATTTTCTGAAAAGTTACCCTGTAACTTACTGTGGCAAAACATAAAAATTACATGAATAAAACAATATCCCAAAATATATTTGAAATAATGTTATCGTACATGTATATATTGGAAAATATAAAAAGTCCTGCCCCTTCTGTCCTATGATATATTTTAATTGTTGTTTAATTTGGAAATTTGTCTTTTGGTAAGTATAGACTAATAAAATTAAAAAAAACCTGGTTGATTATTCAATTGGTGTTTTAGATTTTGTGCATCAATCAAATTTGCTTTTGAAACATGGTTGAAGTTTCCCTTTTATTTCGGAAGAAACTGTCGCCTTTAGAACAGCAGAAAACAGTGGCCTGCTATTCTTTCAGAACATTACATGAAAAGAGAACAATACACTCTCTATAAAATCCAACAAACCCCTGTATAATTAAATAAACAGAACAGTTGACCCTCGAGACCTAAACGTGTATGCGATTTTAATTATGCATGCGCGTTATTGCTTTATGAAGAACTCATCATTAGATTTAACCCTTAATACGCCAAAATGCCCATAAAATGGCATGTGATGATATAACATCTCTTGACAATGGGGCTTGTCTTTAGTTCGTGATTGCACTCCGCAGGTTCCATCTCAAAATGGTTTATTACTACTTCGATATTTTTAGGTTTTTAACTTGTGTTGAAAAGCTTCTGAATTAGCATAATGCTGTAAGTTTTCGTTTTTTAATTTTAGAAAAGCGCTAAATGTGTTATCTAATTTTATGGTCCTTGTTAAATCATTGTAAAATAAGAATCTCGTCCTGTTTTATACGCTTGCCTGTACGTTTCCCTTACATATATTTATGATATTTGTGGTACACCTGTAATGAAATTAAAAATTAAAAACCCCAGAAATATGTTTATAAATGACTTCTACCGAGAATACATTGTTCTTATTCTACTGACCTCAACCTATTAGGTACGTGCAAAACGTTGATTTTAATATGAATTTAGATAAGACTACTAAATGGTACATTCAAGAAAGTGTACCCAAAGAAAAAATTTCTCAATAAATCTTATAGACAAAAACATAGCGAAACATGATTTATAACACAAAAAAATGTCAAAATTTCCCGTGCACATGATAGCTAAAAAACATTATCTAATAAAGATCGGTAATGATAAAGATTATAACTCAAATAACAAGCAAAACATGTTTTTGACTTCTGATCTTATAATGATACTGGTATTAATATTTCCTTATGATTACATAAAAATTTTGAATCAAACTTGGCGATAAGAATTAAATAAATTTTTTTGTGCAAAAGTATTGTAGATTACTTGTATTTACAGATAAATTTATAGTCTCGGCCTTATAGTGAAATTCTCTAAGCTTATAATTAAAAATAATAAAAAAAAAAAAGGTGTACGTGCTGTAAACCTCAAAGGGAATATAATGTTTGATCTTTGTACATAAAAGAAGAAAAAAATTAATCTGGAATCATAGAATTTCGTGGGGGCCAATTTTCATGAATTGCTGAAATTTAACAGGTTCGTAGGGACGTAATTTCGTGTATTCTCTTATACCTATAGAAGGAAATGAGACTTTATTACCCTATTTTATCAACTCGTGGATCATGTTTGTTCGTGAATGAGAGGAGCCCACGAATTCCACGAAAATTGAACCACCGCGAAATCAGTATCCATTTCTTTCCTTAATTAGTTCAATGACATATACAAGTTTGAAACAGGACATTCTTTAATGTATTTTTTTTTTAATTTTACGCAACAACTTAATTCTTTTGTATCGAATCGCTAAAATATAAAATCGCCAATGCCTTTTTTATTACAAATTTCTATAGTTCAAAGATGTCTGAAAAATAAAGCGAGATTTTAAAATCAACGAGGATTATTTCTCGCGATTCTATGCGTATATTAATTCCTTGAGTTTAATTAGGAATCTACAGTACTAATCAATAAATATGTCGTGTACTATGTAGCTATAAATAAAAAAAAGACTAAAGTTTTATGTAACAAAGATCAGCTGTTGTACGTGATCGATCATACACAATAATGTATTCAGTTGTCGCATTACAAATTTTAACGTTGTTTACGTGCGTATTATATATATTGATTAAAAATCAAAAGTCCGACTCTCAAAAAAATATGCTAGATGTATTTCGTTTTATGGATTTTTGAGATGGTTGACGGTTTGTTATTGTCATTTTTTCATTTGCTATTTGCACACGTGAATACGAAGCTGACCTTAATAAAATAAAACCGGCCTTACTACCACAACTTTTATTTCACTATATTTTAAAAAATAAATATTGTTTCTATTCTCGTGGTTGATGCTAAAACCAAATTACCGCATAAATGTTATTTTAACAGTAAGTCATGAAAGCATATTTCAGAGAAAAACTTATACGTCACTGTATATCTTTTGTAAGTAAAAAAAAATGTATCCTGCAATCCAGGCAAAAGGTAAACAACGCATATTGACATGACAATGAGGAGCGCCACGCTTCACTGAAGTTTAAAGAAGTCAGGCGTGAAATATGACCGCTTGCTGTCAAACCAGACACATATAAAGCTCCCAGAGTCGGTCCTTGGATT
Organism: Magallana nippona; assembly: GCA_033439105.1. Taxonomy (NCBI): domain Eukaryota; kingdom Metazoa; phylum Mollusca; class Bivalvia; order Ostreida; family Ostreidae; genus Magallana; species Magallana nippona. Next base: position 45,588,276 of record CM065921.1, read on the forward strand.
AATTCAGCAATCTTACCTACAAGGTGGAACTTTGGTTAAACCTGATCAGACGAAGTGAGGAAAAGTGTTATATTTATTGAACTTGTGACATACTGTACTTCATCCATAAAGGTAAGATTTTAGGAAAGAATGTTTTTTTTTTCGGCCTATAAGAAATCATAAACTCTTTAAGTCATTTTTTTTTTCAAATATAGATGAATTAAAATATTTGTATAGTGATATAAAAACTTTATCATTTAAAACATACAGATATGTCATTTGCAGATATGATACTCAGTAATAATATTCATCGTTGCAATTAAGGTTGAAATATGAATTGGTTTGATGTGTATTACAGCACCGTTCTTATGAAGAATCTTTTTCTTTAAAGATTGGAGATTATGTGATTGGTTCGTCTTTTGTAGAGAATGATAAGGATACACCAAACACTGCTCCTCTGTCAGGTCTGTGTATGGGGAGTACTGGCTGCACCGTCCTTGTCTAAGATTGAAGGGGTGATCACTCCTGACCAGTCCATACAGTCCCTCACCAACACAGTGGGCAACAGTCTGTACACAGACATAGGTAACGACTCACCCTCGGCAAGGTCCACTGGGGATGCCCTGCTAGCTGAAAGCAAGGTTGGAGTAGCTGATGCGAAAGGCATGGGTGGTGAGGACTTTGCTGTGACCAATACTATCACGTCTTCAAAGGACTCTGGTGCCAAAACGTTTGACCAGACGAGTCCTGCATTTAACGAGGTTCAGCCTACAGCTAAAGTCATGAAATCCAAAAAGGCCAAAGGAAAGAAGCAGGTCAAGGGCAAAGACAAGTCGCAAAAGACGAAAACAGTTGCTTCTGAGAACAGTCTAGTTGATAAGTTTACAACCACGCCAATGCCTCTAGTTTTCCAGACCATGGAGCCGTTTGCTGGTATGGGAGATTCTTTTACCACCACCCAGGCGTTTGGTGATTTTGATAGTGGTGTGTTTACTCAACACTTCACTACTCCCATGCCTTTTCAACCTGAACAGAACAACCCGACGACCACTACATTTACGCGTAAGTTACTCTTTTTAACAGTTTTTTTCCCCCTCAACATTATCTTTATAGCCAGCGTAGCGAGCTCTAACAACCATTGCATATAGCGCGGGAAAAAGAACGAGCTAAACCTACAGATTCATCAAGAAATTTTTTTTGTCTACGTCCCATAATGCTCTCTAATATTTTCTCCCTGGTGCTATGCCAAAAATGGCTAACATTTAACTCATAATTAACGGATCCTTGAGGTTTGAAGACACGTTTTGAGTAGCGCACAAGCTTTAGTGAGACCCAAGAGATTTTTTTACATGCTTCCATTCCTTCGTATTGAGTCGAGATACATAAACATATGAATATAGATTTGAACGTGTGACGTTACAGTGATCTCACGCTAGATTTCCCGCGATAAATTTAGAGGTGGATCAAACATCTGTAATGCGTGTACTATAGCTATTTCAGTATAAACTTCGATACCTGCCTTAGATGATTTGTTTTTAGTGTTTTTTTTTTTATTTTGATAGAGAGATTATATAATTATATATACAAGCAAGAGTTAAGCTAATTTTGCATGCATGAACAGTAAGTATAAGTAGAGAGGAAATTTGAAAAAAAAAAAGTCATTTTTAAACTAAATAATAAAGAGAAAAAGTAAACAGTTAAAAAATCTATGTAGATATTGCATATTGTCAAACCATTAAATTGGAAAATGGGAAATTACACGCCTACAAACAGGGACCGGGGCAAGGATACAACGTATGCCAAAATAAACGAATTTCAGTAAAAAAAAAAAAAAAGTTCAAAGTTCAAAACTTGCCGGTGAAAATTGACCCGATTTACCCAATAAGTGTATTTACATGGGCATGACAGTGAAGGGAATTATCGGGCTACGACATGAGATCACTGTTTTTTTTACCGGTAGATGTAGTTTGGTAGCACATTTCAACAAATATTCTTCGGCAGTACCTCTCGGCTGGCAGACGAAGTAAACAACCTTGTTGTATTATATATAGAGGGGATATGATTTTTTCAAAATGTTTGTTTTAATTAATTTTGTGCATTGAATGTATACATTAGATTATAAATATGTCATAAAAGGATAATTTAAAGAAAAATGAGTAAAGTCCCGGGGTTATATACTTGGGGGTGGGGGATGGGGGGGGGGGGGGTCGGTCCTGTCCTCAAGCACCTGAGGGTTTTAGGGGAAGCAAGTCTATGTATTTTGTAAGAATTATTTTTAAACTTTGAAATATATAATTCTCTCTCTCTCTCTCTCTCTCTCTCTCTCTCTCTCTCTCTCTCTCTCTCTCTCAAAAATTCTTTGATGTTAGCTGATAACTGTCAAAATATCACTAAGTTGACAATGATGCAAGGTATGTGTAATTCTTGCTGCGCTCGCCACACCGTAGCACCGTAAAACATATTATAAAGTCAATGTTCCGGTACATTTTGTTATGCAAGTTACCCTTGTTTGTCAACGAGCAGTTTTTAATATTTCTGTCCGCCATCTTTTTCAGCATGTTCCGCAACCATTCGAGCAAATCCCTTGAACAAGAACGAATATCACTACTTGTCCGGGGCATTCTCTGGATACTACATCAAATGTCCCGCCGGTTTGCACTTCCGGGAAGATAGGTGTCGATGTGACTGGCCCATAATGGAAGCCGTGGAAAACTGCTCCTGCTGCAAGTCAGGCGTAATGAAACACGAAACTCACCGGAACATGTTCAAACGCCTGATTAATGGTGTGTGGGTGGACGACTCATGTGTATCACAATCCATGGTGTTTGACGATAAGGAATGCAAATGTGTATGGAACGCCAACAAGGCCGGGAAGGAGATCATTCCTCTAGATAAGCCCTCCAAAAGCTTTCTACGATGTAAGTTTATTAAACAGTCTCTTCTTTGGTTTCTGTAAGGGAAGGGGGTTACCCAAATTTATCTTAAACCTGAATAAGTATTTAAGCTAGAATAGTTTTAAAAGAATAAAAAATAAAGTATTGAAGAAGAAAAAACATGAATAGCATATAGAAAAACATAAAGCATCGATGGTGGTTAGCGTCAAAGAAAGATCAGTGATATACGAGAGCGCTGTCGTGCTCGGCCCAATGAACTATTAAGTAGAGGGGCAACAAATCAAAATATAGGTCAAACATCTTCTGACAAGTCCATCTCATTACCTTATATATGACATTGTAAATCAAAAGCAGCATTAAATTTTCTTACATTTGAGAGATAATTTGTTAAGCTTAGGAGTGAATTACGCAGGTAGACTGAGTTATGACATTGTCGGAGAACGCTTGCATTGATAGATTGACAGTTTTTCCATTTGCAGTTTACTTTGGTATTTATATTGATGAAAATATATGACATCTATCGTGATTTCTGAACAAGAGATATAAAGAAACACCTTAGATTGTAATTTACTTGCATTTCTAAATCTGTCAAGCCTGGAAAATCACTTAATTTTTATACAAACCAAAATACGCTTCGATTTATATTTGTTTTTTCATGTATTGCTCTTTTTTGGCCAACATCAGTTTAATTTTGAAATCTCGATTTCTTTGTAGATAATGAACGGTGTGTAACACTTCTAAATATGACTCTGGATAAAGAACTCAAGGATGAAGATGGAAAGCATATAACCGCCAGAAAAATCCATAGCAGGAGATTTAAGGCAATCAAGGGAGCAGTCAACAAAGCCATGCTGTTTGTTTATACACCGTTCGAATTACAATCCTTTAAAGGAAACAGCCTAGAAAGAAACATCTTCATCAGTTTCAATTTTAAGCCAGTAATTCAGAATGTTAAAAAGGTTACCCTGTTTTCTAATGGTTGTGAGACCTCGGGTCCAACTCAGCATGTTAATCAGCCGTCAATAGAAATCAATTTCTTCCCACATAACGAGACCATGCAGTTCATCTTTAGAACAGAATCTAAATCTTTGGACATCTATAGAAAACCAATACGAGTAAGCTTATCATTATGTACGCTTCTTTCAGTTGTTTAGATCGATATTTATTAATCAATATGTAATGTTTCCTTGTAAACACTCTAAACAACAACAACTTTATGTTATACTGACAATTACAACCGCCTTATGTTTTCTCCTTGCAGGACCCCTACGATTGGTACAGAGTACAAATGTACCTCCAAGACAAAGTACTGACCATCATAGTTAACAACGAAGTCCTCTATCAATCTAATGGTTTGAATGGTAAGTCTATATATATATTTTTTTTAAATTTTATCTTAAAACACGTTTTTCTACAGTCATACTTGCAGATTGTTGCTAGTTGTCTCGGTAAACAATTTTGATTATTATTTTTTTCTTTGAAGGTAAAATAACTACTACAAACTGTAACTTAATGGTTGGCGGTTCACCCTTCAGCAACGATCAGAAGTATCTCGGATACATGGACGAGGTAAGATCAGTATAATTTACTAAGATTAATTATCATTTATTTCTATAGCTAACGTGTGCAAATTTTGCATTCAAACTTCATTGAAAAAATGTTAATTGATTGTTAAAGGTCCAACTTAAAATGTACATTGGAATTAGTTTATATTTTTTCTTTCTATTTCTTTCAGTTGTTGATTGTTAAGCAGTGTCCATATGCCAAATTGAACAACATTGGAACCCAAACTGGTTGAAGCTGACATGAATGCGATGATTGATATCAAACCCCCATTTGATACCTAATTTTGCTGTGCTTTTTCACACAATTTGAAACCTCTGGATTTTGTGGAGGTTTTTTGATTTTGGCAGCGCTGTCTCTTTGGCCTACTTTTGGTGACAGACCGAAGGATTCTTTTGTCAGAGACATTTACTAGCCAAATACAACGCCCTGTCTTTACTCGTGTGTCATTGCGTGTGGAAGGGCTGATGTTTATTTTAAACATGCATTCCATGGCAAATGTGTTCGGTAAGGAATTTAGGACTTCGAGAAATCCATAAGACTCGTGTAAATAATTTGCCTATTATACGCCATCATTTCATTATTCTAATGAATCCTAGTAATCAATTTAATAACTTGTCTCTGCATATATTTTACTTGATCTCCATTATTAAATATGCATTGCAATCTTTCTGTTATGTAATTTTCACCTTCTACGGAAGGCAATATCCAATAGAAGCAATTGAAACCTCCAGTTCTTCTAGCGTTAACAATTTATCACAGATGCCAGTTTACTTTTTTCAGCAAAATCGCTGCGTAAAAAATCATAATTAGAATAACAGATTTTATTATAGAACCTTCTGTTACACAGTAATCCGATATATTTCTTTATATCAGTAATTGATTTTGTTTGTGTTATTTGTTGACATGAATTAACAATATAAATGTTTGCATAATCGTTATTCAAATAAACGTCTTATTGTCATGATTATCGCAAGTACAGTGTAGAATGGACTTCTTTCAAAACATAGCTTTCCGGTGCTTTTTTTCATTTTCATCGCCATTAGCTTTTTCCTTGCAACTTCTACCGAATATAATTAAAAAATCCCAACTGTTAGTATATGCAACTCAAAACTTCACACGTTGTAAATTTGAATTTGGATTTCAAACAATGTACTTTACTCACTGTTGACTAATTAGTTACAAAATTAAGTACTTAGGAACCAATTTAGAACTAAGATGACGTCCAAATAATGTTAGATCTTTAATTAAACGACCGGCCAGGTCTCTAGATCCAACAATACATGTGTATGGTACGTTTATCTCCTTGACCCCTCACTGTATTCCATAGCGTGTCTCGGTGATATATTTGTGGGATAATTTACCTATTCCCTGACAGGCGCTCTATGCAAGACATCCCTATGGTCTATATTTGTCAACAATTTAATGTTTTAGCCACAGTTTTATCTTAAGACGATGCTACAAAAATTCATTGTACATTGTATAAGCTCCGATACGAGTTGTTTTATGCTGTGTAATAAGAACATTTTTTATGTACATAAATGGTATCTTGTTTTATTTATTTTTCAATTATTTGTTATTGATATTTATTTTGTGCATTTTGAATTTCATAAGTCTGTGATACAATGTAAATAAAATAAACTGCACTATATCAAACACCCTCGCTTCTTCATACCTTCTCTTGTAAGAATACTTTTTACAGGTCTAAAATTTTTAATAAAGATTTTTATATAAACTATATAAATAACTTTCATTTAAGCATAAAACAAGACACTTTTATCACGAATACAGTTGCAGCTCGAACAAATGAATAAACAACCGTGTTACGTTGTAATGTTTCATTTAATAGTCATTCAGAGCAAATTCTCCACTAATTTCGGTCAACAATGGCTGCCCATTTCATAATTTCTGGTTTTAAATGTTCGAAAGCTGACGCTGCAAGACATAAAGATGAATATCCTATAATAAACATATATTCCTTTTTAACTGACAACAAATGCCAAACAGGTTATATTATTCAGTGATATTTCCAGCAAAACGTTAAGAATTAATAAATAATGCAAATAAGAGAGAAAAAATGTGAATTTCCATGGAGTGTAATTTATTTCCTTCGCTGAGGAATCGTGGCACTTTTGTGATACAAACACTTTGCATATAAAAATGAGAGAAAAAATGCATAAACTTCGAAACAATCTGAAACAAAAAGAATAAAAACAGGAAGTTAATTATATACATGTTTATCATATCTATCACAGAAACCAAACATTACGCTTTAGATAAAGACATCCCAATTAAGAAAAACACTCGGCAGAAATTCTACCCTTTCCCTTTAATTGTTCTTTTTACAAAATCTAGGAGAAAATGAAAAGAATAAAGCGATAATGTTAACTATATCTTTAATTGGGATAAATAATAGTTTAATTGTACTAATTTTATTCAATGGTGACCGATCAACTTGTATATTATTTATCATTTATATCAAGAAATTCATAGTGCTCAAATCTAAGTGTTGGTAGATTTTCTGGTGTTCATTAACTGACCGCTATTCATTAATTTTCAGTTATTCATCAAAATCAAATATTTGTTTACTGCTTATTATGAAGTGTGAAGTCAAAGTATTTGAAGAATTGAAATAAACAAATGTTAACTCTTCAAAACGCATACAATGCCAACAAATACTACATTTCAAAAAATGCTTGTACATTTATATACATATAACGATCAATTTAACTAATAAAATTATTAACAAACCACGTCTCAAGTTAATACATCGTAACGTATGGTTCATAATCACATCGTTTTAATTATTGAGGCACTTTTTTTATCACGCGACTTTTCCCTTTTTTGCATTTTCTGTCTGTGCTTGTTTTCATCACGTGAGTGTTCCCTACGTCTTACTCCGCTTCCGTTTCCGGTCTGGGGATGACGTTGAGTTCGTTACAAGATAGTCCGTGAACACACCGTCAATCAGCCGTCGGCCATTTCTCTGAACCATCCAACAAGACACATAAGCGTTTATTGCTAAGTTAACACGTTTGCCCAACAGGGCTGACACACGGCGCATGCGCTTTGTGTTCCCTTCTATTTTCAGTTTCCCTCTGGTTTTGCCGATTTTAGAAGTTTTCTTTTTCTCCAAAGATATTCGTCGGTAAATAAATTGCCCTGAAAAAAAAACCCAACGACAATTAATCAATTAAGACTATTAATAAATCAAATTCTAAAATAATTGTGGAATTTGACGAGCGGAGCTCCAGATCGCATAATTTTGAAATAAATCACAGGAACAATGCTGGTCTTGATAAAGACGATGCCATCCAAACAAATGTTTAATTATGAAATGGTTTTAAAAAGACAAACAAAACAAGCATGCTGTTTACCTAAAAGTCCGTGTGTATACCAAGAAAATCCCCTATCGTCTACAATGTAAAAGCCCAGGAAGTGGATTTTCCCCATCGCTAACTGCCTCTCTGTCCTCATGTGTCGAACAATCAGTAATGTTATCTTGTGAGGAAACATGATGGCGATCATTTTGCCTGTCCCGTCCGTCACCAGCTTTGTTCTATGTACAGTGACCGTCTGAGCCGGCTGCCAATTGTAGGAAAGTCCATTCACTGTCCACTGGTCGGGCGACACACTTATAACACTACGGTCGCCGGAAATCGTTATCTCCCCGAAATAGGTTTTGAGATTAGATTTGTCGTCTTGAGTTCCGTTCCGATGTGTGGTGAAAGTCGAATTGATAAGTGAACCTTCTACCGATGTGGCGACTTTTGCATTGACAATTATTCCTGCAAGTAATAAAAAAGAAAATGAAACAAAATATTGTTCTAGCAAGAATTAGTGTTTGAAAATAAACATCAATTTCATCTTATAATAAAACACATACCACTATAAAACATTCATTTGAACATGGTATTGATATGATGTAATCATTATCAAACTGAAACCTCTGAAAATATACATGGAGGAATTTTCAAGTTTTTGCATTTTACCAAACACAAAGATCCGGATCAATGTCATATTAATAAAGGTCATAAATGACCATGGCCATTGAGACTTTCAATACCTCCCAGAAAAAAGTAGATCGTTATAAATAAAAGGTAAAGAATAACGTTGAAATTAAATTTAAAAGATTAACAGTATGGTCTCCTTAACTAAATGAAATCACATTGCTAAACAATCGTGTTTAATGATCATTGGTGCCTCATGTGGGCAATGTATAAACCATGTACACTTAGCTCCCTAAAAGGAGTCATTATTACACCTTAAAAAGAAGTATCTTGTACTGTACAAGCATATTATCAACTTTCCACAGACTGTACTTACAACTAATTGCAATGTTCAAGGCTTCAACCAAAATTTGTTTCTTAAAGAAAAAAACTAGGAATGATATTAATTGTTTCGAAACCTTTTCTTAAAGTCACGTTCAAAGATGATCTTATTTGAAAATTGTGTGATGGTATAGGCAATCATATGAATGAGAAAAATAAGAATAATATGTAAACACTAGTAGCTGCTGCATTGAGTAAAGATATGCTTCATTCAATATAGAGAGCGACAGAAAGCCTCTAATACTTTCAAAGCACTCATTCCTCCAAATGAAAAAAAAAATACATTTTTCATCAGTTACCATGATTAGTATAAAAATTTACCATCTTACTCAGAGGACAAAAATGCTATACTATATAATAATAGAAATTTAAAAAAAGACATCACCTACTACACAGTAGACATGTGTCTGTGGTGCTAATACTCATTCTCAAATCACAAAGTCAATGCCCTGCTTGTCATGCAAATGGACTCTAAATATTTATTGAAAAATTCTGCGAATTTCATGTTATGCCTAGAATTATTTTTCCTAATTATAAAATAGTAGCAAGAATAATTCCTATTTGGAATGTGAAAACAAAAGAACGAAATCTTGCTATTAACAGCGATATTTTTAATTACAACAAGTTATTTTATTAATTTATTCTAAATGTCTTCTCACAATATGTTAGATGCTAGCCATCTTTTTTTTAAATTTTGAGTAAATGTCAACCTCGGGAAATACATGCAAACGATGTGTTCTTGAAAATACCATCGTATCGTATAGGGAAAAAGCGCCATTTCATTTTTTTTAATGAAATTCAAAGATATCAATTTAAACAGAAACAAACTACTTTAAACATCATTTTCATCACAATTTTATATTATCTAATATAAATGAAGTTAATTTAAACATATTTATTGAATAAATTCAATAAGATTGGACAACAGGCATAGCCTATGTATATCTTATCCTTGTATCACAGGTCAAGGTACATAAATTTTTATAATTATATAGGAAATATACATATCTAACTATAGTCATGTATTTGAATAACAACATATTAAGTATATTATTTGTGAATTATAGAGCTATAATAATATATGAGGACCTACATTATAATATTCTGATATATAAATATATGAATTATGCTTCAATACAATAAGACGTTATAAACACCTTAACAAGTAAATAATAGAAAAAAACAGAAAAGAAATATATACAATCAACTGATTATTTGATTGTCCCAGCCTTGATAGAATTTAGAATAAAACCCCAAAATCAATGAAACAACACGTATAACTTAAACCAAGTCTAATACATGTTTATCTCATACGTGTGGTGTATACTACCAGTGTGATAAACCTTTGCTTTATCATCGTTTAATCTTTGAAAAAAAAATCAATTCGGGTCATATAAGGGGCTGTCTCAAAAGCTTCATAATATAAATCAAATTGTATGAGATAAATAAAACATCTATAATTGTGTGATTTTATATTTGCTTTATCCAATTATCCAAGTAATGGTTATATTCGCTCGGCAAGCCTCGCGAACATATACACCATTTTAACTCGTAGGATAAAGCAAATATAAAATCACACAATATAGATATCCTCTATATATATACAGAACTAAAATCTCTTTGTGGATTTAATAAATTAATGAACAATGGAAAAAATTTCACAGTTTAATTCATATGAATATTGACTTTTTCCCCTTAAGAGGGTTTCAAGTTCAAAATCAATACCAATATTATTTAATTTATTTACAAGTATGTTTCTTTAATGATGTTTAGTGACTTCTATATAGTAACCACATTTTCCACATAGCGGTACATCTGATAAAAAATTACTTTTTAAGTGGGCATTAAGATTGCTAGCATTATTTCTAAGTTGACAATGTAAAATATTTTCTTTCCTGCTACCAACATTATAATATTTACAAGAATTTTTAACTCCCATGCTTTTAAGCTTTGTTCTAAAGACTGGAAATGAAGGAGAGTTTTTTTTTTTTTTTTTTTTTTTTTTTTTTTACATTTTCACTAAGATTATCCCAAAGCTTAATAGTAGAAGGGAAAAAACTATTATAATATGACACAGTTTTACAAAATGGTAAAGTTTTTAAATCCTGATCTTAAATTGTGTGAATGATGAACTGGGAAAAATGAATGAATTACTTCATACAAATAATCTGGTGCTATACCATTAATAATCTTAAACATTAAATGTAGTTTATTCTTGTTCTCCTAAGATATAGGGGTTCCCATCCCAGTTCATCATACAAACACGATCTAGATGAATTAACTCTAAGCCCAGTAATAATTCTTGCAGCTTCTACCTGCACCTTCTCAAGCAACTCTGCATTTGCTTGTGTACAATTATCCCAAATTATGTCAGCATACTCTAGAATAGGTCGAATAAAAGCAAAATAAATTTTTATAAGGTAATTTCTATCTATGACATGTTTCGATAATCTCAGTATATTTAACCTCTTACAGGCTTTTTCAGGTATATTTGCTATATGGTTAGTCCAAGTTCCATCAGTCCTAAATGTACATGAGCATTTGATTGTTTTATATAATCACCACCATAACCAAATTGTAGGCTGTGATAATTCCTCTGTTTTCTTGTGAAATTAACATTAATTGTTTTTTTTTTTCAATCTTAAAATCAACAGCCCAAAATTTGGACCAGTTTTTTTTTATTTTTTCTCGATCCTCAATAATAAGGGACATAGATGGGGTAATAATGTCATTATCAACAATGGCAATCAGCGCTGTATCATCTGATTCAGCAAATAATCTAATGTTATTTGATATGCCATCGGCAATATCATTAATATATAACAAAAACAAAAAAGGACCAAGCCCTGACCCTTGGGGTACCCCAGCATGTATAGTTTTATAAGCATATGAAAACCCTTCTAAATTCACTCTTTGTTGTCTATCGGTAAAATATTCATCAATCCACCCCAGGATATTTACACCAAAACCAAGATTTTTAAGTTTAAATATAAATAAGGAATATCGGGTCTCCTTTAATATTCTTGGAGATATACCATCTGGCCCACATGGTTTGGAAGTGTCAAGTATACTTAACTGATCAAGAACATCCTGATCATAATTTCAAAATTAGGAAAGTCATATTCTGGAGGTCAAGGACTATGTTCAGGCAAGTTTGGTTCAGTTACAATATGTGAAATAATTGAAAAGAATGTGTTTAGTTCTTCTGCCTTATCAATGGGATGAATCAGTATTTTACCATCATGTGATTTGATGGGGGGGGGGGGGGGGGGGGGGGGGGGGGGGATTTTGGGACTTTATATCTGCTAACAGAGTTTGCTATGCGCCACCACTTTCCTGGTGGAATTGACTTGTCAACCAGTTGTGAAACTAGTTTGGCTTTATATTCTCTCCTACTCTTTCGCACCAAATCTATATGTAATTGTCGAAATTGGATTCTTTGAAATTTTTGCTTTTTTGTGTATACTTTTTCTTTGCCCCATTTTCCTTCGTATTTCTGTAGTAATAAAGGGCTTATAAGTAGGGTGTATTGTAATTTGTTTTGTTGGTATTTGTTTGTTTATAATATGTAAGAAGGTAGATGTGAAGTTTTGATATACATCATTAATATTATTAGGGTTGAACACTGATTCATCCCAGTTGATATTCATTAGGTCATCATTTAGACCTTGATAATTTGCCATATCGTAGTTTCTAACTGTTCGATGAAATGCTTGTTGTTTATACGTTAAGAAAGAAATTTCTACAGTAACCGGTGAGTAAGTACTACATATAGGTTCATCTACAATGACATTCTTAACTTTGTTAGTATCATTTGTTAGTACTAAGTCAATACAAGTGCCAGTATCAGTAGTTTTATCTCCGTATTTAATCCTTGGACAAAGAAAGCATGCAGACGTTCTTGTGATGAAGAATTTTCATCTAATGTAATTAATCAAATAACAGTTACATTGAATCTATTAATCCGTTTGAAACAAAAAATTTTTTGTATCATATAAAATTTTAAAAGAACATTTAGCGGAAATTCTGATAAAAGCGGGTGCACAATGCAGGCGAGGGATTCAGCGTCAATGTTCGCAGACTTATGTAATCTAAACATATTTTATTAAAATTCAAATGGATTTGGTATCATGCAAAGTCTACGTAAACCCTCTCCAGAAGTGGAGTTATGAAATTCTTCTAAAGAATAAAGTATTACTATTTTACAGAGTGATATAATTGATATTTTGTGTACATAATACAAGGTTTTTTTTTTAAATGATACAGTAACTGTGAACATCATTTACCTCTATAAAACGCAATAAACACTGTGTAGAAAAGTGTTTAAAAATCTTTCAAAGCATGAAATTAAACTTTCCTCCTTAGGCAAACCTTTGGCCAAATAAGCGGCCGAATATTTTAACTTTTTTTTTTTCAAATCTACAGAGGCTTTATAGATATAATAGATTTAAACTCATTCGACGGATGAGACAATGGCATAGTAAAGCAGGTGTAAAAAAAAATGAAACATTTTACAAAACTTGAACGGAATGAAATTATAGGTCACTCGTCTGGCTGCATTGGCCTTAATTAGGAACGTAGTTTCTTTTTTCATGATCGAGTATCAGACGTTTACAAAATAATTTTGACAAGTGGTTGGCTACCTTTGAAATCGTTATTCTAGGCTTCTAATATTAGAAAAAGGATTGTGCCTGCATGCATACGCATTTTCTGGCAAATTAAATTAACAGCAAATTAAAACATCTGTAATATGATGACATTTATTGTTTAAAATGTGTAAGCAGTACTTGTAAAACCTGTTTATCTATCTAAAAGTATGATTTTATCGAAGAGAAAGTCTGGTTGATCGATTGATAAGGAAGGGTAACGGAGGAATTTCTATTTTATAATTTTAGGTATTTTCCATGTTTATTTTTAGCAGTATCAAATTGTTCAATAATCAAAAATTTGTCATCTGAACACGATTTTGTTTGTCATAACGCTGAAAGTACAGGAATTTTGAGAGTCCACTCAATTGATCGATTTTTATACACATTTTTATGAATCAATTAAAATAAATAAAATATTTGATTGAATGCCTCGTCAATAAACGCTGGCATTGATCGATCGGATCGGAAATTGTCACATTAATTTTGAACTATTCAGAGTGTCATGTCTATAAGACACCATTACAAGGAAATACTTTCTGGTAGGTGCTAACACGATACAGAACTTATCGGCTCAAACAGTGCAGCAGGTGTGGAACAGTGCATCACATTTACGGAACATCTGTACACAAATGAAAACTTTCATTTGGACTTTCGTGATTATGTAAAAGTTTAATCACATCATTATTGACATAAGGTACTCGTACAAACCATTTCTTTCAATGAAAAATATGCATTCAACGAACTACTGCCTCTGATGACCACTTATTGATTTTGTTTACTTAGTTTCGCCGGGGAAGGGGTGTTAACCAGCAAGTGTACTTTATTTTCAATTCCTTTATCGTGAGATTATGAAATACACGGTACTTCTATTTGCCCGAATTGACCCAAATGGACCCAAAGATGATAGAACTGTCCTTTCCGATATATTTCATTTTATCAAATAAAATATACAACATGACTACTTATATTTTATTTTATAAAATGAAATATATCGGAAAGGACAGAACCATTAAATTTAAGTTATCGTCCTTTGTGTAATAAGTATTAAGTTACACCAGTACTCATCCTTTGCAGAATAATAATTTAACCAAATAACACACACACAAAAAAAAAAATAGAACAAGTAAACAAAACATGGAAAGTTCCATCAGGAGTTTATCACATTTACGTGTACCAATTTATTCACCACTCCTTTTAAAACAGTTCTTGATTAATTAAAAGTATTGTATTTTAATGTGGTTAATTGTTCCTTGTGATGAAAAGATTGAACGCAAAGACAAAGATTTTTAAAGAGAACCCTAAATATAATAGTACTCTCGATCAATTTCTAATTATAATGCGGTTTGATTATTTTAAAACGCAGAATGAAGCGTTGTTTTAATAGAGTCTTCACGTATTGAAATATTTTGACTTGTGTAAAAATAAATTATTTTTGACAGCTAATTCACAAATCTTTATTCAAAACCTTTTTTTTAAATCAATTTTTCCTCTTTTTGTGCTATTTAACTATATGAAAAAAAACCAGTTTTCAATTGTGTCTTATATTAGCCTTACACAAAATATTCTTTCATCTCCTGGGCTGAAGTCTATTTTTAGAATGTAAAGTCAAAGTCTATTAAGTCAAATTGAGATTTAAGTGTTGGGTCATAATTCAAACAAAAGATAATGTCACACATTTAATGAAAATATAGAAATCCCGACACGGAGAACTATACATGATTTGCAAAAATAAAAACATTGTGCGTTGGAGAATCTGTGGGCAGGATAGTTACTTTTGCAAATACACAGTCATGTATTCTTAATACCGTAATATTTTCCTTGATTACAAATAAATTAAGCATGTTCTGTTGTCCTTGACAAAAAGTTGTTGCTTAATGAATAAGTAATATATGAAGAGTTCATAAAGTTAATTCTTTGATTTGATATTCTTTTGTAATGTCAAATAGAAATATTATTAATATCATCTTAGTCGTACAAAGCACACGTGTGGAAATCATTTTTAATAGTGTTTTGAGATTCTTAACACGATGAAGTTTTTTTGATTTCTTTTTGAAGTTATCTGATGTAGGTGCATCTAATTACCGAAGAACCATTTTCTGATAGGAACAAATAATTAAGCAATATCAATTTCCAAAATTATTGTTGATTTTGATTTACCGATAACCTATTCAAGTACTACCCATAATTAAAAACAAACTCGTAAAAGTTCACTCAGAGTAAAATGTTTCAGTTTGTTCACACACATAAAAAAAAGAAGCCAATCGTTTCTTATTACAATGTTTATAAGTATCAGATTCCGGAAATAAGACCGCGTGCTAATCCTATCTTCTCGTTGTATTTGGTATTCTGCTAGCATCTGATTCAATTTTCTTTGAAAGAATTTTTTTTTGAAAATTGGTAATTAGATTTTACAAAGATCATTAAATTAGTTTTAAGAAGCTTGTCAAGAACGAATCACTTATTTTAGGATAACATGACAAATTGACGATGTCAACAAGTACATGCAAATTACTGGGATCAGATTCCTTTCTACGCTTGCTTTTTATTTCACAAGTGTTGACAATTTATTTTAAGTATCAGATTATACTTCAATTTAGAAGGATGTATGAATGTATGTATATTCAATATCTAAAAAAGAAGAATAAAAAAGGTGAGCAAACTTGCCCACATAACGCTCGTACATAACTTGACAATGCTAGTATACTTAATGAATGGCAGGCTACGTACATGTATTGAATACACAACATAATTAAATAAAAGGGCATAGCACCCGAAAAAAATAAAATCATAACATCAAAACTTTCAGCAAATATGCACACCTGTATTTTTGCCGTAAACAACAACAAAATTCAAAGGGGCCAACGGTTCAAGAAAACTATGGAATCGTAAAGGACTATATCTGATATAGTCAAATATCTGCCCCCCCCCCCCCCCCCCCCCCGCCCCATTTCAACCAATTCTTGAATAGTATCGTATCAAAATCAAATTTTCATAACACATTATACAGAGGATGTCTCTCACATTAAAGTTGATATTAGTCAATATTGTCCAATAGCTGATTATCTATGACGTCACCAGAATGAGCTGCAATTTTGCTGATTGCCATTTTTTCTTCATATTTTGGCTTTCAGGGTATAGAGCTTAGGTCCGCTCAAATACGATTTTAATATATGTTTTTGTTCATATAATTAAACATAGTTACATAGATAAAATTGGTACTTGAACAAGCAAGCAAGCGCTCGATGTTTCCTGGTCAAAAAACATCAGAAAACACCCATATTTTTCTCCGAAACATAAAATCAAAATAAGACAATCTTATTGTCGTCATTTCTACATTATGGCATCATTGGGGTAAAAATCTTTTATAGAGGCTACTTAATTTCGATATGAGTTTAACTACCTTCAACCTTATTTTTAAAGCTCTGGGACTCTATAGAACTTTAATTTGGGGGCAAGAAATGCATATTACCGCATATAATCGTTTCTGGTAATATGTACATATACACATTGTGACCTTAATAAAGTTTTTCTGAAATTCTATTTATAGGTTTAAGAGGAGTTGTGTTAATAAATTGTTTAAGTAGTTTATTTAATACTGGCCAGATTTCGAAGTTAAAAAGGACCAAAATTCCGAGAAAAAACAATGGAACTGGAAATTCCTGATTATACGCACATCTTCAATTTGAGACCTTAAAGCCCACATTTTTTTTTAAAATTATGTGCAATGTTTTCATGACAGATATATGGAGAGAGAGAGAGAGAGAGAGAGAGAGAGAGAGAGAGAGAGAGAGAGAGAGAGAGAGAGAGAGAGAGATTATTCCATTATTAACATAGGAGAAAGGACAATGCAGAAAAGATGTGATGTATATGTCTACAGAAAAGTTAAAGTTGTGGATAATTGACGTTTCAGCAATAAAACTATCAAAAACCTTTTTTGAGTGGCATCCATCAATTTTTTGATAGGAAAATTCTCTCAATACCCCATTCTTCTATAGTATGACTGTAAATGACGGAATTCAATTAATTAAGGCTAATTTGATGCGTATTCTAATTTATAAAATATGGGCCACGCATTTTTGTAAGTAATTAGTGAAAGTTTTTGGGTTTTTATTTTATTTTCACTACCGGTTTCATTTACTAAATGAATATTCAGCGGTAACTAGTTGATTCCTCCCAACAATTATTCTATTGTTCAACGTTGTTGAATTTGTGTAATTATCACAAGTTTTAGTCGGTCGTTTTTATCAATCGAAAGTTAATTTTACCGAAAAGTGCACGTATAATGGGTTTGTATTGTACACTTTATACAAATATGAAAAGAGGAAATCCTGTGTTAAACCGTTTTCAAGCGAATGATAAATAAAGGTAAAAACCCATCTTTATACATCACTCAACAGGAACAAAAACACCATTAGCTGGGAGGTATTGTTAATGTAATTATCAATGTTTTCCCCTTTATATCTTGTCACCTCTTTACCCCTCCCCCTCCATACAAATAAAGCCAAACAGCCATACAGGTTAATGACCAAAACACCATCCATTAAATGAATGAATGTAGATTCATTTACATGTAATAAATGATTCAGACGAGGAATGTATATTATTTATGGATACATGTATAATGGAGTTAGCAGCAGGGCGCACCTGATAAATCTGCCCTCATCACACAAATGGAGGTGATTGCCCCGCCCATTCAAATATAGCCATTAATTTAACTTACACCGCACTAATTGTTATCAGAAAACAGAAACACTCTAAACACGATTCGTGTGCGCACATATTTGCGCAGCTTCGGTTTATGTTTAACATTGCTTGATTTGAATATAGAGCTTCTGTATTTTCTTAATAATTTTATTATCTAAATTGCCTCTCAGTATATCCCGGATTAAATATATCATTTCGTTAAAATTTACATAATCTACAGGTATCTAAACTTTTCCCCTATCTTGACTTGATGTTGGTTTCGATAAGAACCATACATACCCTCTCCACCAAACTCTTACGTTTGCCGCCCCCTGAAAGACTTTTTTGCTATGTTACATTTTACCATTCTATAATTGTAGCAAATTTTGACCCACGTATACATGTCTGAGATATTCTGTACATTACCATTGTATAACTTAACTTGATACACTTGCGTGTATATCAATATGTGTATTTGGTATGTTGTACATCAGCGCTGTATAATTGAAGCACATTTTTACAGACTTATTTAATATGCTGTATTTTAACAATCAATGATTTTAGCTGGCATTAAATTTATCTGAGGTTATGTATGTCCAGTATTCCAATTTATAAATGTAGCCGACCCTGACCTATTTATAGATGTAGGTGACCCTGACCTACTTACCAGATATCTCATCCTTTACCAGGTTGAATACGTCGCCCTTATTTCCCATCACATCAAAACAGACGGAATCCTTCAGACCTTTCACGCGTACAATGAAATGGGGGTCACTATCAACTGGGTAAAAAAAAAAATTGACATATATATAATAAACATGTTTTAAACACAGAATGTACATACATCTGCATAATTCTGTTTCATTTTATCTAAGAGATGTTCTCTCAAAATAAACTTAACTTCATTGAAAGGGTTTGTACAGCAGATAATGTGTACATGTATTAACTTGGCATGAGTTATCTCCCATAGACATAACAATAAGCATGATATTGCCATATTCCTGGAAATCTGTTTTTTGTCGATTTATTAGCCCTTCTCTTAAAAGTATATATTCCAAAATGAATTGTTTTAGCTGTAGAATAAAGACTGGACCGGAAGAGTTACTGTAAATATGATAAAAAAAAAAACTGTAAATATGATAAAAAAAAAAAACTCAAAAAATTTAAAATAAAAAAAAAGATTGATGAAAACTGGAACAATACCACGAACACACAAAAAACATTAAAAAAAGGTAAACTATTTAGAGCGTACTTATTGTTTCAAATATCAAACAGAATATTTAATTTAAACATTCATTAATTTGAATGCACCTATGCATCGTTTAGCCCCCCCCCCCCAATTAATATTCAGACAGTTTATTTTTTTTTTACCAAAAGATAGCTTGTTCCTCTTCAGCTCCAAGCTTCCCTTCAGTGTGTCTCCCCACACGGAGTAAGGGCTGTCGTTCAACCGGAAGTCAGCTGAAATGTTAAAATCCTCCATTCTTAAAATATACTATACAGTATTAGACAATGATTCACAGCAAAGTAAAAGTGATTGAAGTCCGTCAATTTTATACTGGGCGCGCTTGATTTTCAAAAAAAGTGTACACCGTGTACTCTTTTGTAAATCACGTGCAGTGGTGTAGCGTTTAGGTGTACACCGGGTGTACACTTTTCTACACCGAGTCAGGGGCAGGTGTTGTTAGGTGTAGCCCTGAAACCAATATGGCGGATAAATGTTATCATGTAAGTTGTCTTTTGTATGAAAGCCATTAAATTTGAAATTTGTTTATTTTATTGCATTTATAAGAGAAAAAAGCATCGGATTAACGCTGAACGTCAGATTGTCTCTTAAAACTGCATTCTTTTCCGCCATATTTATGCTTAACTTCCCACGACCATGTACACTACACCATTTAAGTGCAATTGATTTACAATAAAAAAAAAATGTTTACACCTGTGTACATGTACACTGCTGTAAACCCAGTTACGCTAGATCAAACGCGCCCACCAGTCGTGAGTATGCAACAGAAAAGGGAAAGTAAAGAAAACCTCCTCATTTATACACTTACAACACAACAGCAAATTAAAAGTGACACGAATAAATTGAGCTATTTTAGAATACCCAAAAAATATTTGACGGCTTGATAATTAATAAACTAATATGATAATTTATTATACTTAATAACCTGATATATACACTACAATTATATGCATTGGATATCGAATTCAGAGGAGTGATTTATGTTTTAAAATATACCAATTACATGGAATGGTATTAAATGCAAAATGTGGAGTTATTCTAGTAAAGTATTTCAATAAATTTCGCTTCTATTGCGAAATGCCGAAACTGAAATGAGAAGATGACTGAGCACTCACCGCTGGGCCGGATGACGTTTTGGTCCTGGGGCCTTGTGACGACCATGGATGTTAGAGGGGTCACAAAGTTATACTGTAACAAAAATACAACCACAAAGTTATACTGTAACAAAAATACAACCACAAAGTTATACTGTAACAAAAATACAACCACCACGAAGTTATACTGTAACAAAAATACGCCACGCATATGGCCACTTCTAAAAATTATATTGTTTCGACTCAGTGTTTACAAAAAAACTGAGTAATTGGTGTTTTTAATGCCGAGACCAATGACCTTTGTTCAATGATTCTTATTTTTACCATTCCATTCTTATCCCTCACTTGGTCTTACATGCTACAATATGGTTTAAGGAGGCTGTATGGTCAACAAATTAACCATCAGATGATCTACCTTAAGGAGGCTGTATGGTCAACAAACTAACCATCAGTTCTACATGTGCCTAAAATTCAAAGATATGATTTGTTTAGCTATATACTCTTATTTTGTAAACAAAAATCCAAATGTTTACCTTTTAAATGTGGTTTTTTTTTCTATATTTTATATAGAGCTTTTCTTTTAAAGGAGATCGATTAAGCTTAAAATGGTCACGACCATCGAAAGCTCTTAAAGTTTTTAGCCATATCTGAATAACTTATCTAAATCAATTAACGAATTTATTAGTGTATACATAACTAATAACTAAGATAAAACAATCCAGTTTAGTTAAATATTTTGACAAATTAACACTGACAGATGGCATTTCTAATTTGATTTTCTTGTGAATGAATTTTTTGATGTAAGAAATACAGTGCAGAATCTACTTAATTTCAATTTATAAATGTCAAACTCAAATTGATTATGATACTCTACTCTATTAAAAATCCATAAAATACTTCATTTAGGCTTCAATTTACATACTTACCTTCAGAGCCAGTTCAAGTGCCTTTCGCTTGAGTTCGGTTCTGGCAGTAGCATTCCGTTCACGAAGTCTGGTTATTAATAGCTGTTTGATAGTCATGTAGGCCCATATCTTCTCAGTAATCTCGGAGAAGTTCGAGGCCACTAATTCACTAGGAGCGTTCTGAATCAGATCGAAGATATTGTTCCCAGTGGCTGTCCGCCATTCCAGAGGGCCTTTGGAACTTGTTCCGCAGATCTCTAACGTCATGGCTGACACGTTGACTTCGGATACCTTTCCTGAAATCACGATTTCCGACCCCTCAAAGAAGATCGGATAAATTGTATTGGTGACGGATTTCCCCACCACCGTGTCATCCAGATACCGGAACGTCAAGTTAGACAGCAATGTGTTGGCGACTTCGCCGTAGAACCCCGTCAGCTGGAGAGAAGCGTCGGATTCTTCGTATATCTTCCGGACAAACCCGTTGTTCTGGGCAGACAGCTTCTTCAGGAAACTGTAGTCCGCCTCGTCCCCGAACGACAAGCTGAAGATGGGCACCTTGTCCTTGTTCTTGCTGCTGATGGTGTCCAGTATTTTTGAGTTGTCCATCTCCCCCTCCGTGGCGAAGCCGTCCGTCAGGAAGATCATCAGGGAGGCGTAGGTCGGGTCCCTCTCGTCGTCCTCCTGTAGCAGGTCCAAGCCCTCGGTCAGGGCATCATTGATGTTGGTCCCTGCACACGAGAAAAATATTGATAGAGCCATTTTAACAAAACGTTGGACTTTGGGTAGTTGTGTCAAACATTGGTCTGTCTATTTCACTGTGGGCCATTCAGTCATGGCTTATTGAAACCACAATATTTGTCCGACTCTAGTGCTGTTTCTATGTAATGTGTAAATATTTCGCTTGAATCCATTTTCAATTTATCATGATGCAAGAAGTATATATAGGATCTCTCATGATTTGCGATGGTATATGATTTTTATCCAACGAGTTGGATAAAAATCATATACCATCGCAAATCATGAGAGATTCTTTTTATCACATGTTTTACCACAAGTTATACCTCAATCTTTTGTTAAACCTCAATCTTTCTGTAAACATTATAATTGTGAGCCGCACAACACATTCACTATATACAAGACGTCAACAATTTTACGCTTGGAAAAAATTTCCTTGAAGATTAACAAACAAACATTAAATTTTCTGGTATATTTTTATCAATTTATAAAAGAAAATTGAAACAGCACTAAATGCTGCACGTTTTTTGTGACTTTTTATTCTACATCAATAATTTGCCTAAAACTACGTAATGTTTAAATATGACGTCACGTGGCGCGAGAACACACAGTGGAATATCAAAAATTTATCCCATGAGTGATATCCACCGTATATTGAGATAAACATGTGATAAAAAGTTATATTAAACGGAATGTCAAAGGTCTCTTTGAAATGGCTCTATTTTAAAAAGTAGACAATGTGTTTTGAAAAAAAAAATTAAAAGTTTCCTTACATACATTTTCTAGGAATCCTCTGTTGAAACTATTTTTCAATCATCACAACTCAACAATTTCTTACATGAAATGTAACTAAGAAAGTTCTACTAGCCATTTTACCTCTTTATCACTTCCGGTATTATAATACATATCATGACGAGGTCTAAATTCGTCATCCCAAATTGAAGACATCGGATTATGATAAGAAAGAAATAGAGAGTTGCTTTGCAATTTTTCATGTGAAAAATACACAGTGGAAACTATTGCTGAAGTAAATACATGTACTTAATAATCACTCTCACATCAATATAAAAAATCCTTACACGTATTTAATACTTATCTCATAATCATTATCAAATCATTAAACGTTTGTTCTATGAGCAGGTTAACATGTTTTATTCCACATAAGTATTTAAATGTTAACAGGAAATTACATTGGACTAGAACTGTTTAAACTTATTTTTATACAGCACGTATAGCAAAAGGTTATGAATCCATGAATAAGGTCAAATACCGGGAATAGAGACATCACATTTAGTCATGGCACTTGAAATAACGACCTAGTTAACAGTTATTACTTTCGGTTTTGAGTAAAAAAATACACTACCACTAATATCCTCCACGTAATTTTCAAACCAAAATAGCCCAGTAAGCGATAGAGGTCTTAAAATGGCGTCTGTACCTAACCGTGCCTTTAACATAAACTGATTAATGGTATGTGTTCATGACTAAATTCTTTAAACCATCCACACAAAACATATAATTTTTCAAGATCAGCAGAAGATAACTTACAACCGTCTGCCTCGATGTCATTTATGAAGTTTTTGGCGGCGTTCACGCTGTACTCATTGACCTCAACCAGTGCAGAATGGTTCCACCATTTTGTGACGTCACCGTTAAACCGGATGATGTTGAATCGGTCGCCCTTAGCGAGGTTTGATAGGATTTCGGACATAGCGGTCTTGAGTTGGGTTATTTTTGTCCCCAACATGGATCCACTGTAGTCCAGGATAAACAAGACTTTTCTTTTCATTCTAGGTAGCCCTTGGGGGGCGAAGTAATGAACAAAATATCCGTTGACAACCTGAAATAAAGATTTAACACAGGATGAATCTCTGCCATTCAGTCAACTGAAATGGGACTGAAAGGTGGCTGAATGGCATAGCTATGCCATTCAGTCACCTTTCCAGACCATTCAGTTAACATTCAGTTGACTGAATGGCAGAGATTCATTCTGTGTAAAAAATTAGAAAATCAACAGTAATATTCCCCTGTCTTAAAATTTTTGTAACGTATTGTGATAAATGTGAACTTAAAATATTCAAAATCAGCTAAAATGATACTTGTATGCCCCGAATACCATATCTTGTCTTTGTTTTAGAATCCAAAAAAGTAAAAGGGAATTTTATGATGTATATTTGATTCATTTCAAACAAAGTTAATTCTTATAATTCAGGTTGATTTGGTTTATTTCTATTGAGTTGACATAAAAAATCTTGATCAATTGATCAATCTTGATCATTTGTATTGATCTCTATTTTTCTAGATTTTATTTGTCCAAACCTTACCATAACTTCACCAACATTTGTAGTTCTCTCTACATCGTATTCAACAATAAACAATCCCGACATGCCCTGTAAAGATGCGCGCTTCTGGTCTTCCGGGGACGGGTTGTACCGGATGTAGGCCGAGGTCAAGGACGGCCTCCTTATCGTGGCGTAGGTATTCCAAACTACAACAGAGGCGGATGGATACATGAACAAGGCAGGTGCTGGGTCCATGAATTGTGTAGAAGAATTAGGAGAATGTTGGATGAGTGAAAAGATAGAATAAATGTAACTTTACAAATGAATTAACTAGTATTAGTAATTGTTTTTACAAAGCGAGACTTGAAACAAAAATGAGCTGTATTTCTGAGAATTTGATATTGCTGCAAAAACCTCCTGTAAGGATTATTTAGCATGTGATTTAATTCTCTATGATAATTAAGATTAAAATTGGTCGTTTTTAACGAGAGAAAGATTTCTACACAACGGAATATAAAATTTAGCAAACCAGTTTTGTACGGGGCGACTGATTCTGTTTAAAAAATATCAATGTCACAATAAGATCAAATCATGGCAAATGTTTCACGTTTTAATCCCGCCCTAAACGTTTGGAAACTATTTGCTTTGAGACCATTTCCAGACGGACAGCTCTGTGATAAGTGACAAATTGTGAAGCGCGTTGTTTATGGAATCCTAGTTTTGCATATTAACAGCGTAAAAACTTAACTAATTGTCTCTTATTCGGCGGAGCAGTCGTACATTTCTCATTTATCTTGCATTAATGATGTACATAAACAACAAAGCAATACACTACCTGTACCGTGTACGATGTACGTATTGTGTGTGAAGGCGAAGGACATAACTTTGTCGATAAGTCACTTTGAAAAAAGATGATATACAGAACACGTAGATCAGTTCTCTAGTCACATTCAAATAAATAATATATACATATAGTGTGTCAGTTCATACTACTTGTACAATAGCCTTTTGCTACTTCAACCTTTGAATCTCAGAGGCATTTTTAATTACAGAGTGCCATTTCTTTTTTTTCATTTCAATGAAAACGGTCATAAAAATATTAAATCTTGTCTGCTCTAAATAGGAAATGAAGGTGCACATCTTCAGAGGGTGTTCAATATATGTACAAATTTTCAGAGTATTCCATGCAGTAGTTAAAAGTCTATAGAAGGGTACAGAAAACGGACAGACAGACAGACAAACAGGGTGATTCCAATACCGGTATACCCCTTAAACTTTGTTTGTGGGGGTATAAAAATCAAACAGAATAAAATTAATTGGTATACATTTATTATTGACATGTGGGTCTTGAATCCGCTTAACGATGTACGTTGAACTTACATGTGCCAGTTTGTGCGATTTTTTTCTCTGTTCTTTTAACAAGAAAAAAAACAACATGTATGTAACAATGTTATTTTTTTTTAAACGGGTATATAGACCAAATAAAAGGAAACATTTGTTCAAACAAAATCTTGATAAGGTTATTGTTCATGACAAAATAACAATTACATGAGTGAAATAAAATAACCACATCAAATGGAACGATATCATTTTTGATAAGTGATTCATGAATTCTAAATCTTCTTTTCTAAAGAGCAATAATTTCGAAATAAAAAGTAACAAACAAATATAGTTTGTGATTTATTATTATGTCTAAGATTTATGTTTCTATATTTGTTATTAGTAAACTTTATACGTAACTCCAAGCATAAATAACACATATGTCAAAACTTCGTAAAACTGACCCAGTGTTATCATCATCTACATAATGTTTGTTTTATTTTTAAATTATTTTAAAGAGTGAATAATAGAAAAACGTTGAAGACATTTAGAGTCACCGACTCCATTAATTGACGACCTGTATTCTATGCATAAGAGTTGATTTATTCCGAATAGGTTTCTATGGTAACACAAGGTGACAGCATCTTATATTTAAATGAGAAAAAGCAAGGACAAAGTGTGTCATTAAAACGTAACGTCTGAATCTTAATTGATGAATCATTCTAATTAATTACCCAGGATGTGTAGAAAGACCTTACACGTGTAGGATATTATGCCTCGTAACGACGACAGCATTAACTTAAATGTTGATACATGATCTTAATTGCAATAACTTTTAAGCTATAAATCTATTTATACTCATTTTATTTATCTGTCAGATCTGACATGGTTATTCATA